>CM029368.1:19281980-19639892 GCA_017165825.1 Hepsetus odoe
ATATTTAAGTGTAGGGATGGGAAAGGCCGTTTCAAAACAACAGTGGTCCAAGTTTGGTTCTGATTTATGTTTTGGATCAGTGTCTTCTTGTAATCTCCTTTCTTTGAAGTTTCTTTACTGACTGTGGGACATCGGCTTCCAGGATTTGTTTGATATTTAGCAGACTCCTTTTTTCCTAAATCCCCCAAGATTTCCTGTACGACTGGATGCCACACAAACTCAAACTATACTGGATCCACCCTCACACTTAACTTTTGGCAAGATGTTCTTTAAGATGTTCTATTAAGACGCAGCATTTGGTGAAAATTCAAGTGTTAAAATTTAGTTTCAGCATCATAGCACCTGATTCCAAAATGTTTAGTTTGTCGTTTGAGACGAGATCGCCATTGTGATTATCTTCTCAAAGATTATGTTTGTGTAGCAGTACTGCAGAATGGACCAGAACATTTCTATTCCTTTGCCAGTCAGGTCTTCCTGTAGGTCTTTGGCAGTACAATGGGGACATTTGTTTTTGCATCCATGCTTAGATGAGTTTTATCACACTTTTTGTATTCTCTTTTTTTAGGAACACTCCAGCAATGTTCCTAAAATGGGTTTCCTAGTACTTCTTTGGGCAGAAAAAAAAATTACATTTAAATAAGTCTCTAAATAAACTTTTAGACTCTTTAGACTCTTTAGCTGCAGGGGATGCTCCCTGTAGGCTGACCTGCCCTAGGAAGCCTTAGAGCCAGAAATAAATAATAAAAAAAACATACCAAAACAATGTATAATGGCAGTTGTATAGGTATAGAGCACACACGCACCCAGCAAAGACTAGGGTGAACTGTGTGGCAGTGTCAGCCATTAGAGGGAGAGACAGAATCTGCAGCGCTCTCACTTTCTCTAGGGGTCTGGAGGATTAGATGGTATGACTGGCCGTCTACGGACATGTGCTATAAATCCAGAACTCACCTGCCCCCCTCTTAACTCCACCAACTTTCCACATAACCCGAAGTCTGAGTGCACTGTTGGCATGGTGACAGATACAGTCAAAACTGCCTGCCTGCGTCCCGCCTCCCCTCCCAAAATAAACAATTTTTCTCCCTTTTCTCTCCCCTCACTAAACAAACAGTTGCAGAGCTGTAGCATCTCTCTCTTCAGCACAGTGAACAAGAGCTGTAAAAGACTCAAAAAGAATCAGTTTATTGAAGTAGGGCAATTAAACAGATAAATAGTTCCCCCAACTTTTATTGTGGCGATGATGGTATCATGGCCCGTTGTTCTGGGCCATGATCAGCCTTTTTCATTTAACAGTGGGACACTTCCTCTGTGTTTTTTAAGGTGTTTGGCCTGGTCCAGTGTTTTTTTTCCATTGTGTTAATTATAAAATGAACATAAGTTTCTATAACATTGCATTGCTAGAACAGCCATTTTTTAATGTTTTGCTGTCAGTCAGTGTTTCACTGCATCAAAAACCTATTAAAGCCACATTAACTGCTCAGAATACGTTGAGGCAAGAGCATTTTGGATGACGCTCATGTGCTATAACTTGACAGTTACATTAGCTGCAGAAATTCAGTGCAGAACCACATTTGCACATTTCAGACATGACTCAACAGGGAACATTGAGAAATATGAGATTTTTGCTTTCATTTTCATTTAACTGGGCTTGAACCCCAAAAGCAGTGGTAGACTTTTTCCAGGATGAAGATTTGATGGCCAAGATATGTGTATAGATAATTAAAAATAATTTATGAAAGCTTGTTCAAGGGTACCTCAGGGCAACCTGCTGGTAAGGGGTTTGAACCCACAATCTTCTGATCCTGTGGCCAGCTCCCTGACCACTAGGCCACCGCTGCCCCTTGTGGGTAAAGCGGGTCATTCAGAAATTCAAAAATAATGAACTCACCATCATGTCAGAGCTGTTGTTTTTCAAAAGGTGGGCTGTTATGCAAGAGTGATTTTAGTTTGCTGTGGGAGGGAGGGTGCTGTGGGCCCTGCAGAGCTTAGACTGAGTTTAGGGAATGAACATCACCATGCAGGAGAGTTCTGGCAGGACTCTCAACTTCGTGATTGAGAGAACATCATGGTGCCTCAGAATCTCAGCTTTCTAACAACAGGGTTTGGCTCAGAAGCAGCTTTAACACTTGTGTGTGGCTCTGACCGTAACACTTGTACTCTTTATAAGTGCCTGCACTGTGTGTGTGTGTGTGTGTGTGTGAGAGAGAGTAATGGAATGAGACAGAGAGAAGGTTATTGCTGAGCTGTGACTGTGCAGTCAGGATGCTTCTGTGATGTTAAAGTTATCCACAGCTCTAGATCGAGCTGCTTACTATTTCGTCACATCTGCAGATGTGTTTTTCCGCTTTACTGAAGAAGTATGTGTTTGGCCACATTACGTGTAAGAAGCGGTATGAGTGTGTGACACTGAACATTCACTCTGGTGAGGAGGCGGAGCAGCGAAGTTACCGTACAATCACTGATTATGGCTTCAGCAAGAAAAACACACATAAATCATACATTCTTCCTCTTTTTCTCTAACACACACACACACACACACATACCGCTACACCCCCCCACACACACACCCACCCCTACACACACACACACACACACACACACATACACACATTCTTTTTCTCACACAAACACACAACCCCCACTCTTTCTTGCTCTTTCTTACACGTACTCTTTCTATCTCTCTCTCCTTCTGTCTCTCTCTCTCTCCTCTCTCTCTCTCTCACTTGTGTGCTCTCGCTCTCTCTCTCTCTCTCTCTCTCTCTCTTCCTCTCTCTCTCTCTCTCTCTCTCTCTTCCTCTCTCTCTCTCTCTCTCTCTTCCTCTCTCTCTGTTTCAGTGTTGCTCAGGAGTGGATCAGTAGAGGTCTGGTCTGGTTGAACGGTGGGTGCGGTTTAGGATCGGGTTGCGCTGTTTCCTGTGGCGCGAGCGGCTCAACTTCTGCCTCATTGCAAGCCCATGCGCTTTTTAACTTACACACACACACACACACACACACACACTTACACACACTGTTACAGTGACACACAGATTGAGCAGAGACACGGCTGGATCCTCCATTAAAGAAGCTGGGTGGAAGGAGCGCTTTTCACCATGTCTCGAGTTACGGACCTGTCCAAACTACGGCAAGAGAGGATGAGAGAGATCACTCTCCGGGTGAGAGAAAACACACACTCACACACACGGTTCAGCAACTAAGTGATGTTCGCTGAATGGTGGAGGAGTTTGTGTCGGTTGTTATTTGGTGCATTTTGGAAAGTGTTGAGGGAGAAGAGATGACGGAAATGTGCAGCGCTGGTGTGAGGTTATTTTCACTAGTTTTCAGCACTGGCCTCACATTGACAGTGGAGGTGTTTCTGAGGGGGCTGACTAAGATCACACTGAGGGAGTGTGTTTGTTCTTTCTACATATCTCCAGGAGGTTGGAAATCATGAACATTTAGATGTTGTGGGGACATTTGTGTGCCCCCATAAAAATACACATATTTCCCCAAAGAATGCAGTTTTTATTGGTAATAATTCCTTTTGGTTATTGGATTTACGGTGATATTACATCTACTTTTATATTTACAAACTAGAAGGCAACAGAAATACGTGTGTGTGTGTGTGTGTGTGTGTGTGTGTGTGTGTGTGTGTGTGTGTGTGTGTTGTAAGTGGTTAAAGCTACAAATATCCAAAAAGGGCTTTAGAAAAAAGTGGTCTCTAGATGCTCCTGTACTTAAAAAGGTATCTTCAAATTAAATGTTCAGAGGGTACCCACAGTCATATATAATGAGCCAAGGCCTTTATTGTCATCATCAGCATCATCGTCACCATAATTTTCATCATCGTCATTGTCACGATAATCATCATCATCACAATAATTAGCATCACCACCATAATCATCATCCTCACAATAACCATCATCGTTGCAATAATAATCAACAACATCATCAACACAACAATAATAATCACCCTCGCTGTATCAATAGTTATTATCAGTAGCATCGTCAACACAATAATCATCACCCTCACTGTATCAATAATTATCACCATCATCACAGTAATCATATTCACTGTTGCCGTATCAATAATTATCAGCGGCATCATCATCACAATAATTATCATGATTGCTTTATCAGTAGTTAACATCACCATCATCATTACAATAATCATATTCACCAATGCCGTATCAATAAATATAATCTTCTGCATCACCATCACAATAGTCATCATCACAGTCGCTGTATCAATGATTATTATCAGCAGCACCGTCATCACAATAATCATCACCATTGCTGTATCAATAACTATCATCACTATCATCATCATAATAATTATATTCACTATTGCCATATCTATAATTATCATCGTATGCATCATCACAATAATCATCATAACTATCGTGGTAACAATAATTATCATCATCACCATCATCACTGTCGCCATATCTATAATTATCGTCTTCTGCATCATCATCACAAAAATCATCATCACCATCGTCGTATCAGTAATTATCTTCAGCAGCATCGTCATCACAATAATCATCACCATGGCTGTATCAGTAATTATCATCACCATCAAAATAATCATGTTCACCGCCGCCGTGTCAATAATTATAATCACCATCATCCTCATCACAATAATCATATTCACCGTCGGCGTATCAGCAATTATCATCTTCAGCATCGTTATCACAATAATCATCATCACCTTCGTTGTATCAATAATGATGATCTTCAGCATCGTCATCACTGTTGCTATCACCATCACTGTTGTCACTCTGTCTCTTGATGCTATTTAAGCAGCATTGGCTCCCCACAGAGATCCTGTATTCAGGCCACAGGGCCAGTGCAGGCCAGACTAAATATGGAGCTAAAACTGTTAAAAGTGGAGCACCCAAACTGAAGCCCTTCACTCTCCACTCACATCACTGGCCAGAAATGACATCTGAATTTTTTCTGATCTGCTTAACTACAACTGAGACACTTGCAGTGCCACTGACTTCCAGTTTGACTTTGCAATCGTGAGCATACTTACGCACAGGAGCATACATTTGGCTTTTAATGCAGGTTGTGGGACATGCTGGAAATGCTGGACAAGCTTTGTGAGTCTTTGTTACATCTGTGCCAGTCAACATAACTTTTTTGAGCATTATTAAGAGTATTAAGAGCATTAAAATGTCCCTCATCTCCACAAGAAACTACACTGATGCCTAACCAGACCTGTACTACTGTGAGGGCATGAACGGAATGGGCAAGAGCTAGCCAGATCACTATTTTTAGCTGATTTATGCTTTCGTTGGGGCTTTTTTGACCTCATACGTGTTCGCTCTCACACACAAACACATGCACTCACACATACACCTACATACTTTCAGTGAACAGCAAAAATCTTTCTGTACAGCTTTTACTGCCCATTTCCACCTCGTTCCTATGTTCCCATGGCAACCCTTAACTATGACCATTGCAGATCAGTAAGAGGAAGTGCATACACTTTGTTTCCTGTACAGCATGTCAGAAAGCAGGCATAACAACAGAACTGTAGACTTTAAGAAACAAACATGCCTGGATTAACAGAAGTATGGTTATAACTCTATGGTAAACATGATTAACCCTTAATCAACAAGCAGAAAAAAACTATTTAAGAACCAGAGTGATATTTATGCACGTTCATTTTCCTGTGCTTACTTGTATGTGGAATTTCAAAGGGTATACCTTTCAGTCCAAGCCT
This sequence comes from Hepsetus odoe, assembly GCA_017165825.1. Classification (NCBI taxonomy): domain Eukaryota; kingdom Metazoa; phylum Chordata; class Actinopteri; order Characiformes; family Hepsetidae; genus Hepsetus; species Hepsetus odoe. The sequence goes on from CM029368.1 coordinate 19,287,688, forward strand.
GTAATTATGTACAGGGTGTAATAATGTGGAAAGCTGGGACTAGAGCAGAAGGTAAACTGGAGGGTTTAGCTCTTCTCTTGTGGTTTCAATGGCCTTGGTGAGCATGAACTGTTTTTCAGAGTTTTTCAGTTTTACTTTTTCAGTTTTGACGTAAAAATGATCTACAGCGCTATAACAATTCAGATGTCTTCTGTTTATGTATATTCGTAACACTACACAGTTTTAAAAAGATTTGTGATTTATTGAAGGACATAAACTCAGTAACACCTGTATCACTCCTGTGGAAAAGCAATTGCCCCTTTAGTCTCTCAGTGAACAAATCATCAACTGATAAATGGTTCAGTTAAGACTGGCCACAGCCAGAAGGAATTTTGCTAGTTCATCACCTAAATAAAAACATTTACAGCAGTGTGAAATCCCCCCCCCCCCCCCCCCAAAAAAACTCCAATACACAACATCTAATTCCATGATCAAAATAACTTTCAGAAGAACTGAGAAAGAAAGCCTGAGATCAACACCACTAAATTGAGAAAACAAGTGGTTAACATCCCAAGGAGGGCCAACCTAGCAAAGTTACACCAAGAGCAAATAGAAAACGTCTTTGAGAAATCACAGAAGAACCTACATGAACATCTAAGGAGCTGCAGGTATCGCTCACATGTGGTCACCCTAAATAATATTCTATGGACTGATGAAAGTCCATTATTTTGAAAGTTGTGTGTTCAGTTATAGCTAGAGAGAGACTCGCCAGAAAGGAGAATGTCGAGATGCCAAATTCCTGATCTGAAAAAATTATGGAAGGATGTGAAAAGGGCAAAACTCTCCAATGTGACTGACTTTATACAAGCGTGTAGAGAAGAATGGGCCCCAAATATTTCAGATATTGCTAGAGACTTATTGTCTTTTACGGGAAGTGTTGGATTGCAATTGTTACTGCTAACGTTTTGAAACCGTTGTCTCATATAAAACTGCTTTTTTGGGGGTCCAAAACAATTGAGTGTTATGACTCAACAAAAATAGCAGGGATACAAATACACAGCACTGTATATCACAACTTATACATCTTATTTGCTTTTGCTAACTAAGAGAAAATAGCTGACTACCATTAGATTAACTAAAGTAAGGATTTAAGGTGGAATTTACTAAACCCCAATCTATAATTATTTGGCCTTTTACTGCACAGACATAGCATACATTTAAAGCTCCATTGTTTTTTTAATTTTATGGTATGTTATTAGGGTTGTAGCAGCTCTAGTTGATTTTGTTAGGGTATCTTTACTTAGGGTATTTTTGTTGGATCTTTGTGGAAGTCAGTTATAGTTTCCTCTTTTTAATACTGCTGAGTTCCACATTGTTAATACCAAAGAAAGACATATGACCGCTCACTCCCTTCTACACACTGTCTCATCACTATCTGTGAACAGGCCACAGAAGCCACATTATTTCAGACATAGGCAAGTGAAAGCAAGTGTTATGGACAAGAATGAAACGCTTAAGAAAATCTGAATGTGAATATAATCTGGAGTGACTTTATTATAAAATGTAAAGTAAAATGTGACCAGAATTAGACCAAAATAGGTCTAATAATATCACTTTAAGGGCTGTGAACAGCATTTTTCAGGAATGAATACTTTTTGGTGTTTGCATACTCTTGAAGTTCTCAAATATTGGTTCCCGGTACCACCCTTAAAACAAACACCACATCATCCTAAAACCCACTTCATTTTTATTCTGTTTCAATATTTTTGCTCACTTGAAAAACTAGGTGGGAAGATACAGTTCTGTAAAATCCAGGAAATATAGACTGAAAACCTCATCTTTCATATCATCTGCATTCATCTTTTCCTCTCAATCCCAAACAAATATATTGGCTTTGCTGTTTGAATGCTTTTGGAGAGGACTAGTTAGACTCAGAGAGTTTTGATTTTTAATTTTTGACAAATGCCAATTTTAAAGTTGCACATTTACAAATCCTTTTTTGGACATATGGATATTTTGTTTTAAAGATAGCAGTGATGTCATTTTAAGACATGAATCATAAAGTCTTTGTGTGGCTCTATGCTTTCATGATCAGTTTGGTTTACAGAAAGATCAAAGTTCACATTATTTTTTTATTTAGTGGTGCCTGTTCATTTATATTGTGAATTAGACAACAAAAAAAAATCAGGATTAATGAGTTTTCTTTTTTATTTTAACATGGTCATTTTTATGTGAAGATGTGGCTGTGCTCAGCCTTAAGCTGGCATTGCTTCAGTTTTATTGCATAAGTCATCAGTTTTATTGCATAATATCACATTCAGTATTGGTCACAATAATCAGTTTTGCAAAGCTCATTTTTAAAAACAGTTATCTTATTTTTTAACCTTTCATGCATCACTTTTAAAGAAGATGTAAAAAATCATGAAGTGTCATGAAGTGGTCTGGAAGACCCAAAATGTTCAGAATGTTTTGCGTACTACAAATTTCAAAAATGTGTTTGCTTACCACACATACTAATTTCATTGAATGAATGGGCATGAAATAGACAGGCTCAGAACACCATAAAGTCAAAAGTACAGCATTTCATATTTTGTTTTTGTTTTTTGTTTTTTTCCCATGGTTTTCAGAAGAGTTTCCAGGACAAGTGGAGGCTTGCAGGTTCGCCATGCCTCTTGTTTTGTTACAAAGGTCTTATTACAGTGCTCCGAAACTTTAAAACGTACAAATAGCAGCTGTTTACAAGAAAATTGTGGCTCTATTTACTGATGAATTTCGCTCATCATTTGCTGACATTTTGCTTTGCAGCAGTTCATAAAAAGAAGCCAAATAACCACAAAGTGAGGGCCTAGCCTTGACCACCAGGGTAATTACTTTGTTTACAAGTTATTGGCTGTTAAGGTTGCACAGTGACACAGAGGGAGAAAGCATTAAACACATGCTAGTTCAATTAGTGTTTTTTTTTTTTTTTTTTCAGGCACATTATTTTTTCAGGCACATATATTTTGTCTTGTACAATAATGGAAAATCAGCGTTGACTCACTTGTAAATAATGTTTTAGAGTTCCAGTTACTGATTGTTTTAGCAAAAGCTTATTGTAAATTTGTTTTCAATAGCATAATATAACAAGAAATTTAGGTGATAAAGTTCCTAAAGTTTTGATGTAACCGCTGTATTTAAATGCAGGAGAGGTGATGCGTCTTATTCTTAAGGAATATTTGCAAACCTTACATTTTTGTCATCAGAAAGGACACCACAGCAAATGTTGATGGGAATTTCTTTTATCAATTAGAGCTAAAGCATTTGGTGCACAGTTTTGATTTAATGATGACTGTATTACATTGTGTTTCAAATGCAGTTCAGCTGTCTTTCTTTTTTCCTTTGTAATTTTTGTAATTAAATGCCTGTTGTGCATTTAATATTTGTAATATGACAGCCCATCCATACAGCTTAGCACTATATGTCACTAAACTACACTACCTTTACTTTTCTAGAACCACTGTTTACAGCAGTATTAAATGGCCTGTAGTGTATAATTAGTAACAAGGGTGATGACAAACTACAATTTCTTACAATACTTACAAAATATATAATAATGATGAAGAACTGTGGATGCTTCTAAAATGATTGAGTTAAGTGAAAGTGACAACCCTTGTCATTGCGAGGTCACAGCACTGCAAACCATGAACCACAACGAAATTGGACCTCTGCTTTTAACCCATGCACACAAACACCGTGCAGCAGTGGGCAGCTATTGAAAGCACCCGGGGAGCAGTGACGGGGATGGTACCTTGCTCAGGAGTACCTCAGGGTAACCTACTTGTGAGGGAATCGAACCCCCAATCTTCCAATGCAGGGCTAACTCCCTAACCACTAGGCCACCGCTGCCCACTGCTGTTAGCAGTATAAAATCAATATCCATAACTTTAAATAGTTGAAAAAATGTTTAATAGGAATTGATTAGCTTAAATAGTCAATTAAAGTATAACATTATTATTTCATCACTTTTATTTTATGATACCATCTACATAATGTTATATTATTGAATAAATATATCCTGCTAATGAGCGAGTTTTTGTTTTTGTTGCTTTGTTGTTGTTTTTTGTGCAGTGTTAAGACAAACATTAACTGTTTCCCTAAATATTTTCTGTTCGTCTGGTCTGTTAACATTGAATTTTTTCAGTAGTCCAGAGAATCCAAGAATGGTCACGCAGCTCTTTGCCCAGATTAACATACTTTGCTAAAAGTAACCTGCTACTGAACATTTCATCAGTATGTCATGGTTGTTGTCTTGTTCATTTTCTTGTTGCCATCATTGAATTCATCCACCACTACAGATGATTCCGAGCATTGACTTCATACACTACTAGGGATGTTCAAAGAGTGTGTGTGTTGGAGGAGAGAACACTTTTCAATCACTGAAAGTTGAATAAATGCTCACATCATCTTCGCTGGTGCGAAAGGAGATTCTCAGAGGCACATGTGGCAGAATGTCTGATACTTTCTTATACAAGGCAAACAAATGGAAAAAAGGCAGTGCTCCAAAACAAAGAACGGTTGCCCAAGTGTGGCAGGTTGTATGGTGATTGGCGGTGAGGAATTCCCGGGTCAGTAATCAAGAGAAAGGGACCGTGGCCATGGCCAGCGGGCCGTGACAGTTCATCAAGAATTATACTTTCTTTTTTGATCCTCAACATTTTTGTATAACAATAAAAATAGGGCAAATTAAGAAAAAACTGTAGGAAAACAACTGCCTTTTGTGCTGCTACTCATCAAATGTCTTAAATGTTTTGTTCTGTCAGAATAAAGAAAAGGAGCGGATGAGGGAGAGAGAGAGGGAGGCAAGGGAGAGGGAGGCACGTTACAGTAATGGCCACCTCTTCACCTCCCTAACAGTCAGCAGTACCACCCTCTGCTCCGCCTGCAACAAGAGCATTACAGCCAAGGAAGCCCTCAGCTGCCCCAGTGAGTAATAAGCACATACACACACACACAAAAAAGGACTATATTGTAATATTCTTGTCATGATTTTAGTTAATGGAATGAATGCCCATGTGAGGACTGAGCTTTCATTTTTTGTTTTTTAGTTTAAAATGTATGGAACATGATACTGAAACTACTCCTTATTTCTTTTGGTGGTCTAGTGGTAGGATACTTGCCTATGGACCTATGGCTCAAGAGGTCCCAGGTTTGAATCCCACCTCTGGCACTACCATCACTGGGTCCCTGAGCAAGACCCTAAACCCTGAGTTGCTCCAGGGGGACTGTCCCTGTAATTAGGACATGGAAGTCACTCTGGATAAGAGCGTCTACTAAATGGCGTAAATGTTTTTATGACAAAAACAAGATACACAAATAAAGCAGCAGTACTAGTCCATTATATTGGACTGACACATAACCATGTTTATGATTTCCAATAACTAAAGTTACTTATGACTCTAAAACTACCATACACTTTTGTACATTGGCCTAATTTCACAGTCTCAAAATTAAATCGAATTACAGGTGAAGTGAAAAACATTTATTACCTCCTTATAATGACAACTGTCATGAGAAGGGATATATTAGGCAACAGTCAGTTCTTGAAGAAGTGCTGGAAGCAGGAAAAATGGGTAAGGGTACAAGTCAATACTGACCAATAGTGGGCCAGCGAAAGACCATTGGAATGGAATGTGCTACATATATGACTGTATAGCTGCTGTCCCCATGCTCACCCCTGTCCTCTATATCTAAAATGACTATACAACCAGTAAAACTATAGAATAGAACGTGTCCTACTCTGATGAATCACATGTTATTTACATCTTATGGAAAGTCATGTATGTTTGCATAAATTACATGGTGAAGAGATGACACCAGGATGTAGCGTGAGGTGAAGACAAACCAACGTGATGCATGGAGAAATGCTCTTCTGAGAAAACTAGTACCACGTACCTAAACACCTTATGTTCTGTGTACCTCACAGCTTTCACAACTTGCTGCTCCTAATTTCTTGGTCCCAGATACTGCAGCACACCTTCAGAAGTCTTGTAAAGTCTATGCCTTGAAGGATCAGTTTTTGGGACATGAGGGAGACCATAGACTGGTGATGTTAATGTTATTGCTGACCAGTGTGTATTTTCATGCTGTCATAAAGTCGGACGAGGAAAGCTGTGTACATTAGATTTTTGGCAGAACCATGGCTTTAATGCAACAGTCACCCAGTGAGGCTGGTGCTGTGGGATCTGTTTTATGTGCTGAAAACGAGACACACTTTGACGCAAAGCTGTGCTTTGTCACAGTCTTGCACCCGCTTGCACACACACACCCTTTCCTGTTTTGGTGTCACTCAGGTCACCTCTCCTTTAATTTCAGTATTATTCTCTACTTCTTCATTTCATCATTGCTTCTTGCAGCCTCCAGACAGCACGAGCCTGCCACTGCAAAAGAACCCGTACATTAGCTTTGTGCTCTGCTGCTCTGGTCTGCGCGCCTGTATTGATTGCACTGTACATTTGTGTAGGTGTTGGAACATGTAGTTCCTGCTTTTATGCCCGACAATTGAGAGAGCAAAAGCCTATAACGCAGTGAACAATGAGGGAGCTGTTTCCCTTAACAAAAGTTTCTGTGAAAAAGATCATGATCTAACAAAGCAGAGGATTCATTTAATTGGATTTTTTTCTGCTGTTACAAAATCCCATTTTAAGTAAGACATATAAAGGCTTTACACTTTATTCCAAAATTGAGTCCTCTTTCATTGTCATCCTGATTAAATACTTATCAATAATAAGCATACGTGCTTGCTTGCTTAGAAAATATCACAGGACCTCTATTAATAGTTATGAATGTGCTTCATTAAGACGTGGGGTGGCGATGGTCTAGTGGTAGGGTAGGTTCTAGTGGTAGGGTCCCAGGTTCGAATCCCACCACTGGCACTACCACCACTGGGTAATTAGGACATGGAAGTCGTTCTGGATAAGAGCGTCTGCTAAATGCTGCAAATGTAAATGATATTAAACAAAGCAATGCATAACACTCTGGTCCCTCACACTGATAGGTTTTAGTTTCCAGCTAACTGTGAACTTACACTTACACTGCCAACTTCTCTGGGAGCAGATTTACTTACTAATCTGAAAAACGTCAAAAGATCTAAACAGACCTTCAGCAGTAAAACAGAAATAAAGGCCCTAGTCACTGTGCCTTTTATGTAGGTTAATGGGGAAAGAGGTATATGTGTTTACAGGGGGGTGTATATTAGGGAAACCCCACCGGGGGCCCAGATTTTCTTTCCTGCCCAGTCAGCCTCAAAACAGGAAGCTGAACTGGTCTCAAACAATGGGCTCCGCAGACACCCTGCACTGGAGAGGCCATTACAAGAAAAAACCCTCCAGAAGGCAGTAATATAGAGAAAGGACAATCTGGAGCGCAGGTTTCAGCCATGCATACTGGCCAAGAGAAAGAGAAAGAGAGAAAGGGGCAAAAGACTGGTACTGTATGTCATCGATTTTCTTTGAACATTTATTGTCATGGCACTGAATAGAAATGCAGTTTATTCTGTAATAGAACGTTAGAACCACATGCTATAAATGGCCACTTCTCTTTCATGTGCTAATAACATTATTCGACAGAGTGTGAGAAAAACTAGCTGTGTGCGACTTCCACTTTCAAAGTTAGCAGCGGTGGTTTATGAGCACTGGACTATCAGTTTGTTGCTGTGATGGGCATGTGGTGTGAGAAAAAGACAGACAGATGAAGTAATGCTTCCTTTCTTTTCTGTTTTCCAGCCTGTAATGTCACGATCCATAACCGCTGCAGAGACGCCCTGCCCAACTGTGTCAAGATGAAGCAGCGGGTAACACTAACGCTCCAATCTCAGTCTTTTAACCTGTCACATGACAGTGGTCATGTCCAATTGAGGATCCAGTGCTCATGACTGCTATTGTGACTGTGGGAACTGTTTGTGATAATTTGTGTGTGATGAGTTGTATTAAAAGTATTAAAATGTATGAAAAGTGATAAAATGACAGTTTTTAGAACAGGATTCAATGCATGATGAAATGTAGTGTCACAATATTGGAAATATTTTTAAATCAGAATTATTATTAAAAATAAATAGAATACATCAGTTTATCGATACAGCATGGAATACAAACAATAAAAACACACACCAAACTTTTTAGATTGTTTAACATTTGGAAATAGCTTGAGGCTTTTATGGGAGCACATGCATTTATTATATTTATGATCTTTAAGAATCTGGTGGAACATTCTGATGTCAGTTACCTTTTATTGTCACTTTCAGATTGTGGTGCACCGATACATTTTTAAGCTCATAGCAGCGAGGAATATTACAATGTACACTTTTTTGTGCTACCTAGCTCTTCATTCTCATACACATGTGCTTCTGTTTTGTTGTTTTGTCAGCAACAAAAGATGGCGCTGATGCGGAACAGTTCGACCTACGGTGGGACAGTCACACTGCGGAATAAAAGTGGGTCAAGAAAAGCTCAAGATTCTGCATTTCTGCCTTTTACTTCTTTGTTCATCGTGGCCACCCTAAACCCAATATTTCGTTATATTTTTAACCCTCTCATGAGTTTACTTTTTTGGCTGTTTGAAACTCTTATGAAGCCTAATTGTTCTTCCCATGTGACACCATCCTAAAATCTACAGCTGCATGCAATTATGTGAAACATTTCTCTGATTTCTGTTCCTGTGTAATATATGTACTGGTTTTATTACCAGAAAAAGGCAAGGGACTGGCCAAAATTTTGTTACCAGTACAAATAAGTTAAGAAGCTAAAATGCATTGATATAAAACACGACAATAAATTTAGCACTTACAGGATAATCAACATTGTATTTGCTACAAACAGTACTAATCAATCAGTCATGGCCTGCTTTCTGAGTCTGTCAGAGTAATTGGGATTTAGATCTATCTTTCTGTCCTTTCTGACTCTGCAGCACATTTGAAGGAGCGCCCAAGCTCAGCCATTTATCCATCTGACAGCCTCCGCCAATCACTGCTCGGGTCCCGCCGCGGACGCTCCTCCCTCTTACTCTCCAAGAGTGTATCCACCAATAACATCGCAGGGTGAGTGGCACCCTCATTGTGCAGTGTATTAATTACATACTTAGATTTGTGCTTCACAGAACTGTCTGTATTTGGCTGTTCGTGGTGCAAATGATTTTTGTTTTGAATGTGTCCCATTATGTGTCAGTTCCTTTCCCAGTGGCATTCACTGTAGTTTTCACAGTGTTGTTGCCTGTTGTGTATTTCCTGTATGATTTGTATGTTGTCTTTATTATTATTATTTTTCTCCCATGCCTGCAACTTAAGTTTCTTTTTTGTTGTTGTTGTTATTGTTGTATGTTTGGGTGCATGCATATGTGGGGGTGCATGGGTGTGCGATTACGTCTACGTGCATGCCTGTGGTGTGTGTCTGTGTGTGTAGGACTCTGAATGATGACTCTCCCTTGGGGCTGCGCAGGATCTTGTCTCAATCTACAGACTCTCTAAACTTCAGGAGCAGAACCATGTCTATGGAATCACTAAATGACGAGGGTAGGGGACATACACACACGTGTGTTTATTTACACGATGTTATTGACATGGGTTCATGCATGTATATTCTTATATATACACGTTTTGTATGGTTTATATGTTCTCTTGTTTTCCTACAAAGCAAGGACATTTCCTCAGTTTTTTATTCTGCTAGACTGCACCACAGCCAAACCCAATGATCTCAGCTGGCTTTATTGCTAGGCCCCTGCTCAGATGTCATCCAAAAACTCTGTTTCTTTCCTCATTACGCCCTTCATTGTAGACTGACCTCCTTTTTAATACCAGGGCTGTCTCAAAATATTATTCTCTTCCTGTAAATAGCAATGTCACATTAAAATGATCTCTTACGGTATATCAACTCTAACTTGCTTTGAAAGAATAAGGTTGGGCATAGAGTATCATTTATTTTTTTAATCAATCGGTAGAAAACAATTATGTCCACTTTGTAGGAGAGCTGTACTATGCCTCCTTGCTGGAAGGTTTGGAGGCTGAAGGCCGTGACTTTGAAGCAGATTCGTGGAGCATGGCAGTCGATTCTGCCTACCTACAGACCCACCGCAAAGATGTCATCAAGAGGCAAGACGTCATCTATGGTGAGAAACATCAGTGCAAATGTGTACAATTCTAATGGCCATCTGAAGAAAACCTGCAAAGATGTAGTCATTGATTTTGCATGAGAATATTCATGACTGCACATTTTTAATCAAAGACTAAACAAGTACAACATTCTTTTTCCAAAATATGGCTTTCAAAACACATTACCAAATGCAACAGAAGCTATAAAACTTAATGTTAGTGCTAAGGATTGTAACAAATAAAATGATGACACCTGTGGACATTCTTGCTGCTATTGCACACCAGCAGTAAACTAGTTCAAATTAATTCCTTGAACTGAGAGTACTCTTGAGCTCTCATATCTCATAGTATTCACCCCCAATATTAGCTCCAATTCTAGCTTTAGAAATACTACTGCTATGCTGTCTGGTTATTTTAAAGCTAGAATTAGATCTAATATTGGGGTGAATACCAGATTAATTGGTTTACCATTTGTTCAGTTGTTATTTTTAAGGCTATTCAGTAGTTTATTTCCGAGGCAGTTGACGAGCAGTATATTAAAGTATCTGTCAATCTATTTGGCCTTGCATATTACAGTCTTTTTGCCATGCTTCGCTTTCTTTTTGCACCACCTGCAGTGCTGCTTCTCTCAGTCTGCTGCACCAGATTGGTCCCATCTGCCACTGACCAAGCGAATGACTTGTGAATTTTACCCAGTTCCAGTAGTGTCAGACAGATGTAGGTGTAAGCACAAATATATGGAATTTATACAAATATATTTGACTTGAGAAGTCTGGACATGAGAGAACATTTGGTTGTTGGCATGAATATGAGACCTCCTTTACAAAAAAAGGCCAAAATAGTACAGATAACCTAAAACCTTAGAAAACAAACAACGAGAAATTGTTAAGTGCATGAGGCTACAGCACGGCATCGTCGATTTAGCAGATTTTATCCGTTTGTCAAACAAAAAAAAATATAACCTAAAATGACTAACGAGCTGCTTTAATGAAAATTGCCATAGCTTTTGTCCATTGTTATGACTGAAGGTAAAAGTGAGTCATTCATACAGGGACTTTCTGTAGTGTCAGTGTCTCCCCTTGGAAAGCCTTGACTCAGTCTGTTCATGGTGACTGTGTCCCTTGCCTGCAGAGTTGATCCAAACAGAGTTGCACCATGTGCGGACACTGCGCATCATGGATGGCGTGTTTCGGCGTGGGATGCTGGAGGAGGTGCACTTGGAGCTAGGGGTGGTACATGCTCTCTTCCCCTGCCTGGATCGGCTGTTGGCCCTGCACATTCGCTTCCTAAACCAGCTGCTCGATCGTCGCAAGCACAGCCTGCAGCCGTCCAGTTCACACAATTTTACTATAAACCACATCAGCGACCTCTTCCTGCAGCAGGTATCTACAAATATATATGACTATATGTGTTAGTCAGCAGGTCACTTTTAATGCATGTGTATTTGTTGTATAGAGTGAACAAATTTAGATTAAACATTTTTATCTGGACAGTGAGCATTTTCTATAGCGAAAATGCTATATAATATAGCTACATTTTCCATTATGAGACTAAATAGACCTTACCAACTAAAACTCCACATTAAATCACTGTGCATCACTAAACAAATAATATACTGATGTTATTAATTTTCCAAAACGTGACGCTGGACTGGTGAGAGGTTTCTTGTTCCTCCCAAAGTCCAAAGAAATGCACAGCAGGTGGATTGTCTGTGAGTGTTTGTCTGTGTGTCTGTTCTTTGATGGACTGGCAACTTGTCCAAGATGTCTTTCTGTTTCTCACCCTGTATGCTGAGCTTCAGCACCACCTGCAATAACCAGCTGCTTATTTTCGTGTATCCATCCCAATGTGCTTTCTCATGTTTATGTTTCAGTTCTCAGGTCAATGTTCTGACGAGATGAGGAAGGCTTATGCCGAATTCTGCAGTCGCCACCTGAAGGCTGTCAAACTTTACAAAGAGCTACTAGCCAGAGACAAGAGACTACAGTACTTTATACGGGTAAGAGCACAGCAAAAGCAATTCATTCAAGCTTTATCGGCACATTTAACCCTTAAATGCCGAATTACACCTACTGATACATTTTACCTTTTCCAACATAGATAGACATGCTCAGGTGAGATATTTAATGTGCATCGGGTCCTAGCCAAAGGCTGTGTTCAAAATACCATAGTTTTCACTGTATACTTCATACTTAATTAGTGTGTATTATATATATATGCAAGTGCTCTTTATCAATAACATTATACGTTATCAATAACAATATAAATGTCCTGTGGGAGATAAAAGCCATGCAATATACTTCAGGCAGGAGCGTGACTAGACCGAATACATATGTGGAGATCAAGTCAAACAGATCTTAAAACCTATTACACTCTTCTTATCCCTCCAGTCAATTATTTGCACTTGTTGTTAACCACTTTCTGGATTTCAAGTTCAAGTTCAAGTTCAAGTAGGATTTATTGTCATTTCAGCCATATACACAGTACACAGTGAAACGAAATAACGTTCCTCCAGGACCCTGGTGCTACACACAAGACAAGACACAACACAAGACAAGACAAGACACAAGACAACATAAGACACAGGGGTTCTTCAGTTCTTCATGTAGCATGCACAGATATATTTTGGTCAAGAGAAGTGCCTGGGTGACACACAGTACCCGTTTCCTATTTCCAAAGTCAAAAATAAAACCTTTGGATTCATCTGTTTGGCTGGGAACTGAACTGATAAAGTTCTAAAATTGTAAAAATAATGTATGCATTTCATATATGCATACTTTTTTCATATTAATGAATTCATGTCTGACCTCAGGTTTATTAAAATGTTCAGCACCAACCAGGTTGTTAGAACCTCTTGAAATGACTGTGTTTCATTTTGGCATGCAGTTTATCACAAAGCTGCAGAACATTTAGCGAGAGCAGTGCATCACCCTGCATCTTAGGCATAGTGATAAATTTAGCATTGGTCCCTTTAGCAAGCTACTTCTGAGCCAAATCAGTATATGAGCAGTGTGTTTTAGGTGATTTTGAGTAAAGAAGTATTCTCTGAATGCATGACTAACAATATGTTAGGTAAGATGGATTCCCTTAACTTTGTCTGAGGAAAAGAAAGAGAAAGGAGAACTGAGTTTAAATTTGTTTTATTCATTTTATACAAAAATCCCATGTAGAACATGCCACAGCATGTCTTCACCACCACTGCTTCAGTCAGTGGCACTGGTTCTGGCAATGGGATTAAAGAATGAGACATGATTCAGGAAGTGTGATAAGACATAAATGAGATGTCTGTGTTGGTATTCTTGTGTGCTGGTCAAGCAACAGTGAGGAAACAATATTAGAGTGTGTATGTGTGTGTGTGTGTGTGTGTGTGTGTGTGTGTGTGTTACTGTGGTGGGAGGACAGTGATGTACAGCTGGATGAAGGTGGGTGCTGTATGCACTACTAGCTTCTGTGCCAGAATGTTATCATTACAACTGTGTCAGGTGTTTTCCTCAACATTTCACATCATGGCCTTTTTGCCTCAAATTAAAGCTATTAGACCGCACATGAAAACATGGTAATTTATATGTGTACCATGCTCTTTTAGAAGGGATCTAATTGGTCCGTGACACTATTTTAGGCAATTAATGATTGAAGCCTAAGCTTTTTCCTAACCCATTAATGGCAAGAAAGAGAAAGATCACCCATTTCTTCTTTTTTTTAAATGGAGCTCCTCTTTCGCAGTGTGCTTTTTCAGTGCTGTTGTTACAGTTATTTTGAAATTTAAGAAACATTTAGATTTTCATTTTTGATGTATGTATACACAAATTTGCCATAACATTAAAACCAGTGAAAGGGGAAGTGAAGAGCATTATCTGGTTACAGTGGCTCCTGTGAAGGGATCGTATATATTTATCAGCAAATGAACAATCACTTCTCGAATCTGATAGACTGGAAACAAATAAATCCAAGCACAAGGATCTGAGCTACCGTGACCAAAGGCCAAATTGTGATAGACGACACATCTCCAAAATGACTTGCTTCTTGTAGGATGTTCACAATGTGCAGTGGTTAGTATACAAAAAGTTGTTCAAGGAAGGACAATCAGAGAAGTGGTGACAGGGTAATGGTCTACCTAGGTTCAGTGATGAGCATGGGTAGCAAAGTCGGGCTCATATGGTTAATAGCTACTGTGGCACATATTGCTGAAATTGCTGTAACAGTTCCTCTTTATTCATTCCAATGTTTCAGTTATCAGGTAAAATACATATCCTTTGTATTGCGGAGGAACAGAGCATGACCAGGGATGTGCAGATTTATGCTCTACCTGCTCCTGTCTCTGTGGCATTAGTTTGAATCTCTGAAAGTCAGAGAGAAACTTAGGTCTATTTGAAAGCCACTTTTAACTTCAGCTTTTATCTTAAGTTCCCTCTTTTGGGCTGGCCTTTTTTTTTTAAAGGTCGACGAGGGGAGAAGATATGTATGACAAACTGAGAACAAACTTGGGAGCACTTGTTTCTTTCAGTTGCTGGTTTTGTACAAGTTGTAGAGGTGACTTTCCTGTGGCTGTGGCAACCATCTCTCAGCACTAATTCCAAGGTAGTGCGAGATGGTATTTCCTGGGAATAACCGCTTTTTGACACTTCAACCCTCCAATGGTGTAATAGGTAGGTTTCAGATCTATATGATGAAGCTGTACCATAGACTTTTGACAGATTGACTACCCATGCTTGGGCATTATCCCTAGCTCTTACTTTAACAGCTTAGGATTTCTTATGGGTTTTTATGTTATGCTGGATGAAACGAGTGATGAAACGGATGAAACCAAAACTTTTTTTATTCTGTAAGATGCTGCATATATTTTATAGATAGGCAGAAAGGAGGAATGGGGTGATTTTGGGGAAGCCCTCATGGTATCTTTTTGAGATGGATTCCATCTTTGCATTGTCTAGTTACACAGCTACAGTATTTGACAAAAGTGAGTACACCCCTCACATTTTTGTAAATATTTTATTTATTATTTATTTTCATGGGACAACACTGAAGATATGACACTTTGATACACCATAAATTTGTCAGTGTACAGCTTGTATAACAATGTAAATTAGCAGTCCCTTAAATAACTTAACAAACAGCCATTAATGTCTAAACTGCTGGCAACAAAAGTGAGTACACCCCTAAGATTCCACATTGTGCCCAACTAACTATTTTCACTCCCTAGTGTCATGTGACTCATTAGTGATACAAGGTCTCAAGTGTGAATGGGGAGCAGGTGTGTTAAATATAGTGTTATCACTCTCACACTCTCATACTGGTCATTGGAAGTTCAGCATGGCACCTCAAGGCTAAGAGGATCTCTGAGAATCTGAAAAAAGATTTTTGTTATGTAGTTGCTCTACATAAAGATGGTCTCAGCTATAAGAAGATTGACCAACATCCTGAAACTGAGCTGCAGTGCGGTGGCCAAGAAAATACAGTGGTTTAACAGGACAGGTTCCACTCAGAACAGGCCTCGCCATGGTCGACCAAAGAAGTTGAGTGCACATGCTCAGTGTCATATCCAGAGGTTGTCTTTTGAAAATAGATGTATGAGTGCTGCCAGCATTGTTGCAGAGGTTGAAGAGGTGTGGGGGTCAGCCTGTCAGTGCTCAGACCATACGCCGCACACTGCATCAAATTGGTCTGCATGGCTGTCGTCGCAGAAGGAAGCCTCTTCTAAAGATGATGCACACGAAAGCCTGCAAACAGTTTGCTGAAGACAAGCAGACTAAGGACATGGATTACTGGAACCATGTCCTGTGGTCTGATGAGACCAAGATGAACTTATTTGGTTCAGATGGTTACAAGCGTGTGTGGCAGCAACCAGGTAAGGAGTACAAAGACAGGTGTGTCTTGCCTACAGTCAAGCATGGTGGTGGGAGTGTCATGGTTTGGGGCTACATGAGTGCTGCCAGCACTGGGCAGCTACAGTTCATTGAGGGAACCATGAATGCCAACATGAAGCAGAGCATGATCCCCTCCTTTCGGAACCTGGGCTGCAGGGCAGTCTTCCAACATGATCACGACCCCAAACACACTTCCAAGACAACCACTGCCTTGCTAAAGAAAATGAGAGTGAAGGTGCTGGACTGGCCAAGCAAGTCTCCATACCTAAACCCTATTGAGTATCTGTGGGGCTTCCTCAAACAGAAAGTGGAGCAGCGCAAGGTCTCTAACATCCACCATCTCCGTGATGTTGTCATGGAGGAGTGGAAGAGGATTCCCATGGCAACCTGTGAAGCTCTAGTGAACTCCATGCCCAAGACAGTTAAGGCAGTGCTGGAAATTAATGCTGGCCACAAAAAAATATCGACACTTTGGGCACAATGTGGACGTTTTTCACTTAGGGGTGTACTCACTTCTGTTGCCAGTGGTTTAGACATTAATGGCTGTGTGTTGAGTTATTTTCAAGGGACAGCAAATTTACACTGTTATACAAGCTGGACACTGACTACTTTACATTGTATCAAAGTGTCATATCTTCAGTGTTGTCCCATGAAAAGATGTAATGAAATAATTACAAAAATGTGAGAGGTGTACTCACTTTTGTCAGATAGTATGTATTCTGAGCCTGTCTTAAATCTTGCAGCCATCTGATAATGTCAGATGCACATTAAATGGGACCAATCTAATAGGACAGGAGTAGAGAGGAGCAACAGGGGTCTTATTTGGGGAGGATAATTGCCATTAGGCTTGATGATGGCAGAGCTTAACCTTCAATACAGGTCAGGTTTTTTAGCACAGGGTAAATAACCCACCACGTAATGATGGGCCCGGTGCTTTGTGGTGTCTGTTCAGGAACAGGGAACCCTCATGATGTCAAAGGCACAGAAGCTTTTTCCCTCTCCTTTCTTGCCTTCTTTTTCTGAGTCTAGAACCCAGAAAAATCCTAGCCTACAAGCGCTGGGAGGTCAAGTACCAGACCAATAGTGAGGAGCCACTCCTGATGTACATCACCAAATCAACCTCTCAAGGAGGCAAAGTGCCACAATTTCCATGTACACAAGAGACCAGGATGTTTTCATCGACAAGTGAGACACAGGGTTGATGAGGGTCAGGCCAGTGTGACTGTTCCCCCTGATTTTAGCCAGGCAGTGAGCCATTTGAGCCATACCTTCTTTGTTCATCGCAGGGTCTGTTGATTCCTCTTTAACCCACATGCCCTTTTCTACAATAGACCTGAAAGTGTTAAGATATTGTATGTCACTGGCAACAGATTGTAGTAAACATTTTAAGTTAAAGTCAAATTTAACTTCTTTTAATTTAAGGAACACTTCAGAAGATTTAGAAAGGTTTAACAAATCCACACGCATAAGCATACATTTTTGAGTCTCAATCTCTCTCTCTCTCTCTCTCTCTCTCTCTCTCTCTCTTTCTCACTCTCTCTTTCCCTCCCTCCTAGAGAGTGAGCAGAGGTCCTCTGTTGCGTCGTCATGGTTTCCAAGAGTGCATTCTGTTAGTTACTCAGCGCATCACTAAGTATCCCGTCCTAGTGCAGCGTATCCTCGACAACACAAAGGGTAAGCCATCACCATGGTAACAGCTGAAACTAAACCCTGCTTGTTTTAAGCCATGTATCAGAAAAGCCATTAAGTTAGTGAATGTATTACATGTTTATAGCGTGATTAAAAGTTTATGAATACATCTAAATTATATAGTACACCTAAATACCATTTTTTAGCACATCTATATTCCGATATCTCCATTTTTACTGAATTCATTTAAGCCAATAGATATAAACACAACCAGTACATAACCTGTAACACCACAAAAAAGCTTTATTCCATGCACTTTGTTTGATGGCTGTGATTCTGATTGTTAATCAGTCCCAATGACTCAGCTGCCAGTTTGTCAGTGCCATCTGGGTTCAGCAGAATTACACTCACTGAATGAAGCAAGTCTGGCTGGTTTAGCACATCACAAGTAAAGGAAGAAAGCAGTACTTTCTCATCGCTCTGCTTTTTTTAGTAGATGCTGAGGGATGTTAGACAAACCTACAAGTTTGACAATTATTGTTTCACAATCAACATAAGAGAAGTGAATGTAAAGCAATATGTTGTGTGTATACACTATGCAAATGTAAGTCATATATTTAACTACTTAGTGTTCTACTTACTAAATGTTTGTGGTGGCACTGTTGCTTTTCACTTTTATTTATGCACATCGGGTCACTTAAAAAAACAGATGTTCAGTTTCATTTTTAAAAATTGTATAGCTGAAAATGTATAGGGGTTATTAGTACTATATACTATTAACCCCTATACTATACTATTAATGGAATTATTTTCGATTCTCAAATGTATTATTCACACAGACAGCGTAGAGGAGGCTGCGGGTCTGGCGAAGGCTCTGGGTCTGATAAAGGAGATGCTGTGCAGTGTGGATCAGCAGGTTCTAGAAATGGAGCGGACTCACCGACTGCAAGAGATCCGCTCCAGACTGGACTCCCGGGCCGAGGCCAAACTCCGCTCAGGAGCGCTCTTTAGACCTGCAGAGCTGCTTCGCAGACAGCTCATCCATGAGGGTACTCTGCTGTGGAAGACTCCCAGCTCTAGACTGAAAGGTACAAGGATAGACATTGAGAATAAAGTTTAACATATAAGAAGGATTAGGACGTTAAGCAGTTCTGAAAAATCTACAATTTATTCAAAATAAAAGTTATTTAAAAAATCATTTTCATAAAACACAGAGTTCAGCAAATTTATGTTATCAAGGGTGGTTTAAATAAAAATTTGAGGTGGGGTTACAAGGCCCTAGAGCTTCTCTGAGTTTGATTTCAGATTTCTCTTTATTGAACCCAAGAAGTGCAGTTCATTTGCTCAATTCATTTGCTCTTTACAGATTTCATTTGCTCTTTAAATAAACAAATCATATACATTTGTTCACAATGACTACTATCTGTGTGTAGCAGACTGATAGCAAAAGGAATAGACTTAGAGTTGCAGTGAGTTCTCCAAAGGGGCACATTTTTAATGGTGGCCTTAGGGCATTACAATAAATTCTCTGGTCAGAGCATCGTTAGATTGGCTCATAATTCCTTTTGTTTTCTGGGCTGCCTGTTTCTGTCAAAGGGAACATAAGGCTCTTTGCTGGACTCCAATTATCTTGGAGCAAGCTCAGTTCTTAGACTATTCTTGACCCTCACAGACAACCCAAAAAACCAACAAATTAGAAAGTTTGAAGGCTTTCAAAGAATGATTGTCAAAGATGAGATTCAATCGTATCACAGACAGGAAAAGAGTTAAACTTCTGCATTAAATAAACTTTTTGTTCCTCACACTTGACGGCCGACTGTGGTTGGATTGAAACGGAGTTGAGATTCAAACACTGTTTATGTTGCAGCTGTTGGTTTGTCTCGATTCTGGGTGTAAATTAGCATCAATAAGGGAGACAATCATTTATCTTATCATCTTCTCTTATTTAACAAAAGATACGTATATTGGGAGCAAATTTTTTCCAGATTGTGTCTGACCAAGCACATCTGAAGGATTTTAGTTAGGGGTTCACTGAGCTCACGCAATAGCACAAATACTACATTTTAGTGCTAATACAGTTCACCTTTCTTAAAACCTTTTAAACAGAAGGTTCACCAATAAAGTAGATCTGTTTCTAAATAATTTTCACTCAGTGCTTATTTCTGATCCTACATTCTCAACATCTTGTGCGATCCCCAATGATGAATTTAGGGGCATTTAAATGTTTCACCACAAACGCAAAAATACATGAACAGTGTGGACATTGCACTCAATGATGATCATTTTAAGCAGCTTCAATGTCACTATTGCTACTCATTGGTTACATGTTTCTGTCCCTTCATGTTCTTGGAGGTAGTGTTTAATAAAGAAGCATATTAGAGCAAGTACATGAAAAAAAAAGCTTTTTATCTTAATGTTCAGTGTGTAAATATGTCACACCTGAATGTAACTACAATAATAATGAAAAAGGCTGTTTCTGAAGCAATTTCTCTGTGTAGCCGCATAGTGACTCACTCACAGGACGACTCACTGCTACACCTGGTAAATAACAACTGGAGGTTTAGGTCACAGATCAGAGCTCAGACTGGTAATGCTTTCAAAGTAGAATGAAAAGAAGTCATTTCTCACTTTCTTGGCCATTTCAGATAATAAACAATAAAATATGTCATTTGCTGGTTTATTGTCCTACTAAGAAACATTCCTAAACAAATAAATAGAAGAATAAAAAGACTGGAAAATAATTGGCTGGCTTATTTGTAAATATTTGTGAGTGTTTGTGTGTGTGTGTGTGTGTATGTTCTAATGTGTTTTTTGCTGTCTGTGTTGTGTAGATGTTCAAGTCCTACTGATGACTGACATACTAGTATTCCTGCAGGAGAAAGATCAGAGATATGTCTTTGCAAGTTTGGTAAGTTGCTAAACATTGACTCAAGAACAAATTTATGCACACAGAAGTGACCCAACATCTTATCGCATTGTGCATACAACTTCACATATTTCTTCACATATTTCTTTTCTGCAAATAACTTCACACTTTCAGAAAATGTCTAATGCTCTTCATTTCCGACAGTTCAGTTTACCCGTGTAATTTTTTTTTCAATGTGTTTCTCTCTATGAAACCTCTTTACAGGATAAGTCAGCAGTAGTCTCACTGCAGAATCTTTTGGTAAGGGACATAGCCAATCAGGAGCGAGGATTGTTTCTCATCAGCAGTGAGTTCAGCCCACCAGAGATGTACGAGCTCCATGCGGCTTCCAGAGATGACAGAAACACCTGGATACGGCACATAGAGCAAGCTGTCTGCAGGTGTGCACTCACCCACAAACCAATTTGTGTTTGGATTAATATACAGTATGAAACAATAATCATAATATACAAATAATAGTTCATGGTCCTCATGCAGTCCAATATTACACTCACATTTAGCATATCTTAAGGTTACAGGACAAAAATATCTTTCCTGGATATTTAGGCTGCCTATAAAACTGTAAACTGTGCATAACTTTACTATTGATTTTTTACTAAATGAGGCAATATTTAAAAACTAATTTTGTGTATGTGCCTAACATTACTGACAACTAAAGTAAGCACAGATTGTTACAGATATTTACAGAAGAGCTTCTAGAGCTCAAAATGCCAAAAAAGTCAATGGTGACAATTATAGAAAGATGTCAGAACATATAGTGCCTTGCAGTTTATTGTATTCTGTGTAGGCGCAGACCAGTTTGAGTGCCCATGCTGACCCCTGCTGGAAAAAAGTGCTCGAGTTCTCATTCTTTAACTTTTTTGAAAACGTTTTTCTCTGACTAATGACTAGTCCCACAACCCCTATTACAGAAAATAATCCTTACAGAATGGTGCTTCCACCACCATGTTTGACTGATATATATGAGGTGGTGCTCAGTCCCTGTTTCCCTGCACACTCACCATATGGAACTGTGCCCAAGAATGTAAATCATCACACCAGAGACTGTGGTGTGTTTTATGTTTCACTGTTGTCTGTGAACCTTCTGCGAGGTTCTCCATATGGGAGTTTCATTCTTAGTGACCATTGGGTTCCTGATTACTTTTCTGACCTTTCAGAGCCTTTGTCCTCGATTGCTCAGTTAGTGTGGGTGGCCAGAACTAGAGAGTTTGTAGTTCCAAATCTCTTCTTTAAAAGAATGATGAAGGCTACACTAGATAAGAAAGGTGGTTTTATTGTTATAACTGATTAGTGTGTGCATCGAAAGAGCAACCAATTTGCCCAACCATTACACAATTCCTGGTGATTTTGTTGATCATAAAAAGCATCAGGACTATTAAACACACACCTTTGCACACAGGTCTTGGTTCCTGCCAAGGATTCTTCCTCCAGCTAAGGAAATGAATCGCTTCTTCATCTCTCCCACAACCAGGCTTATGAGAAACCTTAGGTGTCATGTCTAGTTGTCTTTTTCTGACCATGTTGCGTCTGTCTCCCAGTCGTGTCGGATTGCAATTTACAACATGAGGAAAATCAGTATGCCACCCAGTTCCTTGTATAGGCCATGGTTATCTCCAGCTAGCAGGTGTCCTGGCATGCAAAGTGAAACTCCTACAGATGGTCGAGAGCATGGCGACTAGTCTGGCGTTCGATCATCCAAATAGGGCTCATGTCACTGCACTATTTACTGACCTCCGCTGGCTACCAATGGCTGACAAAATCAAATTCAAGGCAGTAATGCCTACAGACAGACTTCTGGACCTGCTCCCAGCTATTTAATCTCTGATGTATGGGCTTATACTCCTTATCATTCTTTACACTCTTGCCATCTCTTTACATGGCAGCAGTGGCCTAGTGGTTAGAGAGTTGGCCCCAGGATCAGAAGGTTATGGGTTCGATTCCCAGACCATAAGTTTGCCCTGACGTACTCTTGAGCAAGGTATTGTCCCCATCACTGTTCCCCGTGCACTTTAAATAGCTGTTACCTGCTGCACGTGTATGGGTAAAATGCAGAGGTTGAATTTTGTTTTGTTGTGCTGTGCTGCATTTCACAATGACAAGAATAGTCACTTTCACTTTCACACAAAGCAATCTCAGTCCACTCACTATTCTTATTCTTGGTTGCCCAATGGTGGAACAAGCTCCAAATATCAGAACAGTGGTGTCCATTTCTACCTTCAAGAAACTTTTGATGAATCAAATCTTCTGAGAACACCTCTCCTAACACCTTTTATGCTCACTCACCACTTTCACTGTTCAGCTTATACACTGTACTTTTAAGAATTTTAATTTCATTTAATTTACATTGTTTAGCATTTAATGATCATGTATATGCACTATAGTTTGAATGCTGTTCTTTACTTGTAAGTCTGCTAAACAAGTATATGTAAAATGTGATGTAAATGCAGAATCACCCTTACGCATCCATGTGGCTTAAATATCCCAATCTTCAGTCCAAACTACAAAGTAGAATGTCTGATATATTCTTTCGTTACAGTTGTCCTTCAAGAGATGAATTCCCTCTCATCGAGACAGAGGACAAGGCATTGCTGAGGAGGCTTAAAGGTATTCATTACATTCTCTTACTCAGTTCTTTGTTTACTGTCAGTATCTGCCTTAATCTACTTTATAAATGACACCTCACAGTCTTCCTCCTCATCCTCCCACAGCCGACATCCAGCAGAAGGACAGAGAAGTGTTAGAGCTGCTGCAGGAGCGAGTGACCCTGTTTTCGGACTTGGCCGAGGTCATGGGAGGTCATGAGGTCATGCTGCCACCAAACTCCAGAAACATGTTCAGAGCTGACACCCCTCAGGCACCTCGGGGGGAACAGCTACTTACTCAGGCTATTACAGAGGGTGAGGGTGAAATGCTAAACAAGCAACGCATCTACATACTTAATACCAAGAAGCCCAAATTTTCTTTCTTTTTTGGCCAGACTCATTTTCCTTTCTCTTTTGATTTTGCATTCAGATTACTTTTACCAATTTAATTTAAGCTCTCTTCCTCTCTCAACAGTGGACAGGCTGACTGAGCTGTTGTTAGGCTGTGGATTAGAGGTCTCTCTGGCTTGCAGTTCCAATGGCCACCACAATCACATGGGGGCGCTAGTTATCAGTAAGTAAGATGCAGGAGCATGACAATTTACCATATTAGTCTAAATGGGGGTGGGTTGTCTCACTATGACATACTGAGTAATGCATTACATATTTTTACCTTTATATTGAGTACTGCCATATGTTCATGGTTATGTAGCTGTTGAGAATTTAGCAGATTATTTAAACTAGGGATAATAATAATATCAGGAACTGCTCATAACGTGCCTAAAGAAAATTGGACATTTTCATCTTGTATTTATGTTTGGTGTTTGTTAAGAAACTAAAATTAACCCTGACCATATGTCGTTTAGTTTTACATTACATTCCAGCTACAAAGGGTTGTTTGTAGACTAACTTGAAACCTAACACAAAGGTTAGATTTATTATACACATCTAAATATATGTGGAATGTTTGTGATTTGCTACACCCATAAAAGACTGTCCAGGTGAAAAAAATTGAAATTGGAATTAAAAAAAAAATTTAAAATTCAGGTTATTTTCTTTAATAGGCTTTATCATTTTCTCATAAGAAATGTAATTGAATAATGAAATTGTTTTCTACCCTGTACCTTCCAAATTCTCAGATGGTCAGGAGGTGGTAGTTAATGGCTTGCAGGAGACAGCAGTTTCTCAGGTAAGAGCCACATATTGAACACTAACCTGTTTTAGGTCATCTTAAACTCATACTGATATCTACATACTCCAAAGAAATCTACCAAACAGAGTAACAGCATAGATGGAGAGCATGTGTCACATTATTTCATTTTATGCAGTCCTGTAAAAAAGGATAATTACTCATTATTCAAGAACATCTGAAACGCACAGGTTTCCATGGCAACCGGAGTCCAGTAAAACCCTATCACGATTCTGAAGCAGCACTATTATTGCAGGAAAACTTTGCTTCAAAAATCAGTCACCACACCGTTTGTATGCAGTCAGTTTCAAGCTGATGTCCTTTACCTCATTACTTTTTGAATGAGAGTATTAACCTAATCAGTGAATCATATTTGTGTGATTTACCGAAACTGATTGATTCCTTTAATCTTACAGGATGGGAATGGGAATCAAATAGAGGACAGGACACCAATTGAGGTACAGATGCAGTTAAAAAGGTTTAAGCACCAACTTAGTTTGAATCATGTACCGAAATACTTTAATGCCTAGGTGCATGATCCAGGATATTTTAAATACAAAAATCCTTCCTAGAACTATTACATAGTTATATTTTGCAATAACATTTTAGAAGACCTTTCAGTGAAGCAAAGTATTCAAATACATTATAATCTGGGCTGCTGGACTGTTTGTGTGTATGTCTCTGTGTGTGTACACGCGCATGTACAGTGCCAATCAAAAACGTATTTACAGTAATCCTGTTATAGTTATAGTGTTATAGTGTAATGTTGCAATGTGCAAAAGCATTAAAATGGATAAAAAATCTTTATATTCAGGTTATCATCTCCAGGCTTTGTTTGTCTTTCATATATTTTTAAAATAAACAATGCTGTTTACATATATTCGAGCTCATACAAAGCTCAAATTTGATTTGGGTTTTAGATACAAAGCAGAAAATTCTATACAGACTTATCTGGTGAGTGTGAGTGTGTAAGATATGTGCTCATGTTGATGAATTTTGTGTATTTCAGGAGGTGTCACAGAGGCTGGTGAATCTCAGTGCTCAGCTCCATGCTCTGCAGGTCAGATTCTAGCCCACAGCATCTGACTCATAACTGAATTATGCATCTGTTTACTCTGAATGCTATTGTTTTCTTGTATTTATTTCCTTAACTGCGCAGTCATGTCCCATTGATTTATTAGCTCACAATGAAAATGAAAAATACTTTAAATGTAGCCTGGTCCCAGCAGTTTCTAACACAGTTGATCTGAATGAATGAGGTACATTCTCAAAAGTGTTAGGAACAACATAAACAATATGGAAAAAAATATCGGGACACGCATTTTACACACATCGACCATGTAAAGTGAAATTGAAGTGAATATTTGTCATTGTGAAACAGCACAGCACACAGTGAACCACAACAAAATGCAACCACTGCATTTTACCCATACAGCGGTGGCCTAGTGGTTAGGGCGTTAGCCGCATGATCGGAAGATCGGGGGTTCAAACCCCTTCCCAATAGGTTGCCCTGAGGTACCCTTGAGCAAGGTACCATCCCCATCACTGCTCCCTGGGCGCTTTCAAATGCTGCCCACTGCTGCACGGGTTTGAGTGTTCATGGGTTAAATGCAGAGGTCCAATTTCATGTGGTTCATGTGTGCTGTGCCGTGACCTCGCAATGACAAGGGTTGTCACTTTCGCTTTCACTTTCACACCGTGCAGCAGGGGATGGCGTATCCAGCGGGGAGATGGGGACGGTGCCTTGCTCAAGGGAAACTTAGGGCAACCTACTGGTCTGAACCCGACTTATTTGAACCCATTACCTGTCGATCCTGGTGCCTAGCCCCTAACGTATTGCTCATCCAGGATATGAAGGATACCTCTGACACCCAAAGCAAGAATCATACTACTAGAACAATGTGCCACCTAAAGTAAAGTAAAACAGAATGTACTTGCACAGTGCTGAAGAACATAGCGTGTAAAAGTCACCAATTCTCTATTGCAATTAACTGCAGATCGCCAAATAATGCCTGAATTTCTAGTTTTCATGGAATGAGTTTCCATGGACAAACAGCTGCAGTGTGAGATTCACCAACAGATGGTTAAGTATAAAGCATGCTGCCATTGGACTCTGGATCATTGGAAACAAGAACCCTGCTTCTCTGTCTGGACGAGACTGGGTTTAGTGGATGGTAGGAGAATGTTACTTGTTACATTAGTTTGGTGGTGGAGGAGTCATTGTATGGGGTTGTTTATCAGGACTAAGGCTAGGCCCTTAGATCCAGTAAAGGGATATGTCTTAATGTTCAGCATAGCAAGGTATTTTAGACAGTTTTATGCTTCTAAATCTGTGGGAACACTATGGGGAGGGCCCTTTCCTTATCCAGCATAACTCTGTCTCAGGCAACAAAGAACAATCCAAAAAGATGTGGTTGGGTGAGTGTGGTATGGAAGAACTTGACTAACTGAGCTCTGACCTCAACCTCTCCAGACACCTTTCTAGCCAGGTTTTCTCTTCAGTTGCTGATCTCACAAATGCTTTTAATAGTGAAAGGCAGAAATTCCACCAGACACTCCAAAATCCCTTAGAAGGCCTTCCCAGGAGAGTGGAAACTGTTTTAGTTGTTAAGTGGAAAACTGCTCCATTTTGATGCCTATTCATTCCTATTGGTGTAATGGCCAAATGCCACCATTACTTTTATCCACATAGCATATGTTGTTTTTTGTCAGTATATCACTTACGAGGCAGTGTAGTTGAAGGAGGCAGAATTAAAGATCCAGAGATTTGCGTTGCGAGGGACGAGGATGGACAGGATTAGGAATTAATATATTACAGAGAAAGCTCAGGTTTGGAGAGGAGTCTGAGGGTACCTCTCAAAGTCTGAGGAGTGAGATGGCCTTGGTTTGGACATGTACAGAGCAGAGATGAGGAGTATATTGGGAGATGGATGTTGAGGATGGAGTTGGCAGGCAAGACGAGTAGAGAAAGGACAAAGAGGAGGTTTATGGATGTGTAAGCAGTTGTGGTGAAAGGGGAAGATGCAAAAGAAGTAGAAGAATTTGTCATTTACATATTAAATGTGATTAAACATGATGTGTTCTGTTTATGATGTTCAAATTTATTTAATTATTTCTCAGGTTCACAATAAAAAAAATCTGATCTTTAAAATTTTGGAATGAATTAAAGGACCTATTTTCCTTTTTTTTCAGGGCGCAGTGATTCGCCAGGATTCTATTTTAGAGTTCTGCCTTCGCGAGAGCTCTGTGTCTCCGGCTGCAGCTGGCGTTCGCCCTGTGCGCTCTCTGTCACGGGACGGGGGTAGTGATGTAGGCTCAGTGGGGGAACTGGCCTTGCTCCAGCGGCAACACAGCCTCCTGCAGGAGGAGCTGGTTCGTCTAAGAAGCGCCGAAGGCAAGCTGAAGGACAGTGAGAAAGCAAGAGTTCAGCTAGAGAAACAATTAAGAGATTTAAAGACCAACATTGCTGCTCTGGGGGACAGCACAGCAACTACTGCTCTACAGGTATTATGTCAGACTGCACTACCAATACGCTCCAAACAGGTTTTTTATTCAAATTATTTAAAGTGTTTAATATTTATCAGGTTGCATTACTTTTAAATGTATTCATAGAAACCATATTTATGCAAGATTCTAGTGCTGGAAGTAATTAGTGAACAAATTTCCAGAATTTGTTTTTACCTTTTACTTCATAAATTCATAAGATCTGTTAGGAATTAACCATACGGACGCTCCTTTAGGCTCCACCCCATCGTAAAGAGAGTGAGACTGAGCCAAACACGGACACTCCACTGGCTAGCCAAGCATCTTTGGATCAGTTGGACTGCATGCAGGATTCCAGCGATGTGGATGTAGATGTAATTTCCGATGATGATGATGATGAAGATGACGAAGACGTGAAGGTGTCCCCTCGCTCAGATAGCCCTAGAGGTTTGTATTGTACTAATTTTGAAATGACAAGCAGCTTATGTGCAACCTCATCTTCATGATGTGTTAGTACCTCTACAGCTGTGATCTCTAAACATGCATATAGGTCATATACAGTACTGTGCAAAAGTTTTAGGCAGGTGTGGAAAAAATGCTGTAAACAAAGAGTGCTTTCAGAAATGGAAGTGTTTATCATTTATTTTCACCAATCAACAAAATGCAGTGAATTAACAAAAGAGAAATCTAAATCAAATCAATATTTGGTGTGACCACCCTTTACCTTCAAAACAGCATCAGTTCTTCTAGGTACACTTGCACACAGGAACTCGGCTGGTAGGTTGTTCCAAACATCTTGGAGAACTAACCACAGATCTTCTGTGGATGTAGGTTTCCTCACATCCTTCTGTCTCTTCATGTAATCCCAGACACACTGGATGATGTTGAGATCAGGGCTCTGTGGGGGCCGGAAGAATTGATGCTGGTTTGAAGGCAAAAGGCAGTAACACCAAATATTGATCTGATTTAGATTTTTCTTTTGTTTGCTCACTTTGCATTTTCTAAAATCTATAAAAATAAACAATCATTATTTATATTTCTGAAAGCATTCTTTGTTAACAGCATTTTTTCCACACCTGCATAAAACTTTTGCACAGTACTGTATATCATTCAATTATGATTTTAACATTCTGTGGTTGTTTAGACATGGACAATTTCCTTATTTGGAGGAAATTAATTTTGATGTTTATTTAAGTAATATTCATATAAATGTAAATTATTAGTCTTTATTAATAGAATTGTTTCCATTTCAAATTCAAATTGAGTGAAATTTCAAGAAAAAATGGTTTAAATGCTGGTAAATCTACTTTTTCTAAAAATGCTGTTTTTTTTTGTCAGTGGAGTAATTGTTTAATGATCGTGATCTCTGTATTGACCAAACTAATCAGGATTATGATTTTTGCCTTAATCAAGCAGCCCTTCTGACTGAGGCAGTTCATACAGGCAATGAATTTAGAGGTAAAGCAGGCTTTTCACACGGGAGCCAAACCTTGCAATTTAAGATAAAGCAAAATTGCCTCTGAACTAATTAACTTTGTGTGCCACATTAAACAGAAATGGCTGCAGCCAAAATGGTTTCCATTTAGCTAAGCAGAGGTGTTCTTGCTCTTGTGCTTAGGATCATTGTCTTCCAGCATAACCACATTTGAACCAATATTTTTATGCAAGATTATCTGAGTTCGTAGTTCTATTAGAGCAATTCATCCAGACTCTGAAGAATCTCCACACCATCATAGCAGCAAAAGCATGTCCTCATGAGATGCAACAGAACATGTGTTGTTCATAAAGGTCCCCTTTTGACCAGTCAACAGAATATTATTCCAAATGTGAAAATTTTAAAGTTACTTTTTTTTTAAAGTTACTTTTTGAAAGAACAGTACAAAGAGAACCACAACAAAATGTTTCCTCTGCATTTAACTCATAAACACAGAGGAGTAGGATGCTGCCATATCCAGCACCCAGGGAGCAGCGTTGATGAAGGTACCTTGCTTGAGGGTACCTCAGGCCAACCTACTAGTGTGGGACTCAAATCCATGACCTTCTAATTTGGAACCGAGTCCCTCAACTCTAGTAATGTTGTAATTTTCTCATGGAGACAATTTTTCTCTTGTTAATGGAGCTGATCCAATGAATTGAACAAGGCCTGCAGTTTCTTAGAACGTAATATGAGTTCCTTTGTGACTTCTCGTTCTCCTTTTAGACCTAATGGAATTTATCAACTTGGGTGTGCCCAAGCTCCCAGGTTGATAACTGTTTTTTCCATCGAAAAATGAAACTTTCAATTAATTTATGGAAGGAGCTCTCATGAAATTAAGGTTGTCTTTTGTAAACTGTGCAATAGGAATGAAAAGAAAGCACATGCATTCAAATGGCTCCCTACATCCATTTTGACCATATTAAAAGACATTGTGGCTGTAAGACCTGTGTGTAAACTTCTTGTAATAAGAATAGCGGCCTACACCACGCTTATCTAAGTGATGTTGATTATAAATAAATGTAAATGCATCTCTCACACTCACCTACACACCTGCATACAGACACTGCTCCTTCTGGAGATTTAGAAAGAGTAAAGCAGCTACTGAGCCATTTTCTTCTGTGAATGAAGTGTTTCATTTAATGGAATTTAATTTGGCTAGCTGAACATTTCATGGTCATTTCCTGTTGTGTATTTGGAGACAAATCTACATGCTTTGCAGGAGTTCCAGGCTCATGAACCAAACCGCCTCAGGAGCAAAAACATGCAGTTTCTCGCCTGTGGGCTTACACAAAGGATCACATCTAATCTGACTGTTTGAAAATGTGGTTCATCAGACCAGGCTCTCTTATTCCGTTGTTTGAAGGTTCGGTTCTGGTGCTCACTTTTTCATGGTCCATCAAAGCCAGAATGAACTTTTTTTTTTTCTGTTTGTGATACAGTCAAGTCAAGTCAGCTTTATTTATATAGCGCTTTTTACAACTGTTGTTGTCACAAAGCAGCTTTACAGAATACGGTTCCGAGCCCCAGTTGGGTAAGCCGAGGGCGACAGAGGCAAGGAAAAACTCCTCCAAACACTCCTCTGTTTGAATGGGGGAAGCTTTAATCTTCATGGAAGCAGCTCTTGCAGAAGAGCCAGTCTGATGGAGCTGATCTGAAGTTCAGCTCAGGGGAATAATAAGATGATAGTAGTTTTGCTGACTCTGTGTAGCAGCTGGCATGGAACTCAGGAGATCAATGGACTTGCCCTCAGGAAACACCCAAACCGTCCACCACACAGGTGGTGGACAGCCGCCCATTTCAAACAAAAAGAAAGGAATTAGATCTGTTTTGTACTCATTGTAAAGACCGTAAGTTTAAAGAATGCAGTGATGTGACTCTACTATTACAACCCAACTAAAAAGGACAGATCCAGGGGTTTTACAAACACGAGAGCACCCTGTGACACTGGTGACCCCCCCACACCACCCTCAACAAACCTGAATTTAATGATCTGTCTTGGCCTTGGATTGTCCCTGAGTTTTAGTTTTGATTTTTTTGTTTTGGATCTCCGAGCAAACAATGGATATTGAAATCCACCAGCCTGTCTGGGCCTTGTTTGTCCCTGAGTTTTTTGAGCGTGAGTTTATGAGCGTGAAAATGGTGGATCGGCAGCACCAACATCCCAGTTTACTGTAATTCTCTGTATCCATGAACAGTAGCTCCTCTGTGGGACTGGACCAGGCAGATTAGCTTTTACTCTCCACACACATCAGTGCGCCTTTGGTGACCATGACCCGGTCACCTGTTCCAAGGATTTCTTTCCTTGGAACTCTTTTGAAAAGCACTAACCACTATATACTCGCCAAAAGGCTTGTTGTTTTGAAGACACTCTGCCCCAGCAATCCAGCCAAAACCATTTGCTCCTGATCGGAGTCACTCCGATCCTTATACTTATCCATTTTTCTGCCACATGTCAACCTCAGAAAAATTACTTTTCAATACAAATCCTGGCAAAGATTATGGAACCAAACTAATAGTCAGTTCACCCGTCATTTTTACTTAATAGCACATAAACATTGGGGCAGCGGTGGCCTAGTGGTTAGGGAGTTGCCAGTTGCCAGTTGTTTGGCCAGAAGATGTAAAGCAATTTTTGAAAATAAAATTCTGAAATCACACAGTGATTTATATATGTGTATATATATGTGTATATATATATATATATATATATATATTGTGTATATATATATATATATATATATATATATATATATATATATATATATATATATATATATATATATATGTGTGTGTGTGTGTGTATATATTATATATGTGTGTGTGTGTGTGTGTGTGTGTGTGTGTGTGTATATATATATATATATATATATATACACACACAGTACTGTGCAAAAGCTTTAGGCAAGTGTGGAAAAAAATGCTGTAAACAAAGAATGCTTTCAAAAATGGAAGTGTTAATTTATTTTCATCAATCAACAAAATGCAGTGAATGAACAAAAGAGAAATCTAAATCAAATCAATATTTGGTGTGACCACCCTTTGCCTTCAAAACAGCATCAATTCTTCTAGGTACACCTGCTCACAGTTTTTGAAGGAACTATATATATATACATGTGTGTGTGTATTTGTGTGTGTTACTACATTGCTCTTCCTTGGACCCAAATGCTTTAAAGCATGTAATTCTCATCTTAATTACCACCATCCAGATTGACTTCCAATTCCTGATTACAGGGACAGTCCCCCTGGAGAAAGCTAGGTTTAAGGGTTTTGCTCAAGAACCCAATCATAGTGTTGGAGGAGGGATTCAAACCAGCGACCTTTTGGTTCAGAGACAATTTTCCTACCACTGGACCACCTCCAGCCCACATTGTTATTAAAATATATATGTGTTATGTAATGTGTAACATATGTATAAAAGGTTAAATTGTCAATATAGTTTACTCTCCTAGTCTATAATTATTTCTGTTTTTGTTTTCCACCTAGATCTGCAAGACATTCCAGAGGAGAGCGAGTCGGCTCCAGACCCACGCAAACAGGAATCCACACACTGCTAATGCTCTAATGGTGCCTAGAACCTAGAACTGGACCCAAGCCTAGCTTAATGGAATGGACCCAAACCTACTGAATCACACGACTGTATGAGAAAGTCTTCCTCTGAACTCCAAAGGAAGAATAAATAGCTATAAATAATACTCTAAACATATACTTTGTAATGTTTTTTGTTTTACAGCTTTTTTCGCGGCAGTTTTGGCATTGTATTATTAGGTTGTTTTTTTTGTTGTTGTTGTTTCTTTTCTTTTTTTTCTTTTTTTTAGTTATTGGTTGGTATTTAAATCCAGTTGTTAGGCTTTTGACATCAATGGACCAATAAGAATATGCCAAAGCAGCATGATCGACAAGAGGCTTGTAAGTGGCAGGCTTTTACAGATAACATGATTCGGCGTTTGATATTGCATGAAACGTTTCGTGTTGTCATATGGACACAAATCCACTGTTACAGCCGCTCAGTGACCTGAAGCAAAGCAGCAGGATTTACTTAGCAACGGCACAGAGATGCTGTGACGATTCAGTTTCTACTCTCGCAAAACCATACGTACTGTAACTGCAGGAACACGTCACTCATTTTCGTCCTTCAGTAACAGTGAAACAACCTCGTGCAAATATTTCATTTTAGGAAATGAAACATTTCTCTTTTTTTTGCTCTTAATTTTTTTATTTATTTATTCTTCTTGAAGTCGAAAGGTTGGTAATCTTTCAAGCACATGCTAGAAATGTTTTAAGAAGCCATAACTTTAAACAAAGACCCTTAAAGCAAAAGTACTTGTTGTACTTCAAAGAAAAAGACTTTTTTTTTTTTTTTTGCAAACGGAAATGTAAAACCTTGTGATTTTTAATAAACTATAAGTAATCAAAGCTTTAAGTAGGCATGAGGACTTTTGTGTGCTGTAGATATTTTGTTGGTCATTTTAGCTCACAGAAAAGGACTCAGGTAGAGTCCTACCTGAACGCAGGTAGATTGTTTGCTATTTTGTAGTTTGTATATATAAGATGGTTTATTTGCTTAAATGATCTGATCATTGGATCTTGCTTACTGCTTCCACACTTGTTGTTCTTATTGTTTTTGAATGTTACTTTGATTTGATAACGCCACGAGTCACTGGCTGTTTCTATCAACATGTATCCTAAGCTTTGATTTCAGGAAGCCAAGTACAGACGGTATTGTACATCTATAGGTTTGTAATTCTTCCAATTTGGAAAGCTAAATATAATGTTTCTATTTACGTACAAATGTAATGATTTGTATGGAAATTAAATAATAACCCTATGTTTAAATATTGTTGAAATGCTGTTATGACTGAAGAGTATTGTTATGGAATTTTAGAATTAAAGTTTTCGGCTATGGACTGAAGACAGACTCGTATTTCCAAATACTTTATAGGACGAGGATAAACTCGAGTTTAATGCAGGGCTGGGCCATATGACAAATTTGTTTGTCCCACCCGTCCGTGATCAATTACCTCACTCTGGATTTCAATATCACAATGTCCTCGACACTCAACAACTGCATGGTTCATAATAAACAGCATAATTAGTCTTGTTGGATTGGATTTGGTGACGTGCAGCGTGTGAAACGTTCAATAAAAATCCTTTGCACTTTGCACAAAGTTTTTTCGTTTTTGTTTTTTTCCAATTCATAAGAAAGGTTGTGACGTCATGCACTGTGAAAATTATTTGTGATGTAAGTAAACAGTGATATATTTTCATATCTGTCGCTGCAACAGATATTTAATAATGCATGCTTCGAATATTTGAAAACTGCAATTTAGAAGACTTCATCTTTGCCACCTAAATGCAAAACTAAATGCAGTGGTGCACAGCTCACAGTGAGACACAACGAAAAGCCATATTCATCTCTTTATCGTGTCATTTGTGGGATGTTTTATAGGTCCATTCAACTCGATATGTTTACACAAATGAAAGAGTAGCTTGCGTTTCATGATCAAAACAGCTTCTTCTTCTTTCGGCTGCTCCCGTTTTGGGGTCGCTACATTCGATAATCTGTCTCCATTTCTTCCGGTCCTCTGCATCTTCCTCCTTCAAACCAACCGCCTGCATGTCCTCTCTCACCACATCCATAAACCTCCTCTTTGGTCTTCCTCTTCTCCTCTTTCCTGGCAGCTCCATCTTCGACATCCTCCTTCCAATATAATTGTCATCTCTCCTCTGGACATTTCCAAACCAACGCAACCTTGCTTCTCTAACTTTGTCTCCAAGACATCTAACCTGAGCTGTCCCTCTAATATACTCATTTCTAATCCTGGTCAACACAGCATAAACTGAAAATACAATGTTTTAATATTATAAAAACGATTGTTTAAATGCTGTACTATAACAGAGGAAAACTTGCTTAATCATATATGCAAGAAAAGAACTCCTTTTTTTTTCACATCATATACACACACTTGCGGCAGCCTGGCCGGCAGGGTGCTCGGAGAAGAATGGGGATCCATTTGAAATCTAGATCTTTCATTTTAGCCAGTGACTAATCCACAAGACAATGTCAGCCAAGAGACGAATATTAATATCTCCACACACCCCCTCCACACACACACACAGTCTGTCCTGTGGTGTTTCAATCTCTGTCTTTCTCTTTATCCTTCTTCTCTCTCTGTGTCTTCTTTCCCTCTGCTTCTCTCTCTCTTTAAGAATCCCACACACACACTACCTCATCCTTCACTTTAGTGTGCTCAGCAAGATCAGCGTGTTTACAAGATGGAGGCAGATCGAGGCAGAAAAAGAGAAAAAGGAGCTACTTTTTTCCAATAAACTGTGAAGCGATTTACAGACTACATATAACTAAAAATAGACTGTAGTTACATGATACTTAACTGATATTTAAGAGTAGCAGAATAACGAATATTTCTTATTACGAATAAACAAATATGCGACACCTTATAAAGTTCGTCTTAGAGGCATGTAGTCCTGCTGTAGAGATTTAAAAGTCTCAAAATAAAACAAAATAAAAGTCAGTTCTTCCGTTTTCTTTGGCGAATGCTCCACGTGTCTCTCTGCAACACTTTTACTAAACAAGTGGCTAAATATTTATTTGATGCTTTTTCTGCAAAATTCATTGCCAGCGTTTGATTCAAGCTCTTAACTAACGAAAACGAGGCCTTTGGGTTTGAACACCTTCAGCCTTCCTCATTCCATGTCTTTGGCTTGAACTTCTTCCAGTTTAAGTGTCATGAAAAGGACCGAATCCTACTAATGCTACATTTTGAAGAAGTGTTCAGAGTGGCTCAGTCTTTAACTCACTCTTTGGACTGGAGACCCACCAAGGAGCAGATAAAGACTAACTATTGAGACTTTTGACATTATAAAATAACCAGCTTTATACATCATACACACTGATGAGTAGTGATATTGAGCAGAGCCTAAGTTTGCAGAAGGGTGAAAAACTTCTACCATCCAACTGCATGAATGCCATGGTACATGTATTCCAGCAGATAAAACTGTAAAATGATCTGTGTGTCGATTGACAGGTTATAAGTGCATTACATGGCTGAAGAGGGTAGTATCGTTTCTCTCTCTCTCTCTCTCTCTCTCTCTCTCTCTCTCTCTCTCTGTCTCTCTGTTTCTATTACATACACACCTGTGCCTGTCACAAATGCAAGGGCTTTGTCTTATTATAGCAGAAACTGCGCTCTGTCCATCAGCCTCAGTCCATTCTTTTGTCACGTCTGTCGCACTATTTTACTCCTCTTTTATCGCTTAGACCGCATGGGACAGCTTACCTCTCCTGAAAAAATGACCAGGGGCCAGGAAGAAGAGGCAAATCAAGAAACAGAGCATTGCTGACCTCCTATAAAAAATATCTGCCCTCTGAACATCAGACACATTGTAATACTTCTTTTCTCTCTTTCACAAAGTTGTACATTGAAAAACTTTAATACCGCTCGCCCGATCAGGTTCATGCCTGTATTAGGTGAGTTACTAGGACAGAGAAATGGGTGAGAGGGGTGTGGCCTGATTAAAGTGGGTGGGGCAATATATGCCCCTAGATATAAAGGCCCTGTCTTTATCTCTTGCTGAGTTTGGGCTCTCTTTCCTTCACTCCGTCCCTCCCTCCCTCTTTCTTTTTCTCCCTCTCGCTCTCACCCTGCAAGGTTTCTGAGCTTCCTCCTCTTTTGCTCTTTGCTTTCATATATCTGAGTTCTCCTTTGTCCCATTCTCTTTCTGTGAGCGCTACACACCAAAGCCAAGATGGAGGCCATCAAGAAGAAGATGATGATGCTGAAGCTGGATAAGGAGAATGCTCTGGACCAGGCAGAGCAGGCTGAGACAGACAGGAAAGCAGCTGAAGAAAGAAGTAAACAGGTAAGAAAGAGGGAGGAACCAAGATAACTCCATTAAGATTTTCTGATGGGTCAGGATCTGTCTAGACTAGAGCAAATGAAATCTGGGTGTGAGACATTCTAGCACATATTGGCTATTGCTGAAGGACATTTAAAAAAAAAGATTGACTTGGGTTCAAGTTTAATGAGATAATCTAGTAATGAAAAGCAGCCTCCTGGATTAATGCCCAATTGGCAGGTAGATTATCTGGAAGTCAAATCTTTTCTTGTGTTTTAAGCCTTACTTATACGGGTCAAAGACCTAAATAAATGTAATAGATAGATTGATTTAAACCAATTCATTTAAACAGATTGATTTAAACCAATTCAGATTAGAGGCTATGGAAGATAGTAAGCATGCAGTAATAGCTCTGGATTTAAGAAACTATGATGACATTTCATTTTATGGCAATTCGGTTGTCATGCCAGCATCATACATTCAACTCATGGTGTTAAGAACTATCTAGTCACCTTAGACAAGGGAGCATTTGGAGTGACCAGTGTGCCCTGTTGGGCCCGAAATCAAACTTAGGGCATGCTGAAATGCCAATGACAACCCAAAACCAACACGGAAAGAAGAGATGAATAGTAATGTGCTGCAAGTAATCGTAGACAGGACGATGAAAGCCAAGGCCATCCATCTGAAGGCCGTGATCTCCTCATGGAAGAATCCAGAGGAATGAGAGTGCCCATCAGGCAGCTACAGGATTATGAAGGGGAGAGGGAAATCCCTTGAATGATATTTATACCCACATGGTGTTGAGATGAAGCTACGAGAGGGCTGAAAGGGTGGATGGGGCCAGATGAGGGGGGATAAATGGACTTGAATCATAGTGCCATCTTAGCTAGGAGGGGCAATGGAAGAGGGGGAGGAAGGGAATGTACTGGGGAGTCAAGATATCAGTGATAACATTTCACACTTTTTTTATCTGTTCTCTCCCGCCCCCAACCCAAGCATGAAGATGAGCTGATTCAGATGCAGAAGAAGCTGAAAGCAACTGAGGATGAGCTGGATAAATACTCTGAGGCTCTTAAAGATGCCCAGGAGAAACTGGAGATAGCTGAGAAGAAGGCTGCCGACGTGAGTGATAAAAAAACGACAAAACTAGTGCCCCCCCACCACACAGACCAAAGTACACAACAGTTCATCCCTACATTCCGTTTACCCCACCCCTCCATTCCGCTCATTCTCTTCCTTTATTATTCCACTGTCTCTTTAGACCATGATGTCAACAGGGTATTCTTACCCACTATTATATCCTGTGTCTGTGCCTTTGTAAGCTTGCTCTCTCTCTCTCTCTCTCTCTCTCTCTCTCTCTCTCTCTCTCTCTCTCTATCATTTTTTCCACTGCCAAGCCTCAAGTGCCATAGAGGTGACACAGTGTCCCATTTAATGCCATTGGTGGGTATGCGCTCCAGGGGGGTTAATGATTGCAAAGCTGTTGCTGATTTAGCTCAAGGGTTATAAATCAGTGCATCCAAAGGATCTGAGGATCTCTTCACCCCCAAACTAGCACCTACCACAGTATTAGACTAAAACTATGCTTTTGAAAGCAAATTATCTTCTGGCTTTATGTTGTCTGTTCAAAAATGACCACACTTTAAATGTACTACACGCGAGAGCCATTTTAACCAGGGATTATGTAAACTATGGAATACATTCTCCTGAAAATTTGAGTAAGGTTTTTTGTACAGCTGCTCGGTTTTTGTCAGTGTATCTGAATTGTGCAGAGGTTCTTTAAACGTAACTCTTCTCTTCATACTTAAGAATAGGCTGTGCGAATGCGAAGAACTTCTCATAGGAACCTTTAACTAACATGTTCTTCTTGGCATCACTCCAAAAGAACCTTTTCAGCACCATTAGATTTGAAGATATATAATTTATCATTTATCATTTCAGAGGGGAACCCAGGTGAGAGTTTTTATCAGACATTAGATCAACACATGTATGAGGTGTTTAAAAAATAGATTTAAATTAAACTTAGATGGGAAAGGATTTAGGTGGATTACATTGTCAAAATTCACAGTAATTATTCATCCACAGCTCATTAGAAGCTATTTTAACTGATCATGTTACAGTGTAGAGCTAAAAGAGGTCCAGTAACTGTATTAAACAAATCCCATCATTCATTCTCACTATTTTCTCCTCCATCTTTAACTTCACTGTCCATGATTAAGTGTTTGGTCAGGGCTCTGGATATAGCAGACCCACCTGTTGTTTTGTGTGTGGCCTTCAAGTTATCCCTGGACAGAAAGCAAAGGGCTTTGACATTTGTGAGTGTGTGTGTGTGTGTGTGTGTGTTGAGAGAGATCAAGAGACAGACGGTTTTGCTTGTGAATACTCTGCAGCAGACATGACTGCACTGTAGTCCCCTGTAGCGTTATTACTTGATATGACTGAATTCAGCCATGTATGTGCTGGATGTAGCACTTTGTGTGAGTAAGCATGCAGATAATTGGAACTGTGAGCAATGATGGTGAGCATGTATTTAAAGACCTTGGGCTTATTTCTCTTTATGGCAGGCATGCACACTGAGCTTGTGGAATGGCCCATTGTTCCCATTCACATCAGTGCTGTAGAGAGACACCATGCAGTGCTATCTGAGGAAGATTTATTGCCTTCAGCAATCTGGCAACCTTGGGTCAGTCAGCTGGGGCAATAAGCTCTGCTCCCAATAGACACTGAGAGTGGGCTGCCACTGTTCCAGCTGTCACTTCCAATCCTATCTGAAACACTGACAAAACCCCAAAGCTATCGCTTACCTTCTTGTCTAAAAAGAAACAAATAAAGTTGTCTAATTAACTGGAGTCGATTAGCAGCCTAAGCAAGCCAGGTTTCATAGAAAGATCAGGTGGAATTCAAGTATTTTTGCAAATCGCCATACACTAAAATCCTGACAGGCACCAGTTTGGTCATGAAGGAATGTGTTTTAAATAGAAACCTGAGTAATTGGCCCTGCAGGGCCACCATTCTGTAAGACAGCTATGACAAGAATGAGAGAGGTGAAGGACAAAAGATAAGACTGTTCAGTTTCATGGGTTACGGCAGCATCGAAAATAAACAGATCTCTGACTGAAAAACTAAATATATCATTGCGATTGACTATGTGGTAGCAAATGTGCGTTTAGATCTGCTGTCGCGGTGTGAGCGTGCCATTTGACATCTGTGCGAGTCTTGGAGGTCATGCCTAACACCTCGTCCCCTCTGACCTCTTCTGAAAACTGACAGGTGTTTAGTGGCATTATTGGTTTAGCCTCCAGTTTCTATTACCACAAACCAGGGCTGGGTGCACACTCTCAGAAAAGCCCTTACAAAAGAAAAAGTGAGCTGAAAAGAGAGACCACTATAGCTGACTGATCACAGGTAACTATTGCAATTTTAATTCATAACATTTCTTCAACCATTGCAATCCTCTTATTTAGGCCTACAGACGAACTGTAATAAGCAATGCTATTCGTGTATTTCAGTGTTGCTGGTATTATTCACGTCAGTGGAAAATGATTGGTGGCTTTTGGATGCTTATGAGGGACCATATTAGTGAAGTGTTCCAGTGGAAAACCTGATAGCACATAGCTCAGAATACATGACAGTTCCTGTCCAGGACAATCATTAAGGAGTGTGTTTGCACTCTATACATAGACTCTCTGGGAAGGAATTACTTTTGAGATCATATTTTCGGGAAAAGCACAGCAGCATACCCCAAAACAAAGTGATCTGCTTAGAGCTTGCAGAGAGTCTTAAAATAGAGTCTAGAGTCTTGCATTTTGAATCACAGTTTGCAGTTTTTCTCTTCTTGAACACATGACAACTAACTAATGGGTCAAATCATGTGTGTCCGAGCTGGAACATGGACAAACAGTGCAGTTATCCAGCCCTCCAAGGTCTTCTTGTTTAAGATAGTGGGAGGGGAGCTATATCTAGATCAGAGGTTCACTATGAAACACTAAGATCTATGAAAATTGGTTCCATTCCAGTTGCCCTTAGATGTTGAGGACATCCAGATATTAACTGCATCTGACAAAGAGCCTGCAATCTTGGAAAACTCTCATAAGGTACTCAACTCTGGGTCCCTGGTGTCCTCTGCTGGTGGATGTGGAGTAGTACGAATGGAATGGGCGTGCCACTGAGCAGACTTCACCCTTGCAGTCACACAGGAACATGCTCACATGAGGGCAGACAGGAAGGGAGCAACAGGATATGATAACTACAACGAGGGGCCTGATAGTGCTTCTCTGGCGCTCCTACAGTTTAACAGTGCACTATAATTATGAAACGCACTTTCTCTCTTTCTTTCTTTCTTTCCTTCTTTATTTCCGATGTCAACCAGCGAAGGATGGTTTCCCCTTTTGAGTCTTGGTTCCTCCCAAGGTTTCTTCCTCCTTTTTTAGGGAATTTTGCCTCTGTCGCCCTCAGCTTACCCAACTGGGGCTCGGACCCGGATTCTGAAACAACAACAGTTATAAAAAGCGCTGTATAAATAAAACTGACTTGACTATAACCCAATACCTCATTTTGTTCCCTGATAGAAAAACCTGCTATCAGATCACAATCTGTTTAATTTGTTACAACAAATGAAAAATGAAATGAATGAAAGTGACCATTCTTGTCAATGCTAGGTCACATCACAGCACACGGTGAACCACAATGAAATTGGACCTCTGCATTTAACCCATGCACACAAACACCGTGCAGCAGTGGGCAGCTATGAAAGTGCCCGGGGAGTAGTGACAGGGACGGTACCTTGCTCAAGCGTACCTAGTGGTAAGGGGTTTGAACCCACAACCTTCCGATCCTGTGACCAACTCCCTAACCACTAGGCCACCGCTGCCCCGGTGTAATGTTAAATTTGTGTAACGCAACATTTTACTACACTACTACTACACAAGAAAATCAACAAACACACAGCATCAGTGATGGGAAAAAGAAAACATTGCAAATGGATATGACAAAAGAAAATGAAGATATATGTGCAAGGTGTACAGTGATACACTGCCGTTCAAAAGTCTGGAACGTTTTCAATCATATAAAAGCTGCACAGTCGCAGATACATGTATTAAATGATTCTAATGCACTAGTCTGGGTTGTGTTTTTCATATAGTCATATTTCCAATCATTTGATGAAGGTCAGACCTTCAGTCAGAGGTGGCAGAAGTAAACACAATCATTGCCAAAGTAAAAGTAAAAAGTTGAAGTGTTTGAAGTAAAAAGTACATGCTCTTCTGAAATTTACGAAGATTAACTTTATGAGCTCATTTTCATCCATGTCGCTACAAGTTCTCCATCACACTCAATGCACACCTTATCTCGATGGTCAAGTTTGTACAAGTACAGGATCTGTTACTTGTAACTGTGGGCAAAATGACACCAGTTTATAAAACTGATCCGTGAGGGCAAAATGAAATTACTGGTGTTACAGTGACAAGCCAGATAGAATGTGGTGTGTGTGTGTGTGTGTGTGTGTGTGTGTGTTTGGCTCCTCCTGGAGTCATTTTTAGTCCTCTTTATATTTTTTTGGTGTAACCAGACCAACTTCATATGTTTTTAAGTACAAATAATTAGTGGAATTCTATACATTAAGCAATAAATTACCATTACAATAAAATTACCATATTAATAAAACAATATCCATTGTGTGTAGAATTATTAACGAACATTTTTTTCTTAAATGACTGATGTTTAAATTTCAAATTAAGATCCATATAATTTATATAATTTGAAAAATTTATATTATATAAGAATTGTATCTGAACAATGTCAAAAATGCCATGAAATGACATTGTATTATTTATGAATTATCTTTAAAAATTTTGTTGATGGCAAAATACTTGTATAAAATGATTTGAAAAATTATCCCAACCTTTTG
Source organism: Hepsetus odoe (assembly GCA_017165825.1). Classification (NCBI taxonomy): domain Eukaryota; kingdom Metazoa; phylum Chordata; class Actinopteri; order Characiformes; family Hepsetidae; genus Hepsetus; species Hepsetus odoe. Next base: position 19,330,690 of record CM029368.1, read on the forward strand.
CATACAAAAAAGGCATCAGGAGATGAACATCTGTACAACAATAAATGGCATTTTATGCTGAAATTTTGATCAGAGTGGTGCTGAAATAAGAACAGCATAATCAGACAATTTCTAAAGCCTTCTAAAGCCTGTCTTGAATGCTGAGGCAAACTTCACATTGCTGAAATATGGTGCTTGGAAAGTATGCCTGTATCATTGCTCATGCTAGACTACAGCGTGAAGTCAAGATAAAAGTGTTGCAATAGTGCTTGTCATTGTGCTCGCAAACAAACAGCTACATACACACACACACACACACACTCATACACACAGCATGTCCACATGCTTGGTCTTGCTTTTAGCCCTAAGCCTGTACTTTTAAGCCAAATCTTTTTGACCTGGTTTAATTTCCACATATATGATTCACACATGAGATAATACTGAGCTCAAATCTCTACGGCGCCCATAACTAAGCCGAACCCTACAGTCTTTTACTGCTCTTAATGTCTGTTTGCATAGGACAGATTTATAGTAGGCTTGGCAATTTGTTCTATCTGCAGACACTACATTCCATAAAATGCTTAATCTGCACCGTACCTGTGTAGCTAGACTTTCTCGTGAAGCTTTTTTGGGATTAATAAGAACAATAAGAACACTTTAGTGTGGAGAAAACCAAGACAGAAGAGCTGATAAAAAACAAATAAAAAAAACCAAAAAAAACAAAGTAGAACAAAATACATGCTGGCTGTGAAAAAACACCTACCAGTGAAAGTGAACATTAAACACTACTAGGCTACAAAGACAAGTTGGCCTACATTCTACGGACATAGCTGGGAGGAGGTTATTCAACAGATTTAACTTTCGATGTTCCTGTAAAAGTGAAAATACACTTACGGACCTTCGTTGGTGATCGGCTACACGAGGGACAACCAAAAGGAAAACAGTGCAGCATCTAAGAGACCACTGCAGGAAGTTCAGTTTGTATTCCTGCATGGAACTGCCTATCATATGATGGGACACCATTAAAATATAATAGGTAAAGTTTGGAAAAACAAACACATTAAAAATAGTATGAAGTCTGTGTAGTATACTATGAACATAAACATTAAAAGAGGTATGGTATTTGGTAGAGGTATATATATATATATATATATATATATATATATAAATATATATATATATATAATATTTGTACTAGGAATACAGAATACAATACACAAAAGAGGTAGTATAATATAATTTATGGTAAAGGTATAAAGTATAATTATATAAGGAATATAATATACATCAGAGTTAGGTATATAATACACTGCCCGTCCAAAAAACCGCCTTTAACTTTGATTACCGCATGCGTTAATTGTGGCATTGTTTCGATAAGCTTCTGTAATGTTCCAACATTGTCGGACCGCTGTGCAAATTCTTCTCCAGCACATCCAAAATTCTCAATGGGGTTCAGGTCTGGACTCTGTGGTGGACAATCCATGTGTGAAAATGATTTCTCATGCTCCCTAAACCACTCTCTCATAATTTGAGCCAATTAATCCCGGCTTTGTCAGCTGGGAATCTGCCCGTGCCATCAGGGGTGAAGAAATTCACTGATGCAATAACCTGGTCCTTCAGTATATTCAGGTGGTCAGCTGACCTCATTCCTTGGGCACATAACATTACTGAACCTAGACCTGACCAACACCATATCATAGCACTGCCCAACAGGCATGTACTAGGCATGATGGGTGCATCACTTCCTGCGCCCCTCTTCTTACCCTGATGCACCATCACTCTGGAACAGGCTAAATCTGGACTCATCAGACCACATGACCTTCTCCCATTGCTCCAGAGAACAATCTTTACATTTACATTTGCGGCACTCAGCAGACGCTCTTTTCCAGAGCGACATCAGGTCAGTGGTTTTCTTAAGGCTACACAGCTGTTTAGTCCCAATCCCTTCAGTTCCTTTCACATCGTGCTTGCGGAAATGCTCCTACTCTTACTATTGAACACAGCCGTGAGTTCTGCTGTTTATTTGTGATTTGATTTCATACATTTAAATGATCACTGATCAAGGTCATTCAGTATTGTTTTCTGACCACATTTCTTTTGTGAAGATGATGCTTCCCTGATATCCTTCCAGTTTTTAATAATGCATTGGACAGCTCTTAACGCAGTTTTAGTAGTTTCAGCTTCTCCTTAGATGTTTTCTTTGCTTGATGCCAATAATCTGACCTTTCTGAAACAGATTAACATCTTCTCCATGATCACAGCATGTATCTTCTGACAAGGTTACTTAAGTAATGAGAAGCTGCTCACTGCATCAGTTAGGGTTTAATAACTTAATAATCATAATCATCCATGCAGTAATTATGCAATGGGAGGCTCTTACCTATTTGCTTTGTTAAATCCAGGTAGTGACTTTTTTTGTGGACAGGCAGTGCAATAGGCATATTTACTAGGGATATAATATACATGAAAAGAGGCAGTGATATAGAGTAGAAATACAAGGTATACTATATGTATTAGAAATATAATATACATTATAAGAAACAAAAAAATGAAAAGCGAAGCGAAGAAACACCCCGGGAAGATCACCAGTCCATCGCAGATAGAACACACTCACACCTCGGTGGCAAATTAGCATCCTGTTGAAGGAAACCCACACAAACACAACAACATGCAAGAGAACATGCAAACTCCATACAGAAAGGCCCCAGGACGTCCCGCCTTGGAATCGAAGCCGGGACCTGCACATAGAAAAAATACTGATCGTTTTAGGTAAATAAGCACAGAGTGGAACAAACGGTGAAAGTCAGTTTTAAATAACGTCAATCTGGATGATCATCTGTGTGTATGAACATGTTCGGTCTTCCTGTTGTGTTGAAACAGTCGGGGTAGAGGAACAGTAATGACACATCCTCAGAAGAGACATGATTTGCTCATTAGGAATGTGTTTCTCCATCCATTTAAGTGCACAAAGTGTTGTTGCTGAAAGCTTTAAGTGACCCAAACAGTGGGCAGACCTGTGCTACAAAGGCCAGTTCAGTCAAGCAGTCCGGTGGGGTTAGACTACTTTAAGTCGAGCTCAGAGACAAACACTGCCCCACCTGAGCTGAGGAGCGGCCCGGAATGCCTCTCAGATTGGATCGCGGTGCGTCACTTACCTGGACACGTGTAACACAGTAGTGGGGGGGATAAGCTATTTTGCCTCCAAACCCAGCGTCCATACAATTCTGACCTGAGAGCAGCGGGAAGAGCCGGAAAACCGTCACAAACGCCCAGCCGCTGATCCTGGGTCAGCTCTTCCAGCCGCTACCTCTCCAACCCGCGGAGACTGGGTGGAGTAAGCGGAAGTGGGGGCTGAAAAGGGAAGAGTCGACTCAACCTCAGTGACTGGGCGAAGAAAAAGGGAGGAGAGGCACGGCTGTACTACTTTATTATTTTAATCCACTACAGCGAGGTGAAGAGCAGGGCCCGCCGGGAAAGTCTGGAGCCGAGACTGGACAGAGAAGCGGGGGAACGTGGACTTTGGGCGCTTCCTGATTGACTGCGCTGTTGAACACTAGTGTGAATCTCAGTCTGACCTGGACGGGCCTTGAGGAGCCAACTGAGTGTGTCTGGCTGTGTTGGTGCTGTTTTGCCCCCCAGCCGTGTCCACTACAGAGGAGAAGAGACTGACCCTTCATTCATTCATTCACTCACGCACACTGAGAGCCCCTGATCATGGCCGGAGTGAACAGCCTGGACGCGGTGAAGAGGAAGATTAAGGTCCTGCAGCAGCAGGCGGACGATGCCGAAGAGAAGGCCGAGATTTTACAGCGGCAGGTCGAGGAGGAGAAGCGTGCCAGGGAGCAGGTAATGTCCCCCAAACAGCCCTGCGCTTTGGCTCTTCACACTTTCTTCCTCCTGAAGGCGCGCCGTCGAGCCGAGGCTCCTCCGCGCCCGGTCCTTCTCGCCGCCCCTCTCAGAAATGAAAGGCATTTGGAAGCAGCATCCCAGCCAGACTTCCCCGTTTGGGGGAATTCGCACCGATTCGAGCATTCAAAAGTAGTTTATTGCACTTTTAAAAGCCCATCAAGCAGTTCTGCTTCACTTTTAAACGGCAAAAAGTATTTTTCTCACTTTTAAACCTCAGCTGTGACTGAGGGGAAACCACCGCTGCTTTATTTATTTATTTATTTATTTATTTATTTGAATTAGCCTTTAGCTAAGCGCGAGTTTGCTTCATGTTTGAGGTAAAGTTCAGGTTCTCCTGTAAAAACGCCAATTCACATTTCATCAGCTTGTATATGGAGAGTAGTTTGGCTGCTTTAAAAAAAAACGTAACAACGTTTTGTGCGAAGTTTAAGCTTGGGGGGGGGGTCGGAGAGCTAGCAGGTAGCATCTGCTAAGTGGTTCAGATGAGCTTTTCTGACAGAAAATGGGCGGATTATCACTCGGACACGTGCAGAAAGGTAGTAATTTGGAGCCTCGGCATTAGAGGTGAGTTGGAGAGTGAGATGTGAGAGTGTGCGGTGTTTTTTTGGAGTGTTTGAGGACTCAGGTGTGTGCTGAAGGCTGTGTACACTCGGGCGAGCACCTGCTGTCTGACTGGATTAGAGCGGAACACACACCACAGACAGGCGCTCACGGTGTGAGTGAGCGTGAGAGCGCGTGTTGAACCGCGCTGGGCCTGAACTCGCCCTCTCAGACTCCTCAGTCCTTATTAGGAGCGAAACTCCGCAGTCAGTGAGCGGTGGCGTAACTTCCGAACTGAGGAGGAGCCGCGCCCGTGCGCGCGCCGGGTCCGGCAGGTGTGGAGCACAGTCCTCACTCATCCCACCGTTCACAGGTCTCAAATCCTCTCCCAGAGACCACGTCTGATACCTCAGGAACTCTCCGAGCCAAAGATACACACATCTGATCTCATATTTTAGAGGCTGGGAGGTGAGGGTTCACAAGCACAACATCTGGGCTTTAAGGAACAGAGACACAGAGAGCTGCATCCTGATGCTCCTCTGGAGATGCGAGAACCAGGAAGGAGATGAAGTCCCTTTAGTCAGGGCAGTTTTAAATAGCACACCACTTTTCTTTCTCTCGCTCTGATTCGACTGTATGTTTATGTATAATATAATACACACAAATGTGTGTGTGTGTGTGTGTGTGTGTGTGTAGGTAATGAAGGAACAATCCTATGCTATATAGATGCCTTGATGACTTTTACCACCCACAGCCTCAGCGCTCATCACTTTCATTTTCCCTCAGTAGTGGTTCTGTTGAAACATGCCCATGTGTCGAGAAGCTTTCCGCTCTGAGTTGCCCCGAATGAACCTCCCTTCTTTATGATTACTTGGACAGCTCTTGGTTTATAGATGCTAGTATGAACATAGATGGTAAGTTAAGGGTGTTTGGAAGCAGGATAACATAAACTGTTTATCCCTGTGAGTGGGCAGCGGCAGATGATCCGCCCCTTCATTGATCACTTGAGCTGTTCTCCTAAGTCGTTGACTATATTTGTCTTGATGTGTGAAGCAGTCAGCCTCCATTCCTTTCTTTCACCCACTTTCTGTTCTTTTGTGTAATTACCTCATGTGAAGGGTGTGTGTCAATGCTTTTGTGTGTGTTGTAGGCTGAGGCAGAGGTAGCTTCTCTGAACAGGCGTATCCAGCTGGTTGAGGAGGAGCTGGACAGAGCTCAGGAGAGGCTGGCCACTGCCCTGCAGAAGCTGGAGGAGGCAGAGAAAGCAGCGGATGAGAGTGAGAGGTACCCACACATCCTCGTTGAAAACTAGTTTCTCCCTTGTGCACGTTCACCCTCTGCACAGAGAGCCTAAAAATGCGAAAATTTGTTCTTTTGATGTAAAATAGAGGGATGAAGGTGATTGAGAACAGGGCTCTGAAAGATGAGGAGAAGATGGAGTTGCAGGAGATCCAGCTGAAGGAGGCCAAGCACATTGCTGAGGAGGCCGACCGCAAGTATGAGGAGGTGAGTAAGGGTGTTCTTCTCTGGTGTAGATTGCACCAGCTTGAGGATTGGTGCATAACATGTGCTGACACACTACACAAGCAGGGAATGTCAGTCGTACACGCTCACTCAGCACCACCTGAAGAATGAGTAACGAGGTGAGGTCATCAGATGCGTTCACACTCGCAGAAAAAAATCACCTGGACACCAGCTGGTTGGTACAGATGTGTCAACATCTGGTAGCAATTTATCTATCTCTCTCTCTCTCTCTCTCTCTCTCTCTCCCTCTCCCCGCTGCTCCCCCCATGCAGGTGGCTCGTAAGCTGGTGATTGTGGAGGGTGAGTTGGAGCGCACTGAGGAGAGGGCAGAGCTTGCTGAGGCGTGAGTCACACACACTTCACGGTTATATGCGAAAGTCTAGGCGCCTCTTGGTCAAATGATGTTTTGTTGATTTTTCTAAGCACACATCCTGTACAGAACATACTGTTGATTTTCAGACAATGATTATTTGCGTAATATAGCAAATTGGTTGGGAAACAAACACAATGTGGCCTGTGCTTAATGCGATATATATTTATATATATATTTTTTTTGGTGTGACGCTAACTTGTTAATTTAATTCAGAGGGTGCACTTCTTGGCCACAAAAATTCAAATTTAGGATTGTTTGCTATACGTGATGGTTAACTTCTTTTTATTTAGAAAATTTACAAATTCATTTGACTGGGAAGGAGGATGTCCAAACAGGCATGCAGTTGTGCATTCTATTCATTTTTCATTATTGAATTATTGCTTAGGTGCAACAGCTCACCACTTATATTTTATGAATGTGTTCTTAAAGGTTCTAGATATAATGTTGGCATGAAGTCTTTTGGTTTTTTTTGTTTTGTTTTTTCCTGCATTACGGAATGAATGCTTTTGTTAATTACACTAATGCTTTCTGTGTGTCTCCAACATTCTTTCCCTCATTCTTTTGTGTTGGCATGTCTGGTTGTTGGTGTGACCCTCTTTACTGAACTAACAGTGCTAGGAAGCAATTGGAGGATGAGCTAAGGGCTCTGGATCAAACACTGAAGTCTCTGCAGGCTTCTGAGGATAAGGTATGTGTGTGTGTGTGTGTGTGTGTGTGTGTGTGAGTGAGTGAGTGAGTGCCTGTGCACACACACAAGTGCGCATAGACTGATTGCCAAGAACACTGCAGTGCCTTTTGCACTCATCACAGTACCATGCCACTGCTACTGGTCCAACAGCCCCATAATATCTAGTCAGTGGTGGTCCTAAGATTATCCCTTTTACATGTTTAGATTGAGCGGAGCCTGATAAACTGTATCAGTACAGTCAACCTACATGTATTGTAAACCTTTTAGTACCTGTGGTAGGCACTGGTTAGGGGATGTAAACATAGCTAATAAATTAGAAACTTAGCACATGATTGAGCTCCATGGTCTTTGAAGGTAATTGTGGATAGGGGTATGTGTGTGGACAGGGATGATCTTGAGGTGACATGAAATATGTTCGTATTTGGTCTAGTAAAACCAGTGATTTCTAAGAATTTGAGTGGTTTGCGAATTGTGTGGTGGTGGTCTTTTGGCAAAGGCTTTTAAAGACAGCTGAAATGAGAAAATGGGTTTTTTCCTCCAGCAAAGGCCATTCTCAATCTCTGCTTCTCCTGTTCTCTCAAGTTCTCCTTTTTCCTGCCTCTTCTTCTTTCTCACAGCTTCCCTCTCTACAGCAGCCTGCATGATTCAGCCTGTTCTGGGGCTGCCTGTTGACGTTTGGCATGCAGGACTGAGAGTGTAATGGGAAACGTCTCACTGCATGTTCATGAATTTAATGCTATTCATATGTCAACACAACGACTGCAATGTTTGACAATAGGTCAGGCCTCTGAAGAGCATCTAATATACATGCTGAAGGAAACTTCATCCAGAACTGTTTTTGGCCAACGTGCATCATGTTTGAATGTGCCTGATAAAGAACTAACAAAGGGAAAAAAACAGACCTATATTGATTAATGGCACCCTGTTCATTGTCACCTCAGTTCCTTTAGTCTATAATTACGCTCTGCCATAAGGCCTCGGCCCACCAAACTCGTCCGTCAGTGTCACATACCATCGATTCAGATACCACATGCGTTGTGTTTCAGATAAAGTGTTGATAAACCAAGGACTCAAGTACATATTACAATTAAGGCCCTATATATGGAGCTAGTACTTTATTATTTATGTTTTAATTAATTTAAACATGACCAAAGAAGTTAGATTTAGCAGTTTCTTCTTCTGTTCTTTTTCTGTTTTATTTACACACTTTCTTTTGCCTTCTTGCTTTCTCTCATCCCTTCCTGTCTTTCTGCTGCCTCCTCCAAAATCGAAATGGTTTCCCTGCTTGCAGTAAATGTGCTGAGCTGGAGGAGGAGCTGAAAAATGTCACCAACAATCTAAAGAGTCTGGAGGCCCAGGCTGAGAAGGTAGGGGGGGTTTACGTGCTGCATGATCATTTGTGGACTGGCCAGTTTACGCCTCTGTTTCATGCTGCAGATTCGGTCCACTTTCTAATTGCAATGCAGTGTTTCCAATGCTCACATTAAACTCTGTAGGGGGGTTACATTAGTTGTTTGCAGTCCCACAGTCTACACAGACACAAGCAGGAGTGTTGAGGCTGTACTGATTGGAAACAATAGTGTCTTCTGGCTCTTTCTCAGAGATGCTTTCCAACCCTCCCGTTCTCTCGCCACACACAATTGTTCCATGTTAATGGTCCAATCAATGACTTTGGACTGGTCATGTGGACAACATGATCTCATACTTTACGAGTGGCCTTTTCCTGGCTGTGCAGCTGTGTTTCATCATCCACAGGGAAAGGCCAAACATGTTGAACCACATTACAATGTGGAGCCCATTACATCAGGAAGAAGCCATAATCAAATGCAGGGAAGTGGAAGGCCCCCACTTTCCCCACTGTTAACCATCCTGAGCTTTCATCCTGAGATGAAGTTAATCAGTATGTGCTGAGGAAAATGGTGGAAAGAGCCAATCCTGCTGTCCTTAAAGTAATGAGACCAAGTGCATTCCTGTAATCTGTTCACGCCTACACTGCTATTGAGATGACAATCTGCACCGTGAACCTTTTTTTGCTGTTTTTTCTCCAGAAGTTTTTACACACATGGTGGGTTACTAGATTCAGAACATAACTTCTTTTCTAATGTGGAAAGCTGTTAAGATTTCCTGTAACAAAGCAAGGTTCTTATCGAAAGCCTAAGATATTGGCCAAACAGATATAGATGGTGAGTTGCAGAACCATGATTGAAGGGCATTTATTTAAAGAAAAAATCCCCCCCCCCCCTCCTCTTTGTGGAAAAGACAATTATGTGCGCTCAGTTTTTGTAAATTTGTTTAAAAGCAAGTGTAGGGGTCTTGTTTAGACCCCAGTTAACATCGGCTTTTTCATGTTTTGGATACTGTCAGAAGTGCCTTTAAAAAAATAAATTAAAAATGTAACTTTTAAAAATGTCTTAAATAATTGTGGTGTAAAACTGTATTCAGAGCCAGTCATTTGGAAATTCTTTGATATTCTTTATACAGGGGTGTAGAAATATTCGTTCTCCTGTGTCGTAAACTTAGACAGTGTTGTTCCACATTCCATCGCACATGTCCTGATCTGTATGGAGTTCTGGGAGTGCGTTCAAGCTTCATAGCAGTGTGTTGTCTCAGACCTTGCACAAGAGCAAGGCCACAGTGAAAACGACTAGGGCTACTTTTTTGGCCGAGGCGTGGCTTTAATTAGGAATAGTATTTCAAAAACATTTGTATGAGCAAAAGCAAGATGTTCTTCTAGGTTAAAAAGCATGGGAGAAAAGTATGGATGGGGTGTTGAGTGTATGTTGCTGGGTTTTTTTGTTTTTATTTTTGACATTGTTTCATCCTGTATGTCTGTAGTACTCCCAGAAGGAGGACAAATATGAGGAGGAGATTAAGATCCTGACAGATAAGCTGAAAGAGGTGAGCTCACTCCTGCATTCAGAAACATGATTGTTTCAGTTTTTGAAAATGATGGCTGACAATTATACAGTATGATCTTATGACTGGACCGGTTAAAAATACTTTACTTTGTACTAATTCTTTACTGGTATTTATTCTGATTATGTACAGTATTGTGCAAAACTATTCATCTGCAAATGTATTTATTTCAATAAATAAAGTTAAGCGCCCCCAGTTACCCCATAACTTATTCCCCCCACCTCTTATTTATTTACTTATTTTTTGGAGATGAGCTGTAGTTCAAACCTGACTTACTGTCATGTCACACGGGCTTTGACTACATTCCATTTCAGCCTCAACTCCCTCAGAATGCCTTTTGTTGGTCTCGATCTAAGGTTTTTTTTGGTTTTTTGCATGTGTCCTAGGCTGAGACCCGTGCCGAGTTTGCAGAAAGGTCTGTGGCCAAACTGGAGAAGACCATTGATGATCTGGAAGGTAGGGCTTCCATCTTTCTGAATCTTGCAACAAAACCCTCATCCTTCTTTCTCCGCTTAGCCCTTTATCAAACACTGCCCACAGTAATGTTGCAATTCTTTGGTTTCGTGTCTTACATGACAATCCTGGTCAAAATGCTTTGTCCTCCATTCTTACTTCCTCTGTTCTTTGCTATCATTTTCATGCAATTTCTTTCTATCTTTTTCTTTTATTTTTCCATTTTGTTTCTTTTTCTCCCCTTCCCATCTCTCTGTAAACAGATGAGCTTTATGCTCAGAAACTGAAGTACAAGGCCATTAGTGAAGAGCTGGATCACGCCCTCAACGACATGACTTCTATGTAATTACTGGCCTGCTCTGTCTGTGTGTGTGTGTCTGTACACCTGCTTTTTCAGTGCCTGAGCTTCACTGTTGATTTGATTTGCTAGGCACACATTTTAATCCAGTAGTTGGTTTCTGGAGTCATTTGATTTGCGGTCCTGGACCTCATATCTCCACTGTGTTGAATTTGGGTTTTGTTTGAAATCATGCTGCTTCTGTGAACCTTCTGCTTCACATTATTGTGTGTGTGCATGCGTGCACACCTAATGCACTTTTGAGGCTGAAGAGAACACTGCATGGAGTGTCTGCACAGTTTAAACAGGAGTGATAAGACAGGAGAGGAAATTTAAGTCTGCTCTAACTGTGGTTTTGTACTCCCAAAGCTAATATTGCTGTGGTGTGGTCTTAACACAAGTAACCCATAACATCCTGAAGAATGCGTTTGTTTTAAAGGACCCATATTGAAAATCTGTGATTTCATTCTGTTTACACAAAGTTCCTTTGAAAATGTTGTCCTGGTTCTGCTGCCCATACAGTCTGAATATTTAGTTAGATGCAAATACAGCTCATGTTGAATTTAGTGTTCACAGCAGGGTTTTATGCTGCACTTTCTGAATTTGGGGCATCCCGTGAGAGATACAGTCTTGATGATTTTTTTTTTTTTTTTTTTTTTTTTAAATACCAACAATTGACCAATTCTGAGGTGTCACAAGAGGGTGGAATAAAGTTGGAGCTATTTTTGTAAAGCAAGTCAATCAAATTAGCAGCATATCGGGAGGAAAGAATTAAATACGGGAAAAGTGGAGGCTTTTTGTGCCTGTTTTCTGTAGATAATACACTGGGTTGTCATGTAGTGAGCTGTTTTATCCCTGTTTGTTCACAGATAAGTTTCTGGACTTTGACTTCAGGAAATTCTTCTTGGCCCTCTTCGCCTTCCGTCCACCTTGAACCCACCCTCTCCCCTCAGCTTCATCCTTCATCTTCCCTCTTTTATCTCCAGTTTTATGTATCTGTCCCTATTGCTTTATCTCTTGTCGTCTATTTATTAAGTCTGCACATTCTGTATCTTTTTCTGTTTCCACTCTTCTGTCATTTAGATTGTAATTATTAGGCTCTGAGAGTAACTGGACTTAAATGTCTTTGATCACTGTCTTTCTTCAGCTCTTTGTCTTTGCTGTATTTTGATGCTATGTGTACATGCTTAATGAAGGGGAGAAAAGAAAACCGTTGTTCTGTTTTAATGATTGTCTCAATTTTCTTGGGATGGGATGGGGAATTGAACAACTTGCTTGAGGTCTTTAAATAGGGATGCACATTGATCTTGGAATCCTGTTTGTCTCAACAGCTATGTGCATGAAATAGTTCAGCAGCGGATGTTGAGATTTGACAAATTTCAAATTGATAATTAAATATGCATTTATTAGAGTACAATGTTTAGAAATAGCGGGCTAATGTGCTTTCGTAATTCTTGTTTCACATTGTTTTTATTTTTCTTATAGTCAGATGCAGTCTTGATTTTGCGACGTTTTTGTTGTGACCTCAGTATTGGCAGATATGAACTAGACCTGAACAATTTTTAAGCTTGAACAATTGAAGATCTTTTACCTTAAGTCACAAATCTATTACAAATAGTAATACTAAGCTGATCAATTTTTCATTTTGTTGCGGTTGGATTAAATGTTTATAGGAGTTTCTCTACAACATTTAAATTGGAAAGATGCGAAAGTTCCTAAGGCTACAAAATCTTGTCTTTTTAATTGAGCTACTTGGTAACCTTTTTAAGGGATTGGGGAGGGGGGTGGTATCAGGAGCACAATGGCACAACTACAGCAGCTTTAAAGGAGAACTACTACAAAGAACAAAACTTTTTATGGGCTCCAATTTAAATGCTTCATAAAGTGTCAGATTTGTTGCACACATTTTTTAAGGAAAAAAAAATGTTTTCTATATGAATTTCAGAGTAAAAACAATCGCTAGAGCCTTTTTTCATTCTAAAACTCTGAATAAGTCAGATTTTTGACCACAAAGTTATACAGGCTGATAGCATCTAGTGGTACTTCCCTGATGCCTATTTGGCAACCCAGATATGATGGTCAAATATTTTTAAATTTCCTAAAATCGTTATAAATATCTTAATAAATGATTTTATATATATATATATATATATATATATATATAAAAATTATTTTCTATTAAAAATTCAAATGGCTAATGAACCTACGTGAGTCTAATATGCAACATTTAATGGTAAAATGTCGGGGAAATAAAATTTAGCTTTACTGTGCCCTGCAGGTACAGTGATGCTTGAATGTTTGGGAGCCTTAAGGAATTTTCTATTTCTACATTTAATGACCTTCTATCTGTTTTTCACTTTTTGTCTAAAATAAGAACAAATCAGGCCAAAATCTACTCATTTGTATAATCTTGCTATAATAAAAATATTGCTCATCTGTTTTTTGATATTACACCTCTAAGTAGCAAAAATATGTGAAACTTTCCTGACTTGAAACTGCTTTCCAGATTTGGACTGTTACATGTGTCAGAATGATCTGTGTTGGTCGACAGCTTGTTGGGAAGTTCTCAAAGGTTTACCTCTCTCACATCTGTAATGATGAATGGTGTAATATTTTCACCTCCATGGTTTACTACTTATGTGTAAATCAGTGGATTAAGTCTGTGAAGTTCAACTGTACAGCAGTCATGAAGTTTGTATGGTTAAAATCAGGTATCAGGCAGTGTATAATTTATTCGTTTTCTCAACAAAGATTAATTTTTAGAGAAAATTCTGAAATTATTGTTTTAGTATTGCTAAAACATGGCTAAACCAAAAAAGATAACACAAAGATTTGCTATATGCAATATTTCACAAAATATTCATGCATTAAACAAATCGAAGTGAAAATATTCAGGCTGCATAAGTGATTATAGGTTTCCCTTCTTGTCTGAGGTCTGGAAAGGAGTTGAAATGCTCTTGTTTTCCCATCTTGCAGAAAAGCTCAGAGACGCCAAAGAGGAGAACCTCAAGATCCATGCCACCTTGGACCAGACCCTGAGCGAACTCAACAGCTTCTAAGCGTCCTCGATCAGGACACTCCCCTGATTCCCTTTGCAACGCACTCATCTCATCATCTCTCACATTTGGTCCAACCTTAATTTGCTAAAAGTTGTTGGTCCCCCTTCCCCTCCCCCTCTTCTCTCCCCAAATACCACTTTCTTTTGAGGCTGAGCTCATCAAGCCAACCAGCTTTTGGAATTTGGAGCAAAGCACTCTGCAGCCTCTCACCCTCCAGAATTATTCACTCTGTCTAGTCTGGAGCTGGAACTTTTTTAAATTCAGTTTTCCTGGTGAGTTCAGGGCCAGGATGTGGGGTAAGCCTTCAGTGTCAAATCCATTTGTGGTGTGAGCTTTTTTGCTTGAAAGCTTTTATAAGAGTTTTTTTTCTCTCACACCTTCTGGTCCTGAGTGGAGATATTTCACCTGAAGCTCCATATACTTATTGCTTTGCTTTGGATAAAGCTCAGACCCCACCCCCTTCCCCCTTCCCTTCTCCCCGAAGCCTTTTTAACAAGGTGGGCTTCTGTGAGCTTCTGAGGTGACTTTCTTCATTTTAGGTTTTTGGGTCCACGTCAGATGGTCTAGAGAAACATTAATTCTACAAAGACTTTAGTTTTTGAAAGGGGAGGCTTTCATTTGTTTTTGACTCTGATTGTAAGTATTCTGTGTTTTTGTTTGTTTGTTTTTCTTTTGCATTTTAATAGTAACCCCTTTGCTTTTTGGACCACTTTGTGTGAAACGCTGCACTGTTATGGGCTTATAGCAACCATTTTTGGAGCAGAATGAGCCAAGTCCTGGAATTCCTTAAGTGTTGTTTAAGAATGACGGACTTTATTTACCTCATAATAGAGCAATAGTTAAGTTATCCAGAGGAGAAAGGGATTAGTTTTAACAGCCAACTGAGAGCAACATCACTGCCAGGCCAGATGTTCAGGTGCCTGCAAGTAGTATGTAAACAGCAACTGGGAGAAAATGCAACACTTCAAAGTAATAAATGAAAGATTTAAGGGTGAATGCATAGTTTTAACTGGAATTCCCAAAAGTAAATATAATCACTGTTAATGTGGTTTTTTTTTTGTGTGGTTTTTTTTTTTTTAAATAAAGACCATGATTTTTTACTGTCACTCCAACCACTGCTAAACCCTGCTTTTTTTTTTTTTTTTGGTTTAACAGAATGTATTTCTGAGAACAAGGCATTATGTCCTCGATCATGTTGGCAGATTTCTTTTTGTGTGCACCTTAAAGTCACTTAAACTCAAATGTGCAACCAGAATTCTTGCTTGTGTGAAAGCCTCAATTTAAAAGTTTGGGTGCCATTAAAATATTTAAAAGAAATATTCAACTTTTTACAAAACGACTTGTTGAATCTTTGTTCTGAGTTTTAACCGAAGCTAAAAACTCAACTCTAAGCGGTGCTGATTGGAGAATTATAGTCTAGTTTTTTTACGTCTCTAGAAGGATACTTTTGGAAAACGAGAATTAAGTTGTATTGAAGCCACTATCTAGAAATGATACATTAGGAAAATAAATGCTATTTTTTGGTAATTGGGTGTTCAGTAAGTGCCAGTAGTGTGTGAACAGCCAGAGACGCGGCCACTTCAGTGTTACTGCTTCACCAAGTACTTATTGAATCCATTTTCAGTTCCTGTTTTTATTTAGCCAACACTCTTGGAGTACGTCCACAGCAGCTTTCTGCTCCTAAAAATAATCTCAAAGTGTTTCAGCAGGATATTTGAAGTCACTGTTCAGCTGCATGAAGAGCTTTTATTCAATAAACCTTGCAGAACAGATGCCCATCAGTGCCACAACAAACATCTGGCCAGTGTGCTTTTAAGCAGAGCAGGTTTT
Source organism: Hepsetus odoe (assembly GCA_017165825.1). Taxonomy (NCBI): domain Eukaryota; kingdom Metazoa; phylum Chordata; class Actinopteri; order Characiformes; family Hepsetidae; genus Hepsetus; species Hepsetus odoe. The sequence goes on from CM029368.1 coordinate 19,346,298, forward strand.
TTACTCCTTGTTTTTAATAAGCATAAATAAATGCACCTCTGTGTCACCTTAGGAGCTGCTTGTGGTTTCGGGGTGGGGAGGAAATTTGGGGGACACTACATTAGTGTCAAATTGCTTTGTACATTGTTGAACAAAAGAAGCTAAAGTAGCACGGTGGTGGCCGATGTCTGATCGTCAGACTGGATCATCTGCATTAGCTGCTGCTACTAACTAAGGTTTACAAAAGCTCCATTGACTCAAGTAGAAGCACCACTATTAGCTCATCAAACCACCAATTACAGGCACTAATTGACTTTTATTGTACTTTTATTGTAATTGGCTCTTTTGCATACTTTACCGGAACTCGTCATTAATTATAAAATGCACCTTCTCTTTATTCTTTATTTCTGGTGTTAACCAGAGGAGGATGGGTCCCCCTGTTGAGTCATGGTACGTTCTGCCTCTGTTGCCCTCGGCTTACTCACTTGGGCCTCATACCTGGATTCTGTAAAGCTGCTTTGTGACAACGGTAAAACCGACTTGATTCCATGAGAAGAGGAAAAAACCTGATTAAATCTGCTGCTGAAAGTGACAACCCTAGTCATTGCGAGGTCACAGCACAGCAAGCGTGAACCACAACGAAATAAACCACACAAACACCGTGCAGCAGTGGGCAGCTATTGAAAGCGCCCGCGGAGCAGTGACGGGGACGGTACCTAGCTCAGGGGTCCCTCAGGGCAACCTACTTGTGAGGGAATCGAACCCACAATCTTCCAATGCGGGGCCAACTCCCGAACCACTAGGCCACCACTGATTGTTTTAAACACAGATTTTACATTACATTTATAATATTAAGCTTAAAAATGGCCTCTCAGATTATGGTCCTGTTACTACTAGTTAGCATCCAAAATAGCCTTGAATTAAGATACGTCAGAAACGAGAGATAATGTTTATACTTAAATAGAAAGATACATAATACATACCTTTCCATGATTGTCAGTGTAGTGGTTAATTCAGTGCTGATTAGAAGGCCAGTGGAAGTAAATTTCCCTACTTAAGTGTCAAAACTGAGAACAGTCTTGATGCTTTCTCTCCATACGTTTTTGAAGGACGGCAAGTTGAACCATCAGGTGGGGAAGGGTTGGCTATTTTTAGCTTAGTGGCCAACAATCAAGGGTTTAAATCTGATGCAAGATGCTACAGCATGCCAGATTAGGTAAATTGCAGCGGAGGGACATTAGTGAACTTGGGTCGACTGAACAGAAGACATGCTCCTGCCTGCTGTAGCAAGGGCAGGATGGTCTGCAAAGGAATGCCTTTTGAGAGCCAGGAGTTGGTGTAGTCAAGCCTTGATATGGGAAGAGACGGAGTTTTACAAGTTTTACAAGTAGGTAGTTTCGCTAGAAAGAACGGGTCAAATTGTCCAGATTTTGTAGAGGAGACACTGACATGACCAGGTCATCCAGCTTTACATCAAAGATTTGTGTCTCCTGACATGGAATAACAAAGGAGTTCCCAATTGAACTGCGAAGGTTATGATGGACGTGTGGTGAAAAAGTAGACCAGAAGTTGAAATACAAAGGATTATGCATTGTGTGCACATATATTAGGCAAGTGAGCATTTTGCAGATTAAGTTTAATATGGAACAAATACAGTGCAACCACAGCCTCCCAGACACTGTTCGGAAAGGTGAGCCATTTTCCTTCCCTGTAAATCTCCTGTTTATGTCTAAAAGTTCTCAATAGGGTTGAAGTCAGGTAAGGAAGGGGGCCTTGTCATTATCTCAAAGATCTTTACCAGCGAGCCGCACAGTGGAGAACTTCCATGCATGTGATGGAGCATCGTCCTACAGAGAAATCCTGGTCTTCTTGAAAGATGCAGACCTTTTCTTGAACCACTGCTTGAACAAAGTGTCCTCTAAAAACTGGCAGTAGGTTTGAAAGTTGATTTTGAGTCTTCAACCCAAAAAGGTGCAACCAGATGATCTTTTATAATACCAGCTCAAACCAGTACCCCACCTCTACCTTGCTGGTGTCTGAGTGGAAGTGGTGCTCTGTGCCCATTACTGATCCAGCCACAGGCCCATCCATCTGTTCTGTCAAGAGTCACTCTCATCTCACCAGTTCATAAAACCATTATTAAATCTATCCTGAGATATTTACTGGCCCAGTCTTGTTCAGTGGTGGTATAATTCTTCCTTACCTTGGTCATGTCTCTGAGCACTGAACACCTTGTGCTTCTGGACACTGCAGGTAGGCTCAGTGCTGGAATATGACAGCACGGAGGATCATGGGTTCCTGGTAGTGTTACGTTTGATTCTTCTCAAATGTTTGGCAGTTAATTTCCATCTTATTTCCTCAACACATTTCTTGCGACCCTGTTGACTATTCACAATAAACAGTTTGATGGTTCTGTGATCACGCCCCAGTATCTTCCCTCTGAAAGACTTTTTACAATTTTTCAACTTTTCAGAGTCAGCTGCCTGATAGTTCTGCACACCTTGATATTGGGTGTTGATCTTAGGCCAACCCTCATTATCCAAACACACATCACCTGATCTGCTTAAATCCACTCAGCCTTCAGGTTTTTTCAGTTGGAATATATACATAAAAATGATGTGAAGGTCTAAATATTCCCTTGCTTAATAATTGTGCACACAGTGTTTAAAAAAATAACAAAGAGCCGGTTGGCTAAATTCTAAAGAAAACTAAGGTACCTATTTGGAAAACTGCACCAATAATCATGCACTTTCCATTTTCACTACAATTTTGAGTCTTATTTATTTTTTGCCTTCTCTGTTGGTTCCACCCTGGGGATTACGTAAGAACACTGCTAAGCCCAGCTAGAAGATTAAAACACTGAAACATGCAGGTGTGTGAAACAAGCTGAGCAGAGCATTAGATTACAACATGATAAATAGAGGGCCGTATGTAAAAGCACTGTGCAGTTATTTTCATATATGTAAAACTTTTACAGTCCTTGGCCAGCTTGTATAGTATTTTATTTGCACATATGATAACTAACAAAGAGACTGTAGCAGACTGAAATATACTCTCATGTTCTTAGTAGTGTTTGAGGCGAAATGCCTATATATATATATATATATATATATATATATATATAATTTTTTTTTTTTTTTAAGGGGCAAAAAAAAACTCTTCAACTCTTATATCCTCCCATGTGAAAAAGTAAATGCCCCTAAATGTACTAGCAGCTACTACTGTAATGTAGTACAGTTCTGGTAACTGGAGCTCAGTGTTTGGCATTGCTGTGGGGAATTTTTTGTCCATTCTTCTCAACAAAATTGTTTAAATTCAGTCACGTTGGAGAGATTAGCCCTTTTCTGGTCTTTCCACAACATGGTCCAGGACATTCACTAGGCCACGCCAAAACATACATTTTTATTGTTTTTAGATGCTCACCGATGGATTTACTCTTTTGATACAGATTGTCGTCCTGCTGCATAACCCAGCTGCTCTTAAGGTCACAGATCACAAACTGATGACGAACATCCTCCATTAGTTCATTCTGGTAGAGAGATAGATTTCCATTTTCTTCTAGCATGACTATGGCCATGATTTTCTTATTGTGGGAAGCTGTATTAGCTTGATTCCATGTGAGAAGTTCCACTTTTGACTCATTAGTCTTAGAATATTATCAGGTTTTGGGGGTGATCAAGGTGTTTCTGGCCAGGGTTAGATGAGCATTTTATATTCCTCATGCTTAGCAGTAGTTTTCACCTTGACACTCTGTGTGTCTTTCTAGTGGTGGAATCATGAACACTGACATTAACTGAACTGAACAAGGTTCCTCTGTTTCTTCTCAGATGAGTATTTTTTGTGATCTATTGGAGTAAATATAATAGGCTGGCCTCTCTTCACCAGTTACCGCTGTTCATTGTTCCCATCAGACGTTGAGAGACGGATTAGTAACTTTTCATAACTGATGGAATTTAACTGAGGATAGTGTGTTATTTGTTGAGACCTTTAAGGGAAGTTCATGTTTCAGGAAACGTATTTAAGTAATGCCAACAGGGTTACCAGCTGTCAGTCTAAGCTAGCTTAATTTACCTTTTGTTATAAATAAACAAAAATAGAGTATCATATATAATCTTTCTCTGACAACTAACATACACATACATGTAGATGTTTAGGAATGTGTATTCCTACAAGCCTCCGTTGTCATAACCTTGGCTTTGGCAAAATTACATGAAAATGAAAAAAGGTGGCCTTTACTTTTAAAATAAGTGATTAATGGACATGAAAGGTAATTGCACATGTGTTTCTTCAATTTCATTAGCAATGCACACTAACAGTAATGGTAACAGTATTATTGCTGGGGAGGGCACTGAGGAGAAGTGGATAGTGCTAATGCCTCAAGTGAGAAGGTTCTGGGTTGGATTCCCAGGCAGGGCGGTCTGGGTCCTTTCTTTGTGGAGTTTGCATGTTCTCCCTGTGTGTGTGTAGGTTTTCTCTGTGAGCTCTATTTCCTCCCACCATCCAAACACTTGTATATTAGGCAGATTGGAGATGCTGAATTGCCCGCTATGTCAGTGTGAGTGTTTGTCTGTGTATCTGCCTTGCGATGGACTAGCAACCTGTCCATGGTGTTTCCCCATCTTTCACTTTGTAAGACCTAAAGCACCATCTGCGACCCTACTTAGGACAAGTGGTTAAGAAAATGAGTGAGTGTGTGTGTTATTGCTCAATAAAACATCTCAAGGAGTCAAATGGATGTGCATAGTAACATTAAATAACCAAGAGAAGTACTAACTACACAGTGTAAATACTTAATCTTTATTTATGACATCAATCTGCATGCATTCACTCTCTTCCGAGTCTCTGATTCTAAAGCTCCTTCTGACAGGATGTTGTTTGTGGCAAGCCAACCTGAAGCCCACAAACCTAACTTTCTTGCTGCAGTTTGCTGTCTTCATAAAGCAGCTTTTAAAGAACAAGGCAGGGAACATGTGGACTTGTCATTTTTCAACACTTTGCTGTTCAGAAAGCCACTTTGTCTCCACACAGCACAGCACCCACCCTTTAAACTGTGTGAGGCTTTTAGAACTGACCAATAGAAATGGCCCAAAATGACAAAAAATGGCCAAAAAAAAATTTTACATTGACATTTCCTGTAAAGTTGTCATATTTTTATTAAAAGAGGAAACTCTTTGGAAGTTGAGAACAGTTTGTTTAATCTGCTGTATCTTAAGTAGTTTAAACAAATGCTAAGTTTATTTTACAGTTCATTTTCTTGGTCTGTGAGACATTTTTAACCTTTCATTGAACAAAGCACAACCTTCACAGTCATGAATGGTCCAGGTGATTGCAGGTTATTTACAGAATGTGTTTATTTAGAAGAGGGGATCATTTTCTGATTTCCATGCAGGTCCTTCTCCCAGTTGCAAGTGGTTCTTCCTCCTGAACAAGCAGGGCAGTTTATGATTGGCCTTCATCACTACTGCAGCGGTACAGGAGCCTGGTTTCCGTATTGCCTCACACCAGTCTGGAAAATCCACTGGCTGCTTTCCACTAGAGGGTAGCAAAGGACAAGATGTTGAAACAAATTTGCTTAAAGTTGTTCTCCAAATTATTCTAGCATGAGGTAGTTTATGAGGAGCCTGACTAATTCAACTTTTTTCCCCATTATTAAAAAAAAAATAAAATGATATAACAAAAATATTCAATGTTTGTGCATTTACATGACTTAGGATCTGCATAATGATCTTCAGATTTTCAAGTTTCAAAAATAGAACTTTTTTTGCCTTTAGTTTTAAGCGAGACCCCCTTGTGTAGTCAATAACTCCCCTTTTTTAACCAAAAAATTGTTTACATACATACACTAAACCTGTTTCTAATAGAATTCTTGCTTGTCATGTGATCATTAACAAATCGTAGACTGGTAGTTATGGTCTTTTTAGATAGCAGTAGCTTTCTTCTTGTCACCTTGCCGTGCACAGCATTGTGATTTAATGTTCTCATTTTCTTCTTTAGCACACTGCTTTCACCATTTACCAAAGTAAGGCGGGCCATTAGATGCCGAAAAGTTATCATGGGTACCTTTATAACTGTGCAGACTTTTAGACTGGGTCATGCAACAAAACAATAATCCTTAGCACACAAGCATTCTAGCAAAATATGGTTAGAAAAATTGTATTTTCGAAGGGCCAAATGAAAATGAGCAGTTCAGGTGGAGAAACCCACCAAACTCCCAGAGCTGAAGTTGTTCTATACATGAATGAGCAAAAAGAGAGTCTGCCTGAATCCTTGCATCCCAAGCAGCCTTAATGAGTGTTCACATGAGTGAAAGTCCATATCATTACACAGCCCTGCTGTGCCTGACTTTTAGTCACTGAGCCGTGGCCTGTTAAAGATGAAGATTGCAATCCCTGTGAACCTCTGGAATAAAATGGGTGAGTCAGGATTGGGCAAATAACATCCACTGCATAAGCATCTTGCCCCACTGGTAACTAGTTTCAGTAAAACATTTCAAAGCCTTATTTAGCATGAAAAAAGAAAAAGAAAAAAAAGTCAGTCTGGGCCTTTAGCAACACATGTGCTTATGTGAAATATTAGAGAGCATTCACCTCATCTTATGTGCCTCTTTTTGTGTTTGTTAGTTTGTGAACCAGAGGTGAAAAGAAGGAAATGTTCCTCTCCTCTACACATTTGTTTAGTGCAAACACATTTCCCTTTTCACTGTCAAAGACAATAAAAAACATGGCTACTGTTTAGCTGCTTAGAGAAATCTGTTGGCACTGATATTTTCAGTATTTACATTTACAGCATTTAGCAGACGTTCTTATCCAGAGCAACTTCGTTGTCCTAATTACAGGGACAGTCCCCCTGGAGCAATTCAGGGTTAAGGGTCTTGCTCAGGGATCCAGTGGTGGTAGTGCCAGAGGTGGGATTCAAACCTGGGACCTCTTGAGCCATAGGACCATAGGCAAGTACCCACCACTAGACCACAGTATTGTATTAGTAACAAGTTTTGTAAATGAATCCATAAAATCATCTGAATCTTACTGTTCACAGCAGCCAACTCCAAACGGCTCAAAGCAAACGCACTGGAAACACTCATCATTCAGCCAGATCTCCCCAATGTCAAACAGCTTCCCCTTGTGTTCACAGTTAGCTAGAGAGAGAGAGAGAGAGAAGAGAGAGAGAGAGAGAGAGAGAGAGAGAGAGAGAGAGAGAGAGAGAGAGTTGTGTCAAATAAACAAAAATATGAGCTTGTGTTTTTGGAACATACCTTTGTGTTTTTGAATTCAGCTAGCTAAAGGAGTTTGTCCACACTTACCCTTGGCATTAAAGTAGCATTCTCCCCTACTGGAGACACTATAGCAGGATGAGAGGATGCTCAACAAACAGAGAACTTCCACGAAGCATTTCATCTGTGTATGCATACCGCTGCCTGTAAAATTAGAAATATACTCATATTTAAAATACACTGGACAGTACTTCAGAAAAGTATTGTGCCACCACTCATTTCTCCATATTTTCCTTCCAAAAAACCAAACCTTCTTGTTATGTAATGCATTGTGGAGGAATAATTCTCCTGGCTTCCTGAAGCATAAATCTTTTGATTCTCATTTTTAGTCCAGTCCCTATACCTGAGCAGTTTCAAAAGATTGTTTTTTGTTGGTTAAGCCACACAGTGAGCTACTCATGAAACATTCAAGCAGAAGAAAGTGTCTAACATAAGACATGAAGCAGCAAATGAACAGGTGATCAGGCCGGCTATTAGTTTACTGGTGATACTGAGTGTTGAGAATAATGGTGGTTATACCAAAAGTCAACTTTAAAGCTGATTACAACTATACAGGCTCTCTTTGTGTTAAATACTGTATTGACATGTATGTTTGCAAATAATCAGTATTCCAGTGGTTTTATTTTCCTAAAAAATATTAATACTGAATATAATAAAAATATTAATGCATATTTGTAAATGAAAAAAAAAGTAATATTTTGACTAAATATTTTACACTAGCATGTTTTATTTACAGTTACAGTTAGGGAATAAAAACTTTCAATATTTTAATTGTTTTATAGTTTTTTATGTTTTCTACACAGTACAGATTTCTTTGTATAGAATGAAAAATGGATAATAAAATTGTAAAACCACTATTTTCATGTATCAGACATGGTTCTGCCAAGCTTCTGTCAAGTTTTGCTTGTTGAATAATATGAGTATTTTATATTGCATACATGTGACATGTAAGTTCCCAATTGCACTGCTGCTTTGGGTGTGTTGACCTCTGTAGGGACCAGGCTTCTTAACACTGTAGACCAAATATATATAATGTCTGAACAAAATTTTACCAGCTCCATTTTTTCCCCTGTTTTGCTGCCCTATTTGTGTCCTCTACTTGATTTGCACCACACAAATTCACCACTGTCACAAATACATACATTATATTGCTTTATTTTTTACTTTCCTGCATGATCTGTTCCTTTTTACACACATGCCTTTTTACAACTTTGCTTTGATACAGGAAAAGCTCTAATATTTGGAAATCATGAACATGCACCTGCTGTGCTGTTGAAATAAAGTGTCTTTGTAATCAACATCTAAAGAAAGGAGCTGTCATTTATTGACTTACATACAATGCACTACATAATCAGTATGGAGTAATTTCAGACTGAAGCTTTTTTGCCCATTTTTGTTGATGTTACTATTTTTTCTTTGTAGTGGCTAAGATCATAATGCTATCAAACACATATTAAAATCCCTCAGGGAGATGTATTTAAACCCTGAAGCTACAGGTTCTTCCTGAAAAACAAGTATCACAAGGAAATGCAAATGTATATCAGAACAGACTCACAATGTATCCCCATGCATTTAGCTGTTTAAGCTCTTTTTTACCATCTATCATGTGACAACTAAGGCAAGGTTCACCTGAAACTCACCCAGTGTCTCATGTGACCACAGCTTTATTAAATGGACAAAATTAGAAATTACATTCTTGAGTACATTTTCTCATCATAACAGGAACATCTAATCCATGAACACCTTAACAGCCCTTTTAATCTGTAGTGTGAATTGAAACCATATCTTACCTTCAAGAAACCTCGAACTCTCTTCTTTTTCTTCTCTTTGCCACTTCTCTGCTTTTCTCCTGCTGGTGTGTGTATGCCCATGTAAGTAGTAATGAATGCTTTGTTTAACTCCTGTCTTTTTATATCAGCTCCTCTTCTGTATCTCTTTCACCTGCCCCCCTCCACCCCCCTCTGTCAGTAATGTTCATTCTCATTTTAATTCTTGCCCTTTCTTTTCTTGCCTGTTCACTCTTTGTTAAACTCCCTTTTGTGTCTGTGCAAACAGCGTGCATTGATGCTGATAACCATGCTGCAATCAATGCAAACATCACCGATTCAACTGATGTAACGTTGGTTCATGGAATGTGTGTGGACGTATATTGTGTTTTACACATTTTAATTGTTCTTTGTTCCTTTTTTAAAGCATTTTCTTTCTTTCCTTTATGCTTATATTGGACCATTATTCAGCTAGAAATTTTGCAGTTGCAAGACTTATGCTTATGGTGCATGTTTTGAGAATATAGACACACACATTCAGATTTTAAAAATCCAATTATTTTATAGTCTAGTCATAAAACAGTCCTAAACATATACAGTACTGTGCAAAAGTTTTATTTTTTATCCATTTACAAAATGCAAAGTGAGTGAACAAAAGAAAAATCTAAATCAAATCAATATTTGGTGTTACTACCTTTTGCCTTCAAACCAGCATCAGTTCTTCCGGCCCCCACAGAGCCCTGATCTCAACACCATCGAGTGTGTCTGGGATTACATGAAGAGACAGAACGATGGAAGGAAGCCTACATCCACAGAAGATCTGTGGTTAGTTCTCCAAGATGTTTAGAACAACCTACCAGCTGAGTTCCTTCAACAACTGTGTGCAAATGTTGCTGTTTGCAAATGATGCTGTTTTGAAGGCAAAGGGTGGACACACCAAATATTGATTTGATTTAGATTTCTCTTTTGTTCATACACTGTATTTTGTTGATTGATGAAAATAAATGATTATCACTTCCATTTTTGAAAACATTCTTTGTTTATAGCATTTTTTCCACACCTGCTTAAAACATTTGCACAGTACTGTATATATTTTTTCCAGTATAGTAATTATTTTTATGTGTTTATGTATATCAGTATTCCTCCTAGCATTTATAATGCCTACAAATGTGCTGACAGTGGAATTCTTTTCAGTCAGGAAAGTCTTTCATAATGGCTAATATATCCATGCTCTAAAATATTCCACAAATGTTTAATGATACTGTGTCTAAAAGTACAGTTATTGTTCCAACCCACCAACATTTAGATATCCCCTTTTGTGGGAGTGATTTAACATCACACATCTAGACCATAGAAACTGTCCATGTAATAGCATGGTGTGGCATAAGCATAATCAAAATTATGCCATGCTAAAAGTTTTATGCTTTTTTGAGTTGACCAGACAGATTATACATTAATTAATATTAGAAAGCCTTCTTACTGTTTCTGCTTGATGTTATAGCAGCTGCCATCATGATGTCACAACTGCTTATGTCACATTTTTAAGGCATTATGATCATATACATTATTGTTAATGTATCTGTTAGGACTTCATGATGGCTAATATAGATGTGACATAAGCTGTTTTGGCATCATGATCGCATGGTTTGTGACATCACACAGCAATGCTAACATGACACTCTAATTTTAAAAGAGATAATCTGTTTGAGCAACACAGTATGTCATGAGAGATGCCATTGTGATGTCATGAAAACCTGTTTATAATCTATTATGACCACAAACATTACAGTGTCTGTTATGATAAGGATTATAATAACATGACTGATAAATTAGTGTAGCACCATTTGCAACTCATGACATCATTTAACATATTAAATGAAATGAAAGTGACTATTTGTAATTTTCAGAATTTTAATCACACTCACTGTGCAATAAGAGGGCAGCCATATCCAGCACCCTGGGAGCAGTGTTGAGGACGGTACCTTGCTCAAGCATACTTACTGCCCTGGGAATACACTTTCCAGTATGTGTCTGCAAATTTGATGAGAAAAGTATGAAAAATCGCAAAGTTCATAAAGTGCAGTTCATGGGTTGAAATATAGCATCTGCCCAAACATTTCCCTTTTGAGCTTTAAATCATTGTTTGAACAGATGAAACTGGCTCCAACCCTGCTGACCTCAAATGTCAGTATCCTGTACATGCAGCCTTTCTGATCTCAACAGCACATGTCAGTAATGGGTCTGACTGCCATTGTGTTATCAGTGTGTGTTCAGTGTATTCACGTTTTCATAGACACTGACCTTTAAACTAAAACAGATACATACATTCAGGCTGCACATGCAGGTCTTGTTGTGACGTCAAGTGCAGTGGTCAGAAACAGCCACAGTGAATTAACCCCTGCACCCCAGTCAGAAATCATAAAAGTACAAAAGTTAAAGGATGGCCTTTAATCCCTTAAAATTTCACAAAATGAAAAACCTAACCTTAGAACAAAAACAGAACTGACAGCTGGGTGTAAGCCTTGCAGAGCCACATTAATATATAAAGACTTATTTATTTCACATTTTCTGAACTGCAAATCGGCCACAGTTTATCATGAAATAGTCTTCATAAGAGTTACTAAACTTATGACAAGCAATAATATCTTAGTAAATAGAAGCAGAGTGAGAATAGGGCAGTGGTGACCTAGTGGTTAGGTATTGGCCACAGGATTGGAAGATTGTGGGTTCAAACCCCTTACCAGTAGGTTGCCCTGAGGTACCCTTGAGCAATGTACTGTCCCTGTTGCTGCTCCCTGGGCACTATCATAGTTGCTCACTGCTGCATGGGTTAAATGTGAAGGTCAAATTTTGTTGTGGTTAACTGTGTGTTGTGCTGTGACCTCGCAATGACAAGAATAGTCACTTTCACTTTCTTTCAATTAAGAAGCAAGTTTAAAAATGTGAAATGGCTGTATTTATACTTGTTAAGTGAAAAACTTTAGTGAAAGTGACTATTTGTCATTGTGAAACACAGCACAGCACAGCACACAATGTAATGCAACCGCTGTATTTAACCCATACACAAAGTGCAGCAGGGGGCAACGTTATCCAGCACCCGGGGAGCAGTGATGAGGACAGTACCTTGCTCAAGGGTGCTTAAGAGCAATCTTACTGGTCCAGGATTCAAACCTTATTAGGCCACTGCTGAATTTAACAAAATGTAATATAACAAATTCGTGATTACCTGTTAAGTGTCAGTTACATACAACGGTCTTCCTGTGAGATGTTAACCAATTCAAATTATACAGATAATAATTTTATGAATTTATAATGATCAGGTGGTAGTAAATGCTAATGCTCATCAGATGTACATTTACAGCATTTAGCAGATGCTCTTATCCAGAGCAACTTCCATGTCCTAATTACAGGGACAGTCCCCCCTGGAGCAACTCAGGGTAAAGGGTCTTGCTCAGGGACTCAGTGGTGGTAGTGCTAGAGATGGGATTCGAACCTGGGCCCTCTTGATCCATAGGTTTATAGGCAAGTACCCTACCACAAACTTTCACTCTCCTCTCTGCAACATTGTGTGTTTTATTTGCACCTTGTTACAGATGTTTTATGTTTTGTAAAGTGTGTTGATCTTCAGCTATAACAGTTCATTCATGAAGTTTGTAGTGATTGCATTTATCACATTTACTTACTGGAAATTCGACAGATCAACTGATTCCTGTTTATTTTCCCATGTCACATTAGCACATCACACATGTCACTTAAATGCATAGTCACTATCTTTTAAACTTAGTTTCCAGTTAAATAATCTTTAACGTATTCTCTACACGTTATACTGAACCTACATGTATACCACTTTTCTAAGTTTGCTCACAAATGCTTGTGTTTTAATTTTATGTAATTATAATTAAGGAGCAAACCTTAAAGCAGTGCATAACATGAAAACCAAACCTGCTTTTTTTGTTTTTAATAAAATTAGTGTATTAAAAATGTATGTAGTAACTAACAGAACATTTTTTATTTACTCCCCAAATGGTCCATTTTTTTATTATTTTTTTATTCATACTGTTTTATGGCCTTTGCACTAAAAGGTGTTTTCTCTTAAGCTAAAATATTGCATATTCAGACAACCCTCAGTTTCATTTGATCTACTCTTCAGAGGCTTCTCCGCAATTATTGTTTGATAAGTTGTCTGATGATATGATCAAATGACAACCTGTACTGCAAGGGTGAAGATTAGCACTCGTTTTCTCATGAAGTCGCATGGAGTACAAAATCTGCTGCTAAAGTGATCTTGTTTACTCTGTACAACAAAACACACTGCTGCCACTGAGCTTCATTCCTGAGCCACTCCTGCCTGCCGCTGAGCTATGTGTGGAGGTTAAATGCAGAGAAATATATTAAAATTCACAAGTGAGTCAGGCTCTTTGGAAGCAAATATTTGAGAACATGATTGGTGGTTCATGACTTTTGAAGTTCTGTAATTATCTGGCATATTTTTGTATGCATTAGGTTGAAATAAAAGTCTTATTTCAGTACAGCGTTCCAGTTGAGGCCAAAATTATTAGCCCCTCCTTATGAAATTAGACAACATTCTTGATTTCTCTATGAAAATGACCATTAACAACAAGTGTTTGTTATTCTGGAAACAAATACACTATAAAATACAATGTCCACTAAGTTTAATTAGGATATTTTATTGACACACCAAGTTGAAACATGAAAGGGCAAAAATGAGACATCTAAAATTATTAGCCCCCTGGCCATTAATAGTCAGTAGTCAATAGTGTACCCTTTCTGAGCCACATCTGACAACAATCTCTTAGAGTAGTTCTTTACTAGGTTGGCACAGGTCTCCTGAGGGATTTTGGCCCATTCTTCGATTGCAAATTGTTCTAGCTGGTCCAAATTGCATGGTTTCCGAGCATGGACATTCACTTTGAGCACCCACCACAGATTCTCAATAGGATTGAGGTCTGGGTTCTGTGCGGGCCACTCCAGGATCTTGGTTTTGGTGTCCTTGAGGAACTGTTGGACTAATTTCTATGCATGCTTTGGGTCATTGTCTTGTTGGAAAACCCAGTGACAACGTAAGCCTAGACTACGAGCAGATTTTTGCATATTCTCCCTCAAAATGTCAACATAATTTTCTTTTTTCATGATGCCATGCACCTGAACAAGGCTCCCTGTGCCTGAGGCTGCAAAACAGACCCACAGCATGATGCTCCCACCACCATGTTTAACTGTGGGAACTGTGTTCCTAGGGTTGAAGGCCTCTCCCTTTCTTTGCCAAACATAAGCAACATCCATGTGCCCAAACAGTTCCAGTTTAGTCTCATCAGACCAAAGCACAGACTTCCAAAACTCATCTTTACCTTTCAAATGTTCACGGGCAAATCTCAGTCGAGCTGTGATGTGCCACTCTTTGAGGAAAGGGGTTCTTCTGGGACGATGGCCATGAACCCCACCACAATGAAGAGCCCTCACAACTGTGTTCCTTGAAACATCCACTCCAGAAGAGGCCAGGTCAGCAACAATCATCTCGGCAGATGTCCGGGGCTCCTTGCTGACATCTCTGACTATTTTCCTCTCCTGAGTTCTTGAAATCTTGTGCTTACGGCCACGGGCAGGTTTGTTTCTTACAGAATTTGTCTCCTTGTACTTGGCAATGATGCAACGTACAGCAGTTCTAGACACTGTGAATCACTTGGAAATGGCAGTGTAGCCTTCCCCCTTATCATGAGCCTCTACTATCTTCTTTCTGAGCTTCAGACTGAATTCCTTTGTCTTTGACATGGTGAGTAACAGTAGTCCCTCTCATGTGTTCAAGTGCCTTGTTCCTTGGAGTCTTTTTATGCTGATTGAATGTTGTTAGGAAACCAATTGACTGCAGGTGTTGTTAGGAAGCCAACTGACTGCACAGGCGTGGTTTCAAAGCTGATTGGTTAATTACTGTAGGTGTGTTTTGAAAGCAAACATTCACATGGGGCTAATATTTTTGACCACCCCATTTTTTACTATTTTTGATATAAAGCAAGCCAAAAAAAATTTATTTTATATTGCAAAATGTACCAAAAGCTACTAAATAGCATTTAGTATTTATAAGCATTTTGCTTATATCAAGTTTCATCAATGCTGCAATCGTTGGGAAGAAGTTTAGAAAAATGTTCCATAAAGCATTTATACAGTGATGGTACTTGTGACAGTTTGCCCCATTAACAAGTACATTGTCCCAACATTTGTGGCAAATTGAAATAAAACAGTCTATATCTTAGTTTTTTTTACTTTTAAACACAAAATTAAAAGCAGCTTCAGAGAAAAAAATACTGATCATTTTCATAATTGAGCTCATTTTTATTTTTATGAAGAAATGTTCCAGTGGGCTGTTTTTTTGATCTCAGGCTTACACTGATGATCAGAATTACAACTAAATTTGATGAGCCCACTGAATGCAAGTCATACATTGAAAACTAAATCTTTTTTGGGTGGTGTTCTGAGGAACGCAACATGCAAAGTAGGTAAACCAGCAAACTGTGACAACATGCCAAAAAATGCTTTGACAAGTTGCTGCAAACTGACTTGTTCAAAATTTTGTGGAAAGCCCTTCCAAAACAGTGGAGGTCCAAAGATTTAGAAAAAGCAACAAGTTCACACAGGTGTGATGGTCAGATCCACATTTTTGGCAAAGAGTGTTTCACATTTATTCCTGCATGAATTCCTGCTGGTTGTACAAAGTTGATTCAATGTTTTATACTTCTCTGTGATTTATCATTCACTGTACCTGCACACACATAAGCAAACAACTCCATTCCTAAAGTCTGTTGGTGAGCCTCAGGCAAAATGTCAGTGTTTTTTTTACTGACACACCCACAAATACCTGTGATATAAAAGAAGGATTTCTATTACTTTTACTTTTATTTAAGATTTGCTTACAGACTTCAGAACATAAACTTTTCTTTTGCTGGTAATTTACTCAGTTAAACTCAATTTAGATATACACTGTGTTTTGTTTAGTTTATAGCATAGCAATTATAAGAATAAAGATTTAATCACTAACAGATATTTTTTTCCTTTTCATCCATGTTTCCAGAGATGGACCAAATTAGAAGCTGTGGGAGGTATTTTTGTTTATTTTTAAGTTCATTAATGCTTAATAAAAAATAAGCACATATCTTCCTTTCAGCTGTGACAGAAGATATTTTAGTCCAGTCTGCTCAGTTACAGCTCAAATCTCAGCAGATGTAGGCATTGTAGATGAGTTGCAGCTAATACCCGTTTAAAATGTTTCTGTGTGTCGTGTGTAGCAAGAAGGTGAGAATCAGCCACTCTCTGAATGAAGCTGAGGTGGAGTGTCTGGGGACGAGATCAGAGACTGTTAAGAAATGCCTGCAGCAGCACAATATATCCTGCTGTGAGGTCAGATATAATTTTTTTAAAACTCTTTTTATTTGTATTACACTATGCCATGTTGTAGTACACTGTACTGTTCTGTGCTGCAGTATACTGTTATGTTTTTTGCAGTCAAGTGCCCTGCACTTTAAATGAGAATTCAGCATCCTTCAAAAGTTATTGGATTGTCTGGGTATAAAAAAACAACACCTTCACAGCTTATTCCAGCCAGTACTTTTTCTGTAACATTCTCTTGATTGGACCACATGCCAGGACTGACGACTAAGTACTGGATGAATTGTGGACAAAGGAGGAACAGGGACTGTGACAGGGACCAGAACGGGAACAGACAGGAACTGAGACAATTGGAATGAAACAAACAGAGTGCTTGGAACAGGGCCTGGGACTGTAACAGGAACAGACATGAGAACAGTGGAACATGGTGAAGAAAGACAAGCAGTAAACAGAAGCGAGAGCTCAATAGCAGTCACGACTTGAACTAACACCTCCTGGGCAGCTGCTGATGGGAAACCGAGAGACAGTGGAGAGGGCGAAGAAGGAACTGGCCTTCTTTATAATTTTTTGATTTCAAATTTAGTAGAGTAGAGTAGAGTAGAGTAATCTTTTATTATCCAATGAATGGGAAATTTGGGCATTACAGGGCTCTTATAAAGGTGACAGAGAGAATAAAGAAAGATAGATGTACAGAAAAAAAAGAAAAGAAAATATATACAAATATAAAGAATAAGGAAACAAGTACAGGAGCAAGTATAGGAGCTATAAATAATAAATAATCTATATATATATATATATATATATATATATATATACACACATATACATATTTACAAGAGGAATTAGGGAAGGCGACCATATATACAGTACACAGTAATAATACACTGTTTAATTGTTTAATATTATAATTAAATATAATATTTTTCTATTTTAGATTTGGTGCCACTTTGCAGTGCATTGTTTCATTGATTTTTTTTTTTAACATTGATGCAGTATTCAGTTCAATCAGTTTGTTGCTTGGTTTCTTTGTTTATGGTTTGTGTTTCAATGGTGGCAGGATGAGGTACCCAAGATCGCAGTGCTGGGCTCGGGTGGTGGTCTGAGAGCTATGATTGGACTGTTAGGATCACTGAGCCAATTGAGTAAAGAGGGACTTTTGGACTCGGTCATGTACCTGAGTGGAGTTTCTGGATCTACATGGTATTGTACAAAAAAAAATGCCAATTTTTTGTAGAAGGGTTTAAATGCAAAAGTGTTGAAATGTAGAAATTATGAAAAAAAAATATGACCTTAGAAAGAATAATAATAATTAATTAAAAATAATACATTTTTACTCCTAATCAGAGAAAAACTGGTACAGTATGGAAAATACAAATGAAAAAATGCTGTTAGTTTTCTTTTTTCACTGCAGACCGAGATATTTAAAATTTTGTCTTTTCAAACATTCGCCATTTTAAATGAGTGTCTTTTCAAAACCTGTAACACATTCCAAAAAATGTAGGAATGGTAAAGCATTTACTGTAATCTTGACATAGACAAGATAATTTGGCACTGAGGATACCGAACAATTAAGTATTTCATGAGGTATTTTGTCCCATTCTTTCTGCAGACACACCTTAAGGTGTGAAACAGAACAGGGTCTTCATGAAGGGGTGCATATTAATAAATGAAATGAATTTTTTTCATACTGTCCTCAGTTTCTTTCAAATTGAGGCTGGGCACTCTTTTGTATTTTAATAAATTGATAACTTTGTGTTTAGTGTAAGAAACATAATATTTAAATTTTAGACCAAATCACTGTCTTGTTCACATATCCTCAAAAGGTGTATGGCATCATTATTCAAAGAATCAGGCTGGTCTCAGAAACTGGAGGGAATGAAAGAAGACATTGCTGAAAGACTTGTGGAAGGCAGTGTCGGTTGGTGGGAGAGGTGTATGAAGCTGGTGAAATACTACTCAACAAAAGACTATTTTAGCCTGACAGATGTCTGGGCAGCACTGGTTGTGTCTTACATGGTGAAAGAGGTAAGAAAAGTGTACAGTGTTTATATAATAACAGGTTCTCAAAGGTTTATTTTTATTTTCCAAATTCGCTACTGGTATTAAAATCATTATTGCTATGGTGTGACCACACTGACCAGTAATTCAATACATTATAACGGTTAGTAAGTCATCCTTAACACTGAAGGAAAAAAGTAAAATATTTGTGAAAAATAAGTGTTAATTACTAAGTCAGCATTATCTCTCAAGTCAGAAATGAGTGTAACATTTAAGGAGTTTAAAAAATTGCTTTAGATATTGAATTTACTGATACTGAAGATTAACAAATTAAAACACAGCTGTTTGTATTTTTATGTCACAGATAGATGAAGAGCGTCTAACAGACCAGAGGGGAAGGTACACCAATGACCCGTATCCCATTTACACTGTGATCGACAAGCAGAGCAAATATGAAAGATTGATTAAAGGTATTTTCCAAAGTATACATGTGTCTGAATGTGGGTCAAAGCTTGGCAAAATGAAAAACGCACTGCAATTTCTGTTTGTAGACGTCTGGTTTGAGATCACTCCAGATGAGTGTGGCTATTCCCTCTCTGGAGCCTTTGTGGATTCCTCCTGTTTTGCAAGCCAGTTTGAGAATGGAGAGAACATTAAAGCCCAGCCTGAGAATGATATGTTGTACTTACAAGGTAACAGTAATGCACCATGTTAACCCTTTCAAATTCCGCGATTACCTTAAGGCTTAGTATTTCATGACTACTTAGACTATAGTGCAAGTGGAGGAGTTCTTAATATGCATGCTATTTCTATCATAGTGATTTGTTTTGTTGTTGATTAGTTTATTTGTGTGTGAAGGTGTATGTGGCAGTGCATTTGCTGATATGGAAGAAATCCTAAAGGAACTGTTAGAAATTATTACAGGTATGAACCTCTCTCTTGTTAAACAATCTCCTCATTCATTCCATCTCCACTGAGAGTGGGTTCTAAATCAGGGTAAGGTGGCATGGAGGGTAGTGCTGTCACCTCAAAATGAGAAGGTCCTGGGTTTAGTTCCCAGGTGGGGCGGTCCAGGTCCTTTCTGTGTGGAGTTTGCATGTCCTCCCCGTGTCTGGTTGGGTGGGAGCTCTGGTTTCCTTCCATTGTCTAAAGACATGCTTGTTAGGTGGACTGGAGAGGCAGTGTTTGTCTGTGTTTGTCTGTGATGAAATGGTGACCTGTCCAGGGTGTTCATCCTGTGAGTTGAGATAAACTCCAGAACCACCTGCAGCCCTCATTAGGACAAGTAACTATCAAAATGATTGAGTGAGTAAATCAGGGTATGTTGTGTAAAGCTGGAACAAGACCAAAGATTTTCCACCTCTTATATCAACAGATGTGTTTGGTGTTCTTTTGGTAGCAAATGGCTTAATTAAAAAAATACTGAAATGTTTTGTTATGTTTAAATCTCTCTTTATTCCTGTTTTAAGGCTTGTCACTCAAAACCGAGATTGAACTGCTGCCAACTGATCAGAGATCTTGCCAAATGCTTCAAACTCTTGTCGAACTGAACCTATGTACGTGGAGAGGAGAGGATCCTTCCAGTTATTGCAATGCCATGAATGAGTTAATGAAAGGTTGTGTTCATTTACATCTCCCATTTACCAAAGAACACATGACAGTTTTAACTACCCCTAGTGGTGGGTTGGTCTGAAGAATTGGTCTGAAGGGTTTTTTTTTTTTTCCAAAATCCTTAACCACTAAATAACCATTTAAAGTTAAATCATTACGCAACTGAAATGTTGATTATACCATCATAAATGCACAATTATATACATTTAGACTGAAACAGTAATGTTTTTCTTAAATAAATAAGATGAGAAAGGACAGATCTTTCTTACTACAACACTGACTTCAGAGGGCTTCAAGAGAGAGTTAAAGGATTACTCACTGCGTGTATGCAGCTTTCTTGCAGGCCAGATCAATAAGAACAAATGGAATGGTGAGTAGAACCTCCTTCCTGAACAGTACATTTTAACAGTAAAACATTAAACTACTTCAACTAAAGGTGCATTAAACTACCATTTGATTTGCATGTGACCCATGAAAAATGTTTAGTTTCTGTCCATTTAACTTTTTTTGATTTCTTCATCCACAGTTAACTGTACTTTATAACAGATTTGTCCTACAAATACAAAGATTTGAAATAGTTCATTATTCCAACCATGATGGTGGTGATTTATGTTTCACTTAACCTTTTCTTCCTGTTATGTTTATAGGACATAGTGTTATTTAAGGCTTTGGGGTCTTAAAAACATTGTTTTATCCCAGTATATGTGACTTGAGACTAGTAAGACAGTTATTCTTTAGAAGATGTCTTCGAAAGGTACATTCTTTAGGAATTGTAACAAAATCATTGACCCTCAAGACAGGCAGCTCAGTCAGACACATTGGTGGTAAAAAACGAATCAACTGCATTTTGAAAAAGAAAAAAATGCATAGTTGTAGTAATGTATTATAGTGTGACCACTGGAGGGCTTTCCAAGGCAATAGGGTGAGTTACTCAGGTGCGGAGAAACAGGTTGTTGTTGTTACCTGGTCGGGCCCAGCTCGTGTGTGTGTTGAGAAGACCCCTGTACAATAAAGAACCCTGAAGTACATTCCTCTGCCTCCACAATCTGCTTCCTCCCAGAATATTACATAAGTGGCGACGAGGAATTAAGGAGTCGTGAGTTGGAGGAAATAAGTAAAGGAGCGCTGGTTGAAGGCTGTTGTGGAAGTGCAAGCAGACCGCTCGTGAAGACTAAATCGGACATTATTAAGAAAAATGTCCACGCTGGTAGGGACGGTGAGTCCTTTTGATAGTGCTTCACAGTTATGGGATGAATATATCGAAATGCTCGAATATTTTTTCCAGGCAAATGGAATTGAGGAAGCGGATAAAAAGAAAGCGGTGCTGTTAAGTGGAGTTGGAGCATGCACATATAGTCTGTTAAGAAATTTGCTCTGCCCTGCAAATCCAGGTGACAAATCCTATGATGAACTGGTGACTGTTCTAAAGACGCATTACAATCCTAAACCGAGTGAAATCGTGCAAAGATTTAAATTTAATTCACGCACACGGAAAGATGGTGACACGGTTGCTGATTACGTGGCAGAATTGAAAAAGTTAGCGCAGCACTGCGAGTACGGGGCTACACTGCCACAAATGCTGCGGGACAGACTCGTCTGTGGGGTTAATGACGACCGAATGCAGAGACGACTGCTGTCGGAAGTAGAATTAACATTTGAGAGAGCACTTACAATCTGCCAAGTAATGGAATCCGCAAATAAAAATGTGAGAGATTTGCAAGGATTGTTAATGGAGGAGTCAGGGCAAACCATGAAGTCATTTAAAGGATCAACAGCAGTGCATGGAGTATATTCAGCTGACAAAAAGGGACGACAAAGAGACACAGGGTGTTTCAGATGTAAAGGACAACATGCAGCGGAGGAATGTAAGTTTCTGAATGAGCTTTGCCATAAATGTGGAAAGCGGGGACACATAAAAAGACCCCATTCAAAGGACAAAAAGGAGAAAAGAAAGAGAAAGTTAGGAGGACTTATCTCGTTAGAGAGGAGGAAAGTAACGAGGGTGAGGACACCGGGGATATTAACACAATATACAGTGTGTCACAAGTCCAACCAAAAGTGGCTCCTATTACGCAGAAGGTGAAGGTAAATGGCATGGAAGTAGATTTTGAAGTCGACACAGGCTGTGGAGTGACAATTATCAGCAGAGAACAATATTCAAAGCTGTGGAAGAAAACAGACATGCCGGAGTGGACACCTTGCACGTGGAAACTAAAGACTTATACTGGAGAAAAGATGGAGGTGCTGGGTCAAGCCACAGTAACAGTGGATATTCAGAATGTAAAAAGGCAGATGACAATCGTTGTGGTAGATGGAGGGGGGCCTAACTTGTTGGGACGAAGCTGGCTAAAAGAATTCGGGCTGTTACCACAGCTGGTGAACCATGTAGCTGAAGTGGCCACAGGGAAGTTGGTAGAGGTGCTGGACAGACATGCAGAGGTGTTTAAAGAAGAGCTGGGACAGCTTAAAGGCACCACAGCTAAAATTCATGTCAACCCCGAGGCCCAACCACGATTCTATAAGCCCAGACGAATGCCCTTTGCTGTCAAGCCCTTGGTGGAGGCTGAGCTCCAGAGACTGTTTGAGGAGGAAATCATTGAACCAGTACAGTTTGCAGAGTGGGCAGCCCCCATAGTGCCTGTTAGAAAACCAGATGGCTCCATTCGGATTTGTGGAGATTACAAACTCACAGTGAATAGAGCATCCAGCGTGGAACAATATCCTATACCAAAAGTGGAAGATTTGTTCACTCAGTTAGCTGGAGGCCAGAAGTTTTCCAAACTGGACATGAGCCATGCTTATCAGCAAATTATGCTGGATGAGAGTGCCAAGAAATATTTCACTGTTAACACACACAAGGGGTTGTTCACGTACAGTAGACTGCCTTTTGGAGTGTCATCAAGTCCAGCCATTTTCCAACGCACCATGGAGGGAATTCTCCAAAATATGAGGCATGTCGCAGTGTACCTGGATGACATATTAGTCACCGGAGCAAATGATGAGGAGCACTTGAAGAATCTGGAGGAGGTTCTGAGGAGACTAAAAACAAGTGGATTAAGACTAAAAAGGAGCAAATGTGAATTCCTGGGAGAGGAAGTGATATTTCTAGGACACAGAATCAGTGCTACAGGAGTGCAGCCGGTGGCGGATAAAGTGAAGGCGATTCAAGAAGCCCCCACTCCACAGACAGTGAACGAACTTAAGGCTTATTTGGGCTTACTGAATTATTACCACAAGTTTCTGCCTGGTCTGTCCACCGTACTGGCCCCATTGCACAGGTTGTTGAGGAAGGAAACAAAGTGGATGTGGGGCCGAGAGCAGGAAGAAGCTTTTAGGAAGTCAAAAGACCTTCTTCAGTCATCTGCTTTATTAGTGCACTACGATCCTACCAAACCCCTTATTTTGGCTTGTGATGCTTCCCCATACGGGGTAGGTGCTGTGCTGTCACACAGCATGGAAGATGGGACAGACAGACCGATAGGATTTGTATCACGAACATTAAATGCAGCAGAGAAGAATTATTCTCAACTGGATAAGGAGGGTCTGGCTGTCATTTTCGGGGTGAAGAAATTCCATACGTATGTGTTTGGCAGATCATTTACCATTGTGACTGATCACAAGCCTCTTATTGCACTGTTCAATGAGTTCAGAGAGGTACCACAGATGGCTTCTCCACGTATTCAAAGATGGGCAGTGACCTTGGGGGGGTATGAGTACACTATTGTGTATCGAGCAGGCGGTGAACATCAAAATGCGGATGGACTGAGCCGACTGCCGCTGCTAGAAAAAGGAGTGGAGACACCAGCGGAGGAGGAGAGAGTGTTACTGTTGGACGAGAATGATGTGTCACTGATCAAAGCAGAACAAGTGGAAAAATGGACGGTTAAAGATCCTGTGTTGGCACGAGTAAAAGAGTATGTGCTTAGAGGATGGCCTAAGAGATTGGAAGATCCAGCTTTTGGGGTATATTTAAAAAAACAGGATGAACTCAGTGTCCAGGGAGGCTGTGTATTGTGGGGTGCACGCGTGGTGATTCCCCCTCAAGGGCGGGCAGCCATACTCAGACAGTTACACAGCGGACATCCAGGCATAACCAGAATGAAGGGGTTGGCACGGAGCTATGTGTGGTGGCCCCAAATGGATGTTGCTGTGGAAGGAGTGGTAAAAGCGTGTGCCAGATGTCAGGAGAGCAGAAATAACCCTCCTTATGCACCCTTACACCCTTGGGAGATTCCAAAGCTGCCATGGAGAAGGATCCATATTGATTATGCAGGGCCCTGGCAAGGAAAAATGTTCTTGATCCTGGTGGATGCATACTCTAAATGGATAGAGGCATTTCCGTTGAATAGTGCTACATCTGCTGTTACCATCCAGTGTCTGAGACAAAGTTTCAGTCAGCATGGTTTACCAGAGATAGTCGTGTCAGACAATGGCAGTTGTTTCACCAGTAAGGAGTTTCAGGAGTTCATGAACCGAAATGGCATCAAGCACATCACCACGGCACCATACCATGCCGCTTCGAATGGACTGGCTGAAAGGGCGGTGCAAACATTCAAAAGCCTGATGAAAAAGACCACAGGAGATTCCATTGAGGTCAGGATAGCAAGAGCCTTGTTCAGTTATCGAATTACACCGCAGTCCACTACTGGTAAATCACCGGCAGAGTTGTTGTGTGGTCGCAAACTGAGGTCTACTCTGGATCTCATTCACCCTGACTTCAAGAGTCAAGTGCAAGACAAGCAATTGAAGCAAAAGTGGTATCATGACCAGCATGCTAAAGAGAGACATGTGGGTGTTGGTGAAAAGGTGTATACCAAGAACTTCAGTTCAGGACCTACCTGGATTTCAGGGACAGTACAGAAAAGGACGGGGCCTCTGTCGTATACCATCACACTGGGTAGTGGCCAGGTAGTGCGCCGACACATTGATCAGGTGAGAAGCAGTCAGGTGGTATCTCCGGCAGGAACAACTGAAAGGTTGGAGTCTTCCTTGCAAGATGTGACGGAGTTGCCATTGTCTAAATCCGTTAGTCCTGTTCCATCAGGAGACAGTGTGGGACAACCAACAAGTGGAACCATAACAGAGGTCACGGGGTCAGAGACTTT
Source organism: Hepsetus odoe (assembly GCA_017165825.1). NCBI lineage: Eukaryota > Metazoa > Chordata > Actinopteri > Characiformes > Hepsetidae > Hepsetus > Hepsetus odoe. The sequence goes on from CM029368.1 coordinate 19,371,422, forward strand.
TAGGGCAGAGGAGCAGCCTGAACTCAAGAGATCTACGAGGACAAGGAAGTTGCCCAGTTAGTTGAAAGATTTTGCTTAGATTAGTGGTGAGTTCCCCAGCCACAGGGCAAGAATGCGTCCTGGAACTTACTGGGATGGAGGCAGTCTACCCGAAATCCCTAGCTTAGACGAGGTGATAAAGTTTTTGTTGTAATGAAAAAAAAAAAAAAGAGAATTGTTAAGGTTTGACATATGCTGTTGACATATTTGAAGACGTTGTTATAAAGTAGTGTTAACAGGGGGAAGGGGATGTAGTAATGTATTATAGTGTGATCACTGGAGGGCGTTCCAAGGCAATAGGGTGAGTTACTCAGGTGCGGAGAAACAGGTTGTTGTTGTTACCTGGTCGGGCCCAGCTCGTGTGTGTGTTGAGAAGACCCCTGTACAATAAAGAACCCTGAAGTACATTCCTCTGCCTCCACAATCTGCTTCCTCCCAGAATATTACAATAGTCATTTAATAAAACAGTGACACTTTAGTAAATTTAGAGTATTCTAATGGATGCTTTACAGGAAAATCACAGAATACCAGCTATTGTGGTCAGACACGAAGGCAAAATATACCTACTTTTACATTTACTCATTTAGCAAATGCATTATCCAAAGCAATTTACAAATAATAAAAAGAGACCTACAAGTCATGGAAACATAGTAAAATTATGGACAAAATGTAAAATTATTTTGCTTTATTTTTTGTCAGGCATTTGGATTGCCATAATAAGAGCCATAGAGGAAATCGTGGGCTGGAATTGGGGAATGACATACAACTATCTCTACAAACTTACAGGTGGGAATTTAAACATACTTTATAATTATATTATAGGTACACAATATTGTGGCCATGCTTTGGTACAAAGCTTTGCAACTCCATATAGTAATCTCATTAATTTGACATAGAACAGTTAATCAGACTCAACAATAGATTCTTGGTCAAATTACTTTTATCACTATAAATATTTAATCCATCCATCCATTATCTGCCGCTTGTCCCAAACGGGGTCGTGGGGGAGTGCTGGCGTCCAACCCAGCGCACACAGGGCGAGGACGGGGGACTCACCCTGGAAAGGTCGCCAGCCCATCGCAGGGAGGAGCGGGACGGGGACGGCACCTTGCTCAAGGGTACCTCAGGGCAACCTATGGGGAAGGGGTTCAAACCCCCGATCCGCCGATCATGCGGCTGACGCCCTAACCACTAGGCCACCACTGCCCCTAAATATTTAATATAAAACTTAATTAAATATAAAATACAACATAAGCTGTTTGTATGTTAAAGTTTGTTAATAGCCTGACTTGATTAACATGGCCAATAACTAGTATTTTCAAGTTGGCTCATGGAAAAAGCTCTCTAAAACTCTTATTAAACACTAAATTCTTTGATAAACCAATGGAATTGCAATATTTCTTTTATATTAAATATGTATCCTAATATATTACCTTTCTATTAAGCAATATCCTGTGGATCATAAAAGTTTTCTGTTGTTGTTTCTGATAAAGTATTATTTGTCTTTAGTGCAGGGAATGCACCCAAGTATCCTCAGCTCAGAGAATAGAGAATATGAAGATGCTGGATTGTTGCTTAATACACCCTATTTCTCAGTACTGAGAAAAGAAAGAGCTATCAACCTCATAATTTCCCTTGACTTCAGTAACGGCGATCCATTTGCGGTAACAAACGCATCACCACAGCAGATCATCTGTTTCCATTTTTTTCTGATCTCTGCATCTTCCTCTTTCTCACTGTCACAGTGTCCTCTCTTATCACATCCATCTACCTCCTTTTTGGCCTTTCTCTTCTCCAGATTATTCCTTTCATTCATAATAATGCATTCCGTGGCAGGCACAACCCAGAAGCCCCGCCCTCCCTGGTGGATGCAGATACAGATGCAGGCATGGTCCTGCATTCAAATCTCACCTCCAGCACTGGGTTCCTGAGCAAAACCCTTAATCACAAATCTCCTTTTATCTAGTGGTTTGCCTAGTGTTTAGGGACTAGGCCCCTGGATTGAAAGGTCATGGGTTCAAATCCCAGACCAGCAGGTTGCCCTGAGGTACCCTTGAGCATGGTACCGTCCACATCACTTCTCCCCAGGTGTTTTCAATAGCTGCCCCCTGCTGCACCTGTCCATCCATCCATTATCTGCCGCTTGTCCCAAACGGGGTCGCGGGGGAGTGCTGGCGTCCGACCCAGCGCACACAGGGCGAGGACGGGGGACGCACCCTGGACAGGTCGCCAGCCCATTGCAGGGAGGAGCGAGACGGGGACGGCACCTTGCTCAAGGGTACCTCAGGGCAACCTATTGGGAAGGGGTTTGAAGCCCCGATCAAGTGGCCGACGCCCTAACCACTAGGCCACCACTGCCCCCCTGCTGCACCTGTGTATGGGTTAATTGCAGAGGCTGCATTTTGATTGTGGTCCACTGTGTGTTGTGCTGTGTTTCAAGGTGACAAGTTGTAACTTCACTTTACCTTTACTCCTCTTCTTGACCTTCAAGGTCATCCTACATAACACCATCACTATGCAGCTTAGCTTCACTCTCCTCTGTCACTAGTGACTGATCTTCCTGCAAAAGATATCATCTTCCTCCATTCTTATATTTCACCTTGTGCTGCATCTAGCAAAATCCTCTAGCATCTGACCAATTACCACTGTGCTTCCCTTGAAAACACTCTCCATTATCACATTATCAACCAGCTTGTGGGGAACACAATCTAAAAACATTCATTACTATATATTTGATTTCAAGCTTTATATTCATCGCTCTGTCTGATGCTCTTTTGATCTCTTAAACACTCTTAACATATGGGAACACACATATATTGCACACAAGTATTTAACTGAAGAGAGCTGAAAGAGTCATAAACAGCTTTTATACTTTTATACAAGCATACCTAATCATAGTATATTTAAATAAATAATTCATTAATCAATTTTCTTTTTTTGGCTTGTTTTGCAGACGGTGGTTCAAACTGCTGAGAAGTGTAAAGACCTAAAAATTCCTTTCCCAGAAATAAACGTACCCCATGATATTACAGAACCACAGGACTTCTATGCATTCCGAGGTCACTCCAAAGCTCCAACTGTGATTCACATGCCTCTTTTCAACCATGTGAACTGCGAAGGTAACTCCCATGTAAACCACAATATAACAAAATAAATATAAATATATATAAAAAACTAATTTCTCCATTTGTAATTTGCTGCAATGTGATGTGTGAAGGATCTAACATGCAAACTTGTTTCCTCAGATGAAGTTGAGGAGTGGAACAACAGATATTCTACTAAGAGATTGAACTACAGTAAAAATGAGATCGAAGCTCTTCTTGAGAAAGCTGCTTTAAACATCACAAACAACAAGGAGAAAATACTCACTGAGATAAGAAACATAATTGAACAGAAGAAAATGTCCAAGCTTGGATAAACCCGATATGTGCAAAACACTGCGGTATAATTACTTCATGGAATGGCACTGAACAAAAGACTATTTGGAAAGGGAATCATTTCTGAGTAAATTTCTCAGATTTCTGCTCTGCTTCTACTTCTGAGATTTTTTCTTAACAGAAAAAAAATGTAATCATTTTTGAGTGTACAGCAGTAATGAGGGCACAGCACCACGAAATTGGTTTATTGGAACTATTAGAGGGTTTCACTGCCTTTGAGCCACTACTTTGGGAAGCATGGGAAACATGAATCTAACACTGTGAAGTAATCCATCGATATTTTCATTGCTTTATACATTATATATTTTTACATTGTACTACATTATATATACATAATTCTGTAGACATTACACTTTATAAACCCTTTTCTAATAAAGCCATTATTAAAACTTTCATTGGCTGCACTCAGTTTATGCATGTTTGGCTGCTTTACCACAAGTGAATTTCATGTTAACATGCCAAGTAACTAAAAACTCTTATGTTCCCAAACCAAAAAGTAAGAATATAGTGCCAGAATGAAAATCTCCAAATCTCTGTGTTTTTGATCTGCTTTAAACAGTTGTACACTTAATTTCTTTTATAATGGTTAGGGAGTTTTAGGCCCATTGCTTTTTGTCATGCGTAAGAACCCCCTTACCCGTGTATGCACCGCAGCTAAGAGTATACAGATTAAGAAATTTAAAGCAACATGTCTGTGAATCATTGACCAGCTGTTGTTTGCAGAGTTTGTACATACAGTGCATAGAATGTTTGTTCTGCTTTTAAAAATTACAATGCACCCCTGCTCCACCTTTACCATGATTTTGCTTTTACTCTCTCCCCGGGCGCTGTGTGCACAATTATTAGGCAAGTGAGTATTTCTGACCATTTTTATGAATATATTCAACTCCAACCTAAATAAATTTGAACGCTGACAAAGTTTAAGTTTACCAGATGTATTTGTGTAATGAGAGAGGGTGTGGCCTAAGGAGATCAACAGTCTGTATCAAGGTACAGGTGCAGAATTAATAGGCAGCTCCTTTTCCTTGGGCAAAATGAGCCAAAAAAGAGATACAACTGACTTTGAAAAGTCAAAAAATGTAAAAGGTCTTTCAGAGGGACGTAGCACTCCTGATATTGCAAAAATATTAGGTGTGATCACAGAACCATCAAATGGTTTGTTGCAAACAGTCAACGGGGTTGCAGGAAATTAAAAATAGATGCAAATTAACTGCCGAAGATTTCAGAAGAATCAAATGTGTATCTGCCAGGAACCCATGATCCTCCAGTGCTGTCATATTCCAGAAGTTAACCTACCTGGAGTGTCCAGAAGTACAAGGTGTCCAGTGCTCAGACACATGGCCAAGGTAAGTAAGACTGAAACCTGACCACCACTGAACAAGACAATGTTGATACATCAAGACTGGGCCAGTAAATATCTCATCATAGATTTTAAAGGTTTTATGAACTGATAAGATGAGAGTGACTCTTGATGGATGGTCCCATGGCTGGATCAGTAACAGGCTCAGAACTCAGCTTTGACTCTGATGCCAGCAAGGTGGCGATGGGGTACTGGTTTGAGCTGGTGTTATTAAAGATGAGCTATTTGCACCTTGGGGCAGCTAGTGGTTAGGGCGTTGGCCACATGATCGGAGGATCGGGGGTTCGGACCCCTTCCCAATAGGTTGCCCTGAGGTACCCTTGAGCATGGTGCCGTCCCTGTCATGCTCCTCCCTGTGATGCGCTGGCGACCTGTCCACGGTGTGTCCCCCGTCCCTCACCTTGTGTGAGCTGGGATGGACTCCAGCACCCCCCACTTGGGACAAGCAGCAGAAAATGACTGACTGACTATTTGCACCTTTTCAGGTTGAAGATGGTCTCAAAATCAACTCCCAAACCTACTTAGAAAAACCTAAGTTTTTCTTTTGCACACAAAATTGATCATCAACAGATCAAGAAATGAACAGACTCCTCGAATGGTAGGCTTTTGACTGTTATTGGTAAGATGGGTGGCTATATTGGTTGCCGTTTTTTTCTGAATGTCTGAAATGTTTATTTATAGGTTTTGAGTTGTATGTTCATAATTCTCACTTTAATAGATGAAAATAAAAAAGTGAGATTGGAAATGTTTCATTTTACGTGATCATTTATTTTCATTAGTGTAAAAATTATGCACACAATATATATTCCCCTGAGAAAGTTCACACTCACATTTCATTTGTAAAACATTCAGGTTTCAGGATTATTAACATTTTGGATTTTGGATTGACTGATGGCACTGTATTTTTTCCACACCTAGGACTACCTAGGAATTTGATGCTATTAACCATATCCACAGGGGTGCTGTCAGTGCTCAGTGGAGTGGTCATCTGTAAGAATGCACATTTCCCACAAGCAGCAGTGCAGCTTGCTATATGATGACATTCTAGATTTATTTTTGAGTAATAAATAATCTGAGCAGTCATGTTATGTCAGTCATTTTCTGCCGCTTGTCCTAAGCGGGGTCGTGGGGGAGTGCTGGAGTCCATCCCAGTTCACACAGGGCGAAGGACAGGACCCTTCACACACCCTGGACAGGTCGCCAGCCCATCACAGATAATCTGAGCAATAATATTTCATTACATGTCTCTGCTGGGCCTGTCTAAATACACTTTAATTAAATGTGAAAGTGAATTAGTGAAAGTGACTATTCTGTCATTGTGAAACACAGCACAGCACACAATGTGATACAACGAAATGTTTCCTCTGCTTTTCGCCCATTCACACATATGAAGCAGGGGGCAGCTATTTAAAGGTACCAGTGATGGGGATAGTACCTTGCTCAAGGATACCTCAGGGCAACCTACTGGTTTGGCATTCAAATCCACAACCTTCTTATCCTGGGACCCAGACCCTAAATGCTTGGCCACCACTGCCCCTTATGTAATAATGTTCTCTTGTGGCTGATTTACCTGCTGCTTGGCATCATATGGCCTCAAAGTGCATATTACAGAGTAAACAAATTTCTCAACGTGAGATTAGTACAACAGAGTCATTTTTTACACTACAGGACACTGTATCACTGAGCAAAGGGGCAGAAGCATTTTATTTGGTTAATAAGTTGCCATATAATAATCACAAGGTCTATGCAAAGTAATAATGCTATCATAAATACATGTGTAGTGGACACTAAAGTGAGTCTTCTAGAATATAATTCATTGTTGCCAATGGTAATAAAAAGTAATAATATATTTTTATTGTTTCCTTTTAGTATATAACCTCTATTATTTCACATTATTTCATATTAATCCACTCAGTTCATGAGATTTCTGGTGCACTTCCATTTGTTAACCACAACTGATTGTTAACTGGGAATATTTAAAATGTAGGTTAATACTGAAAGTAAAAACTTTGGGGAGAGACTTTACTTATACACTTCTTGAGCATCACTAATACAGCACTGTATTTCTGTTGATACATATGATGCACAATATAATACCCTTACAGGGAAATAAATATTTTCAGTAAAATGGAGTTACCTTTGCAGAAAGTCTTTGTCTAAGACACAACTGGTGCTTTGCTGTATCCTCTAAACACACACTTTTGTATTGACACAGTGTTAGAACATTGTACAATATTGTATTTTTGGCTGTAAATGGTGAAAGAGTTGCTGTCTTACATATTCTTACATATTGCTTCAAGAATCCTTAAAGCATTATTAAATGTTCATCACCGATACACTTAAGACAAGTGACTCAACAGCATAATTCTCTTGCTAAAAGACAGAACTAAATAAATGAATAAAATACTCCATTAAACTGAACCAAGACTTCACTATAACTATAATATAACAACAATGCAGAAATATAATTTAAAAAATCAAATACAAATTTTAAAAACATGCAGTTAAATTACAAGCTAAACTCCATTTCAATAAGAAAAAGTTGTCTATTTAGACAACTAGTCTATTTAGTCTATTTAGAATTTCTCATGAAAATTCTCAGTTGTTTTGGAGGTATGCAGTTAAATAAATGTATAAATAAAAAAAAAATTAAAAAATATTGCACATATGATGCTCTGTTGCAAAAAAACTCAACAAAAACACAGTGATGTAGGTAATAATAACAATAGAGCACAGGAATAATTCAATAGAACTCCATTTAAAATGCAGTAGTATACAGCAGTAAAGTACAGTAAGTTTTTTTTGCACACACATTTACACACATACAACATACTGGTATCACTCTCTAACCTAGCTAGGCCACATCAGACCCTTTTTCATTTGAGACAATGTTGTACCTTTTTTTGATTCTCCTTGTCCTCGATGAAACATTCTTCCTTTAAGCCCACCAAATACGTTGACTCCTCTTCACTGGTCTGCTTGCAGGGAGAGACGGTAGAATGTATTCCTTATTTCTGACTTCATATACGTATTGGACTGATAGTTTAGGAATTACATCAAAATCCCATTCATCAAAACATATGACTGGGTGTGGTACCACTCTGAAAAGATTACCCTTAAAAAGGGTTTAGGAGTGGTTTACAATGACTTTTTTAATGGATTTTAACTTTAATAATTGTAATTAGATTAAACACATCTGAAAAAGCATTAATAAGCAGGTATAACACATAAATTAAAGACAAATGATGATGAACGGAATTTTGCACTTTGCATTGGTTTCTGTGGTTCATAGTAGAGAGTGTTTAAATAACTCATTATTCTTGTCTTTTGGTGGTAGTCTAATGGTAGGATACTCCTCTATGGACCAAGAGGTCACAGGTTTGAATCCCACCTCCAGTACTACCACCACCATTGGGTTCCTGAGCAAAATCCTTAATCCCAAATTGCTCCAGGGGGACTGTCCCTGTAACCAGGAACTGGAAGTTGCTCTGGATAAAAGCATTTGCTAAATGCTGTAAATCTCTTCCTGATGTTTTGTGCTGCAGCCATCACAATCACAGAGAACTAAGTAACATTCATCTGTGGCTTGATTCATGACACATCTTACAACTCTGAGATAATTCCAAGCATCTGGATCTGTGAAGATATCCTTCAAAATCTGTGCATAAATCCAGTCTATATGGCACAAGATCTCCACTGGTTTGAGTGCTTTTGTTGGAGGTGTTGGAATAGGAGGCTGTACTGAACAGAATAGAGTTTAGCTCATCAGATCCATCAATACAGCCTGCGTGTCCATTATAGAGCCTTCCTTTCAACAGGCATTCATGGTTGAGAGTACAATGCTCCTTCTCTCCCTTACCTACCTGATTGTAGAGACTGCACTAACTTCCATTACAGCAAGGCCTGAAGCCCTCAGAGCATTTCAAGGTTGAAGTTCCTTCAGCAATGTGTCCATGGTTGTCTAAGCAGTTCTTATCTGAGCCATCTGCACAGTCCATGTTACCATTACAGAACTGCTGTTCAGTCAGACACAATGTTCCATCACAATGCAGAGGACAGGTAGCACCCTGGAGCTCATCTGAACCTTCAGGATAGTCAGAGTGGCCTTCACACAACAAGGCCCTTTCAATACACTTTCTCTTGTTCTTGAAAAGGACACAGCTGGGATCTGAGCATGAATGTAAGGAGAAGAGCTCAGCAGATCCATCTAGACCAATGTCCCCCAACTGAAACTGGCCGACACAAGGTGATGTGCCTTCAAACAGTACAGAGGGATTCTCACAGTGTATAGGGAGGAGCTTTAGTGACTAGAGGACAGACTGCTTCCTCAGTGCTGCCTGCACAGTCTCTCTCTCTCTATCGCACGGGAAATCCCCTGGACTGCAGTGGGCCCTGCCATCACAGCAGTGGCTGCAGCTCTCACTGTGTGTCATGCATCCTATTCCCTCAGAGTGATCCTGACACTGAAAAATCCTAGAAGCGCCGATCTCTGAGGCATGTGCATAATCCAGAACAGAAGCCCCGCTCTCCGAGGCAGGTGCATAAATGAGAACAGATGCCCCGCCCTCCGAGGCAGGTGCATAATCCAGAACCAAAGCCCCGCTCTCCAAGGCAGGCCCTGAAGCAGAAGCCTCTGCTGTCTTGTTTCCTCCAGAGCTTTAGCAATCTCCACACTTACAGTTTGGCTGCTGCTCAACACTACTCCACAGATCTCTTTCCCATCTTGCTATTCAAATCAGCCTTACTCTTCAGCTGGGAATCCTTCTCTTGTTGTAGCACTCTCATGCTGTTCTGTTGAGCGTGGTTCTCTCGCTGCATTGTGAACATCTCCTCCTCCAGCTTGGCAATTTTCTCCAGTTCTCTTTGTGTATGAGTGCTGATTAGCTGCTGCAGTGCTTTTCTTTCTTCCATCAAATCCACCTGCAGTTGCTCTTGCTGTGCTTTGCTCTCTACCACTCTGTGCTCCAGATCAGCGATATGTGAGTCTGTCTTCTCACTGTATGCTATGGAAGAGTCCTTTTTATGTCTCATCAGGGTCTGGAGCTCAGAAACGTTGGAGTTCAGCCTAGAAATCTGAGTCTCCAGAGAGCTCACGCCTGTAGCATGATTTGTTCGTTCCTCCAGCAGATCATTAATGGTGGCTTGGAGGGAGACTAACTCATCTTCCAGAGACACTACTTTATCTGACAGAACAGATATTTCCCTTTGCTTTCCTTCCAGTTTCTCATTCAAGTCCTCCAGATCCTGTTTCATTACATGGACTTTACTATCTCTGGTAGCAAGTTCACTCTCCATTCTTAGGAGCTGTTCAACAAGAATAGTTTTGGCCTGTTTTTCTTTATCCAGAATTGACAGGCACTCTTTTTCAGATTCCTGAAGAGTTTGTACAATTCTTTGAACTTCGGATTTTGATCCATTGATTATTTCTTCTCTGGCACCAACCTGGACTTGAAGCTACTCAGTCTCTGCCTTCTTTCTGGACTTTTTATTCAAAGAAGTCTCCATTTTGGGCTTCCTTGCTTTTTGGAGGGGCTTCTGTCAGTGATGCAGCCTCAGCAAGCTTAGGACTGATTTGCAGCAGATTTCTTAGCTGCCTTGGTAGAGAGTTCATTAGTGATTGGCCTCTTTGCCGACTTGGGAGCCAGCATTGCAGCCCCACCTCTTGGGGATAATTTGAGAGCTGGCTTGGCAACCCCAATTTCCTTGCAATGAACGGAAGACATTGTTGACGTCCCGCCCTCCCTGAAGCAAGTGGAAATCTTTATTGAAGTTAATGAGGAAGCCACTGACAAAGATTTGCTATCCGGTGGTGGGGAGGAGGTAACCGGAGCTGCCTCGGCTAGTAGCTGGGTAGGACAATCAAGCTCCTTGGCTTCAGTTGTACCCACACCTCACCCCCCAGATGCTTGCAGAGACCCAGAGAAGCAATGAATGATGCCCCAGGTGCCAAGGTACCTATTTGCAATGCTTCCTCAGTGATGGCCACTGTCGCCAACAGAGCTCACTCTTGCCCGCCTCCTGCATGGTTCCTGCTCCCGTGGCTAGCCATGTCCAGAAAGTCATTACTGTAATGGTGTTAAGGGGGGGGGCATATATGTGTAGCTGGGAGTCTGGTTTGTGACTTAATTAACCATACTGAACAAAACAAAATACAAAGAACTTAAACACCAGTGTCACCTCGAAGGCTAAGCCTCTTGAATGACTGATGCTCTGGTTATGTTATGTTTCTCACCTTCATAGCATTTACTATTTTGTGGGCAAAAAGTCATCACTGTTGCAGTTTTTTTGTGTTATTATCATTAATTCATGCTTTTTAATTTTTTATTTAAATTTTATTATATTTATATTACATTTATATTATATTTTATTATATATANTGGTGGTAACTGTTTTTGTAACAATATCAGGCAGAAATGTTGGAACAAAGAAAAAATCTGACCAGTGAAACAGACAAACAGAACAACAATACAGTTGAAAGATAAAGGAACAAAAGAGATTTTCAATCGGTAAAGATGCAACATGACTTCACAAAGACTATGAAACATATTAGAAAGAAATAAGCAGATAAGTGGTTATGTTTGAACACTCACTCTCATTCATTTTCATAGCCGCTTGTCATAAATTAGGGTCATGGGTGGTGCTGGAGCCTATCTCAGCTCTCTCAGGGCAAAAGACAAGGAAGCACCCTGGACAAGTCACAAGACCATTATATATATATATATATATATATATATATATATATATATATATATATATATATATATATATATATATATAATGGTCTTGTGACTTGTCCAGGGTGCTTCCTTGTCTTTTGCCCTGAGAGAGCTGAGATAGGCTCCAGCACCACCCATGACCCTAATTTATGACAAGCGGCTATGAAAATGAATGAGAGTGAGTGTTCAAACATAACCACTTATCTGCTTATTTCTTTCTAATATGTTTCATAGTCTTTGTGAAGTCATGTTGCATCTTTACCGATTGAAAATCTCTTTTGTTCCTTTATCTTTCAACTGTATTGTTGTTCTGTTTGTCTGTTTCACTGGTCAGATTTTTTCTTTGTTCCAACATTTCTGCCTGATATTGTTACAAAAACAGTTACCACCAAAGCAATTAAGCATTGAACTGTTCCACAGTTCTGTATAGTAACAAAAGTAATTGTATTCAAATCTTTAAAATATTGCAACATATGTGTTTATGATAGACAAAATCTAATTGTTTTGCCCTTTACTTCCTTTCTGTAACCACATATTTATAGACTCCTGAACACTGGTCACCAGGAACAGATTTTGCATACAGCAAATATGAAAGAATTATCTGGGATATTAACTGATAAAAACTGTTGTGAGTTTTCACTGTAATAACGCTGTGTATCATGATAAGATAAAGTTGATGGATTTTCTGAAAAAAAATGTTTTGTTTCTTACATGGGTCAAAGGTCAACCACTTGGCGCACTGAATTGCAGGAAGGAATAATTTGAAAGGACATTATCAAAAAAGAAATACATGAAGGTTTTTGTAATACTACGTAATACTTTCCAATTTGGATTATAAGAGAACGCATGCTGAGAAAGTGCCAGGCCACATTTTGTTTTTTTTTTGTTTTTTTTAAGTCACACAGAGATTCCTATACACATAAAACAAACAGTAACAGACCTTTCTATAAAGTTCCATATTAAGTCAGATCAACTAAATTTTATCTATTTTATCTAGTTTATTGTAATTTCAACCATATACACAATACAAAGTGAAACAAAACAATGTTCCTCCAGGACCATAGAGGTACACATAAGACTAAATAGAACATAACATAGAACACTATAAAAGTGCAGACAGTACAACCTACAGTGGAAAAACAATGACATAACACAGTAGATACATCCAGCACATTGCACATTGCAATACATCCATTGCATATGAATATGGTAAAGAATACCAGGTGAGAAACAGCAGTGAATCCAATGACTGTCACGTGTGGGGTGTTTTTGGGGCACACTAGAGGGCGCTCTGCTCTGACTGAGCACGCCGGAGCCTAAGCAGGCACAGGTGTGCATCATTGGGGCTGACGATTTAAGCCCCGATGAGTCAGAGCAGAGCGCGGCTCATTGAATAGGCTAAGCCTAAGTGTAAAGGGTGGTTCTGATTTGGTTTTGGATTTTTGGATATCTCGGTTCAGGCTGCAGTTCTCCTGTTCGCAGGTTCTGCTTCAAACTGCAGCCCTTGTGTCTTGCTTGTGTAACCTGTGGACAATTTGGATATCTTGGTTTAGGCTGCAGTTCTCCTGTTTGCAGGTTCTGCTTTGAACTGCAGCCCTTGTGTCTTTGTGCTTGTGTAACCTGTGTACAATAAAACAAGTGCTCCGAACTCCTGGCTCCACTCTGGCGTCCTTCCGGTACCCCGCCACCGTTACAATGACAAACTGGATTATGACAAACTCTGTATTTAGCAGCAGATAAAGAGTGCTGAGTAAAAAGGATTTGTTCACATTAAGAGACGGGTTTTTGGTTCTGCATCATTCCATGAGCTGTTGTATCTCTTCTCTGTACGATACATTATCAAAATTTGATCATGTGGTTCTAGCTGAGTCAACAGGAGTGGGCTGAACACAGCCCTGAGGGGCCGGAGATGCCGCTCCTGATCCTATCTATCTGGGGTCACCCAGTCAGAAAGTCCAGGATGCAGTGAGCTGCTGGACCATGGACCCCTTATGTTCATTATGTGTCTGTCACCCCATCGTCCTACCACTGTGTTTCTGTTTGTCCCTTTGTCTCCATTGTTGTGTCTGCCTTTCCATATCCTTGTGTTTTTCACTCTCCCTGTCACTGTCCAGGTCCCTGTCCCTGTTTTCATGACCCCAGCCTTTTCCTGTTCCTTCCCATGCCTCATCCCATGTTCACGCCTCAGTTTCATCCTATGTCCCATCCAGTCCCCTGGTCATCCCATGACCCAGTCCCATTCTGTTTTGGCCCTGTTTGTGGGCCCAGTCACATGCCCCTGAGAACTAGGTTGCCAAGTCTTCTGGCTGGGCTCAGTGTCCTCAATCCAGCCAATTCCTGTCTAGTAGGGTTTTTCTGGTTTGCTTGGCCTCCCCTTCAGGCCAGCTCCTGGTGAAGGCCTGGGTTTGCACACCAGGAGTTGCACTTTGGAGAAAGCTTCTGTCATTATTTGCATCTCCTTTCTATTTCATCATGTCACCAGGTGTGCCTCACTAGACTGAAGGTATATATCACTACCACTATCTTGCTTTTCTAACTTTGTCTCCAAATTGAGACAATAAACATTTGGCTTTGAGATCAAAAGATGAATTTGAGAGATTACATTTTCAGCCCTAATGTCATGGAACTTGCACAATATGTTAAATTTCTTTCAAAATAGTGTGTTGTATATTTGACAAAATGAGCAAAAGTATTGGAGCAGAAAGTGTGCACACTGGTTGGTCAGAATACTATTAGGCATTTGCTAATCTGCAACATTAACATTTTAACTGTCATGAACATCTCCTTTCATGATATTCAGTCTATTCTAGTCATAAATATGAAACAGCATCTGGTCATATTTTTTCATTGTATTTTTAGTGACATTAAACTTCAAAGCTGAACATCAGGTTTCATGCAAACTTATCCTTATCTTCATGCAAACTGATGCCTTATCACATGGAGGAATTCATAAAAAAGTAATCAGCAGCGCTTACACACTGCCTTCAGCATTTATCAAAAGACAAACTAAGTGCTAATGCATTTATACTTATCTGGCACACTTTTTGCGCACTTATTATGTAACTGAGGCACGAGGCTTTTTTAAAACAATATGCATGTGCACTGTCAGACCTTAGCTTTGATTGGCTCATGATTCAGTCTGTCTAAAGAATATAAGGCTCACTTAAAGCCTGGGAGAGTATCTGTTAGACTGGCAGACTATCTAGATCTAAGGTATGTAATTACAGCCATGTTTTATTTAAAAGTTGTATTTTAAGGAAGACATACACTTAGATTAGCATACACTTAGAACAGCTGTCAGTTTTTTTGTCTGATCTTTAAACCTATTCTCTTCAGTGTAATTAGTTACTGTTTTGAATATTCAGTCTTTTAGAAATTGATATTTAACATAAAATACATTAAAAAAAACATGTATTTTATTTTTAAACCCTTTGTCGCAGGCTTAAAGATGAAAGAAATTCTGTGTAACATCACTTTTCTACTGTTGTTTGGTAAGTCAATAGGAAAAGCAGTTCTTTGTATTTTTTGTCTTCGACTTGGATTAATTGAGATTAGCCAAATGAAATAAAATATTATATATTAAAATGTTTTATTTTATACATTTGAAATAATAACATTAATATTAACTGAATTTTATTTTTTCAGCATTTTGTGCTAGCAGCAGCATTACATGTCAAAAGGGGGAGGACTGTCAGGCCAAGTCTAAATATGGCCAAAGTTCATCATCTGCTCAGATGGGTACATGTTTGGTAATGGGGGACCCACACTATAGCACATTTGATGGTAATTACTACAACTTCATGGGTAACTGCACCTACATCATTGCCAAAAACTGCCACGTTGATAGTGAACACCCAGCATTTGAGATCACTACCAAGAATGAACGCAATGGCAACATGCAGGAGACATTTGTTGCAGTTGTCACTGTTTCAGTCTACGGGAACACAATCACCTTTTTCCACAAGGAGAATGGGCTTGTAGAGGTATGAGCTGTTCATTAATTCAAAGAGAATATGTGAGTGATGTATTATAATGGTAATGTGTTTGTGTAAAACTTCCCTTGCAATCAAGATCCTGATTGAGAACTGCTTTTTTTGTTTTTTGTAATTTTATTTTAGATTAATAACATGCTTTGGAACCTTCCAATCTCTTTGAGCAATGGCCAAGTTAAGCTCAAACCAAGTGGCCGCTTGGTTATCATGGAGACAGATTTTGGTCTGTCAGTGCAGTATGACTGGGACCAGTTTTTGGTGGTGAGAGTTCCAGACAGCTTTATGGGAAAGATGTGTGGCATGTGTGGGAACTTCAATAGGAAGAAAGACGATGACCTCACTACTCCCACTGGCTCCTTGGCTGGCAGTATTCCAGCCCTGGGAAAGAGTTGGAGGGCTCCTGGTTTAACAGGGGATGCCTTCTGCCATGATGAGTGTGCTGGACAGTGTCAAGGCTGCGAGGAGGCCTCATGGTTGCAGCAAATAAATGCAAAGTTATATTGTAATATTGTCACAGTTCTCATGAAAGGACCTTTACGAGACTGCAGCAGTGTCATTGATTCCAGTATCCTCTATAATAGCTGCCTCTATAACTACTGTGCAGGCAAAGACATGACACATTTCATATGCTACAATACTGAACTGTACATCAATGCCTGTGAGCAGGCTGGAATAAAGGTTTATGACTGGAGAAACATCATCAGTTGCTGTGAGTATCACATAATGCATAAGAACATAGATATATGATTATAGTGAGTGCTAGTTCTTCTCAATCTTTTAATTAGCTTTGAAAATAGTTCTGCTTTTAAAGTTTAAAAGTATAACCATCCACAAGGCATTAACAAAACATTAACAAATGCTGGCAACCAAAGAGTTGGCAATAGATTAAAAAGTTTGCTTTATGTCATCCATGTTTTGTACTCTTGACCCCTCCTTCATTTCCTTATATTTTAGCAAATTACATTTTTGGTTCAAAAATACTATTTGTATCTTTCACACTGTCTTATTTGTTGGTGTATTGATTAGATTAAATGAAAGAAATGGAAACAAATGTTTTACTGCAACTGGCTACAAAGTATCAAAAGATACAAGGGCTTAGATAAAGAGGTTCCAATGACTCAGCATTAAGCTTCACCAGTTCACTAATCCCCTGATCCTGTGTAATCATCTGTACTTGTTTATTCACTGCTTCATGCCTTAAGTTAGATGTATTCATATGTAGTTCACTGTGTGGCTTAATAAACTAAAAACAGTTCTAGTCAGGTGCTGGACTTAAAATGAGAGCCAAAAAAACAGAACTATTCTTCATTACATCAAATTAAAAGGTAATCTGGCTCTTTGAAACCACATTGTATAGTCATTAGTGGTTGACAGAGATGTTTGCACAGCAATATTTTTTGAAAACGGGGCAGACTGAAGAAACAAGTTTGACAATTTGCTCGTTAAGTTGAGTGTTGATGCCGTTCTTGTTGTCAGTAAGAGTAAGCATGTCTCTTTCTAAGCAGATGTGTGTTCTTTAAGATGATTTCTTTAAGGGCTTGGATCCCTTTTTAGTACTTTAATGCATTCCTATTTTAAGACACCCACTTTAACCCAGGAAAGTCTTCTTAATTAACTATTTAGTGTGTTGTGAAAGGAAAAAGAAAACATCAAAATGGCATTGCATGTTGGAATATAATGAACAGCACCCACAGGCATCATCGAGTAGAGCTTCTCTAAATTTTGCATTTTAGGTTTTTTCTGACTGACTTGCATTCTTTTTTTCTTTTATATTCTTGAATGGTGTAAGATAAAATACATTTATATTTTAAAAGGTTGTATTGCTTGAATTAGCAAAACATAATTCTAAATATCATAATTTGATCATTTATCATTTATCATGTACTTCTTCCATAAAGCTGCACCTGCATGTCCTGAAAACAGTCACTTTGAATCCTGTGGCTGTCCTGCTACCTGTGAGAATCCCACTCCTTCTGCTGACTGCAAAGCCAACTGTGTGGAAGCCTGTGTCTGTAATGAGGGATACCTGTGGAGTGGAAACAAGTGTGTCCCCAAGACACAGTGTGGCTGTATGTACAGCACTGGAAGTGAAAAACACTACCTTCATGCTGGACAATCCATCTGGACTGATGACACCTGCAGCAAGAAGTGCTCTTGTGCCCCAAATAATGATCAAATTGTGTGTGAGAACACTAGTTGTCCAGTTGGAACAAAATGTAGTATTGTTAAAGGGATCAGAGAGTGCCTTCCATTTCATCACGCAACCTGCAACATTTATGGAGATCCCCACTACAACACATTCGACAACAGTACATATGATTTCCAGGGCACCTGCACCTACACAGCTGCTCAGGGTTGCCATCTAGAGGGAACACATCTCACACCATTTGCAGTTATAGTGGAGAATGAGAAGTGGAATGAGATCCAGCTCACTCCAAATGTTTCTATGGCCAAAGTGGTTGTTGTGGAGGTTTATGGTATAACGTTAGTGCTGCAAAGAAACCAGCTGCATCAGATTACTGTGAGTCTCATCTTACAAGTGTCTAACTATGTGTTAATTAACTTTGAGAACTTTTAAAATGTTTTCGGTCTTTTCAAGTCTCGATTGCAAAAATTACAATTCCAAATCAATTTAAACCCAAAACCTTGATTCCACACAATAAATGCATCGGGGTTGAAAAATACTCCCTTGCTGGAATAGCTAAAAAAATCTAATGAAGATACAGCAATTTCAAATTTTTCATTTTTGTTTACTCTTGTTTGTTGTTAAAACCATGTGTGCTGTTGTAGTCTGCTACTAAGTTTTCAGAGAAGTCCTTTTTGAATATTATTTTTAGATAGAAAATTGATGGAGAAATCTAGAACCTGTTTTAAAACAAGAACAATGACCTTCACTATGTGGATAAAGTTTTCTCATCTATACATTTTCAGGTTAATGGTGTCCTGAACAACATCCCTTTAAGTCTGGATGATGGAAAAGTGATGGTCCAACAGAAAGGCTTTCAAAATGTCATTTCCACAGACTTTGGCCTGCAGGTTGCATATGATATGGTGTATCATGTTAGTATCACAGTGCCAAGCAGCTATTATGGAAAGACCTGTGGCTTGTGTGGAAACTTCAATGGTAACAAGAATGATGAGTTCCTGTTGCCAGATGGAAAAGAAACAAAAGACATTAAAACATTCGGAGCTGCGTGGAAGGTGGCTGTTCCTGGTGTCGTGTGTGATGATGGCTGCAGTGGAGATTTCTGTCCAACGTGTCCTGCAGACAAGAAAGCAGTGTTTGAGAAGGACTGCAGCATTATTACTGATCCTCAAGGTCCATTTGCTGCCTGTCACAGTGTAATCCAACCCGATTCCTACTTCAGAGACTGTGTCTACGATGTCTGTGTGAGCGACGGAGATTCTCACATGCTCTGCCACAGCATTGCTGCTTATATGATTGATTGCAAAGTCTTTGGAGTAACTGTTATGAACTGGAGAACACCAACATTTTGCCGTACGTATGATGTCAATTGATAAAAGTAACTCAATCAGTAAGAGCAACCAGGGACAATCATTTAAAGACAACACTGCAGTTTGTTAACTGATATTTTCACTATTTTTTAGCATTGAAATGTCCTGCCAACAGTCACTTTGAAATCTGTGCTCAGTCATGTAACCCACCCTGTCCTGGCCTCACTGAAATCATCAATTGTAATGTTGAGCTCTGTGCTGAAGGCTGCATGTGCAACACTGGGTTCTTTAACAATGGAACAGGCTGTGTCAAAGCAGATCAATGTAGCTGTTATTACAATGGTCAGACTTATAAGGTAGGTTACAGAAACATTTTATTAAAATCCTCTAAAAACGACAGTAGATATAGTTTTATACTGGGTGCAAGTTTATAAAATAAAGAAAAACTAATCTCATTCTACGTTGGCCCTACATGCACTTTTACAACCATAGATAACATTTAGAAATATACCTTAATAACCTTTTCACCTGTTCACTTTTGCAGATTGGTGAGTCTGTCATCATAGGCGACTGTGAAGAACATGTGACCTGTCTTTCTTCTGGTGAATTAAAACATGAAAACATGAAATGTAGCAGTGATGAGGCCTGCCAAGTGAAGAATGGGGTTCGTGGATGCTTCGCAAAACAGTGCCTGTTGGAGACCCAAGGTTTATTCACCATTTTCAGTGGACAAAGTTGGACCATCACATCTCGGGGAGCTTATGAATTAGTGAAAGTGTGTGATGGTGCTCCTGCTTCTGAATGGTTCCGTGTGGTGGTGGACTTTGTAGCCTGTGGCAATAATGGTGGTGCAGCTGTGTATGTCTTCTTTGATGACGTCTCGATATCAGTCAACAGCACAAAGGCAACTTGGGTATGTATCAAATTTTAAGTTGCTTTTCTATTCTCCATCCATTTTCTGCCGCTTGTCCCAAATGGGGTCGCGGGGGAGTGCTGGTGTCCAACCCAGCGCACACAGGGCGAGGACGAGGGACGCACCCTGGACAGGTCGCCAGCCCATCGCAGCTTTTCTATTCTCTTATGCATATATTAGACATTATGATTCTGAAATGTTTAATTTAGGGTAGGTGGAGCTCTATAAAAAATTTAGTTCTGGCTAAACCATGAATTTATTTCATTGGTTTCATTGAGCAACCAGCTCTCCGCTGACATGCATTTCTCTTCCTTAGGTCAATGGAAAACCTGTAGCTCTTCCCCAGCAGCTGAGGAATGAAATTGGAGTACAATTGTCAGATGGTGCAGTTATTATAGAAAAAAGATCTTCCATTAGAGTCTCATACAGTCTGTCACTGGGGGTCACAGTGACTGTAGATGAAAACATGGCAGACAACGTGTGTGGAGCTTGTGGAAGTGTCTCCAGTCCATTCACTGTCCAGAGTCAAAACCTACAGGAGTACATGGCTTCATGGAGAGCACTTGACTTTGCAGGATTGTGTTAACGAGTTGATTATTTTAATTTGTTACATGAACCTTAATGTTCAGGGTTAGTTTTATGTAACATTAAATTAAAATGTGCTGAATGCAACAAAGACTGAGTATAGAGGGGGAAAAAGTGTCAATGTGCTGCTTAGTGACTGTAATCTTCATCAAGTACCCTAAATTACAATTAACAATTAACAATCACATATCAAATTGTTTCAATAGAAAATTCCTTCATCAATGTTAAATAGGGTGAATTTTGATTTAAGCAACACATATACAAACTTGTTATACATATACAAACGTTATTTCTGACTGATTGTTTCTGAATAAAACGGTCTATATCTGTACTGTTTAGACTTCTTCTGTAAGGCAAATCTTACCATCAGTTTCACATGCAATTTTCTCTTTATGTACCCACTAAAAAACATCAACAACGAGAATTTGTCACATCATGTTTAAAGATCTTTTAAAAGAAAAATTGGGAAAAAACTCAAGCTCTCGTGTCGAGCGCGGTGATGACAGGCTGGTTCACATGCACATGGTGGGCGCTGGTGCTGTGTGTTTCACATGGCATGACACAACTTTATATGCATGCTTTTTGTTCAAACAAGGTGTGCATGTTGGCATGGGTTCATCTTGGGGAAGGTACCCTCTGTGCTCTGTGCTGGTCTGTGTTCAGCACTTGCTCCAGGTTTTCTTTTCTCTCTGCACACGGGTGGCTTCCTCAGTCCGCTGCCTCATCACTTCCGTTCAACAATCAAGCTATGGTGGACAAGGCTGTGGTCTGCTCCATCATAAATCTAGGGCGTTTATTAGACACAGATGAGGTGAAGTGGGAAATTAAGTACAGCATTGCTTTTTATCCCTCCTAGGGCTGGCCTTGAGGAGGTGCTGACTATCCTCCTGCCATGGGAGATTAGGGGCTGATCCCCATAGCCATGCACTCCACTGCAGTCCACAACACTGAAATCTTGGGAGGTGATCTATGTCCGCAGTGCTAATTTACCGCACTCAACTCCTGCACTGCTGGAGTGGTTCTTCTCTGCGAGAAGTGCAACCTAAGATGTCTCGCTAATGAACTTGTTCCTAATCCTATTCATCTGCAAGTCTGCCACCTCCAACTCCACCTTCAGTCTTTTTGACAGCACCACTATCTCCAAACCATATAATAAGGGTGGTCTTCCTGCCTGTACTCCCTTCTTCTCTTCCACTTTCCCCATTTCTCTGAACTATTTACTCCAAGTATTTATACTCCTCCAGCATTGCCACATGTACTCCCTGCATCCTAACCATTCTGCTGTCCCCCCTTTCATCCACACTTATGTATTCTCTCTTTGTCCTACTCATTTTCATTCTTCTCCTCTCTAGAGCATATATCCACCTCTCCAGGTTCTCCTCAAGATGCTTTCTACTCTCCCTACAGATCACAATATCATCTGCAAACATTATAGTCCATGGGGATTCCAGTATTATCATACCTAACAACAATCACCATTGCAAACAAGAATGGGCTCAGCACTGATCGTTGATGTAATCCCAACTCTGTTTTAAATGCATCCATCACTATTACTGCAAACATCACCACTGTCACAGTAAACATGACCTACCTACCCTTCCATCTAGTCTCTTCCACACACAAAATATCAACCTTTCTTCTCTCCATCATATCTGTTAATTTTCTTTCTTTTTCCAGTCATTCTGCCAACATTCAGTTCCTACTTTTTTTCCACCCTCCATCTCTCCTCCTGCATCTAAACATGCCAACTTTTTCTGTTTGTTTTCCTTCTTTAGCGATCAGTAGCCTGATTTCCATTTGCACCCCTTTGGCTAGCAGTAATGATTGCAGCTTTAACCAATTCAATATAGATTTTTTTTTCATTGTTTGCATGTTGATTTGGCAATACTTTTAGATCAGATGCCTTTCCTGATGTAACCTTCCTAATTTAGCTGGGCTTGGGACTGTGAAAAAGAAATACACTTAATTGTACATTACTTGTGGTTGGGTTAGGCATGCATAAAGATATACAAAAAAAACCAAAAAAAAAAACCCAATAAACTAAGATGGTTCAGCTCTTATTTAAGCAGAAATGTGATTATCCTTCACATAATCTAATTCACAAGGAGGCTGATGGTGCAGCTCTCACTGCTACTATTGTGAAAATCTCTTTACTTTTGTCCCTATACTTTTGCCCCTGTCCGACAGTGTCCGACACCATCGAATTCCAATGGAAAAGCAAGCAGTAAAAGAGCTACATTTATTAGTTACATTTTGTCCAGTGTCTTATGCTATCTCATGAGTTCCCGGAAAACATCCAGCAGTCAAGAGTTACGTTTCTAAACTGAACAATAGTGCTCATAGACGGCCGGTAGCGAACAGATACATTTCTAAACTGAACAATAGTGCTCATAGACAGCCGGTAGCGAATAGTTACATTTTTAATCTAGCAGCTGCACACACAATTGAGAAACTGAATAAGAAGAAACCTTGAAATGTTGGTGGTGGATAAGACAGGGAGCCATCAGTGAAAAGACCTTTGTCTATTGTTGGTGAAGTGGCAAAGGCGGGGGAACTGAGGTTTTAATCATGACAGCATATTGAATATAATTGGTGGAAAACTATTAATGGGATGGATTCATGAAAATTTTAAAGGTGACAAATGTATTTAAAGACCGGAGTTGGGATGAGCACTTGGAGCTGCTCCCACTGGACCATGCCTGCTGAAACTCTTCAGTAAATTGGTTGTGCCACATCTCTCTGACTTCGTTTGATTTTTGACTTTGTTTGATTTCTGACTTAGAAAAAGTTTCAGACTTAGGCTCACACTTCAATTTTCCACGACACTACCTGATAAACAGGTTTCTGGCACTGCGATGAAGAGCAGTGGTTGTAAATCCAACTTTATTCCTTCATCTTGTGTATCTACAATGATTCTCATTTCGTATGATTGCATGTACATGCACAACAACTATGTTTCCAAAACTATTTCTTATTTGCATTTTTTGTATCTGTGCATGGACAATATTTAACATTTATTTTAAGAAGCAAACCCTAAAAAAGCTCACTTTTAAAATGTAAAATGACAATAAAATTGTTCTGAGTAGACCTTTTGCATTTATGGTCTGAAGCAACCTGTAACGGTGGCGGGGGCGGGAAGGACGTCAGTGCAGAGCCAGGAGTCAGGTACATAGCTTTATTCATCATACTAACCAAAACAAGATCCAAGGACTACAGTTCTGACCAAAACAAGACACAAGGAACTGCAATCGTGACTAAAACAAGTTACCAAAACCACCATTAACTGTAGGCTTCACCTAGTGAATGAACCACGCTCTGTTCTGACTCATCGAGGCTTAAATAGCAGCCCCAATGAAGCACACCTGTGCCTTCAAGAGCTCAGGTGTGGTCAGTCAGAACAGAGTGCCCTCTACTGTACCCAAAACGAAACTCACCCGTGACACAACCAGAAAATTAAATATGATTTTTTTTTTCTCATTAGTTCCATTTATTTAAAAAAATGTTTTAAAATAAGCCATACAATTGAGTTAGCACAATACAGGGATATGATCTGGCCTCTAACAGGTACATAAAATCAATCCTTCATCCATCAATCAACCAATCTCTATTCGTAAACATTGAAGAACCCAGCATTGTGCTGCCTGAGGGTGCTACTCTTGTGGAAGTTGGTCCTGCATGGCCACATATAAATCCAATGCAAAAGGGTGATAATGTAAATTATATGAGTTATTTATTCCCTTATCATGCAAGCACTGGCATAAATGATTTGAACAATTACATAGGATGCCTCATTATGTATTGCATTAAAAATAATCATTACTGCATTACACAAAAATAATCACATGCTTTTTCTGATTCATAAAAAAAACGTAATCATTACTCAAACTATTCCCTTTCCAAATAGGCTTTTGTTCAGTGCCATTCCATGAAGAAATTATACCGCAGTGTTTTGCACATATCGAGTTTATCCAAGCTTGGACATTTTCTTCTGTTCAGTTATGTTTCTTATCTCGGTGAGTATTTTCTCCTTGTTGTTTGTGATGTTTAAAGCAGCTTTCTCAAGAAGGTCTTCAATCTCATCTTTACTGTAGTTCAATCTCTTAGTAGAATATCTGTTTTTCCACTTCTCAACTTCATCTGAGGAAACAAAAGTTTGCATGTTAGATCCTTCACACATCACGTTGCATATATATATAAATATATATATATAAATATATATTTATATTTATTTTGTTATATTGTGGTTTACATGTGAGTTACCTTCGCAGTTCACATGGTTGAAAAGAGGCATGTGAATCACAGTTGGAGCTTTGGAGTGACCTCGGAATGCATAGAAGTCCTGTGGTTCTTTAATGTTATTGGGTACATCCACTTCAGGGAAAGGAATTTTTAGGTCTTTACACTTCTCAGCAGTTTGAACCACCGTCTGCAAAAGAAAAAAAATAATTAATTAATTTAATTTAAAAAATAATAAATTATTTGTGTTTAAACTTGTGACTGAGCCCATCACCCTGTCAGCTATCTTCAGTTTAAATAAAATATATGAGAATAAATGTGTTACCGCAAATGGATCTCCTGCACTGAAGTCAAGGGAAATGATGAGGTCAATGTTTCGTTCTTTTCTCAGTACTGAGAAATAGGGTGAATTGAGCAGCAGTCCAGCATCTTCAAAGTTTCTCTTATTTGAGCTGAGGACACTGGGGTCAGTTTCTTCCACTAAAGAGAAGTCAAACAATAGTTTATATTGCATATAATGAAAATAATGCAATTCCATTTTTTTCAATAATTATGTTGATATTCTGATTTTTCTTTTTTTTTTGTCATTTCAGAGTTCTTTTTCTTTTGGCTGCTCCTGTTTAGGGGTCGCCACAGTGGATCATATGTTCCCATTTTTTCTGGTCCTCTTCCTCATTCAAACTGATCTGCATCTGTTCTATCTGCTCAACATACTCTGTTCACTTGTGAGAAAGTTTCCATTTCTATCCTTTATCATCCTGACTGGTGATGCACATCTTTCCCAGCTCTTTCCCAGTATTTCTGTCTAGCTATTCTGTGTAGGTCCATTTCTCCCTCCTTACTGTCCATCCACCTTATCTTACAGAGCAACATTGAACATAACAGCTGTTGTATACAATGTGTTTAAAGTCATGATAGACAGACCCAAAGAAAAATACATAATCAAACATTTTTGTTTATTATGTTAATTTGTGTTTATTTTAAATGTGTCTATATATAGATTCTATTATTCAGTCCTGCTATTGAATGGCAGGGTGTAATGTAAAGTTTTAATGGGCCATTGCCAGACATTGCCAGCTTTTACCTAACACAGGCGGTACCTCTGCCCTTAAAAAATACTAATGAATGAAAAGTTGATTTATTAGCAACCATTACTTAGTTCACCAGGTCTAGCAGATATATTTAATTCCAATACTTACAAAAAGCATCAGATATTTACAGTAGTATTGGTTAATCTTAGCCTGTTCACAGAAATCAAAACATAAACGATTTATTATATATTTAATAGTGAATTTAACATTTAGTATTTTTATCCATGTATATACAGTACTGTGCAAAAGTTTTAGGCAGGTGTGAAAAAATGCTGTAAACAAAGAATGCTTTAAAAAATGGAAGTGTTAATCATTTATTTTCATCAATCAACAAAATCCAGTGAATGAACAAAAGAGAAATCTAAATCAAATCAATATTTGGTGTGACCACCCTTTGCCTTCAAAACAGCATCAATTCTTCTAGGTACACTTGCATACAGTTTTTTTAAGGAACTTGGCTGGTAGGCTGTTCCAAACATGAATGTGTTTCAACCTACATGTGACGTTGATGATCATCAGCGCCTGTTTGGTCAAATTGGTTGATCATAAACCGACTATAATCCTACAAAATCCCTGACTTTGTGCAAGTGTACCTAGAAGAACTGATGCTGGTTTGAAGGCAAAAGGTAGAAACACCAAATATTGATTTGATTTAGATTTTTCTTTTGTTCGCTCACTTTACATTTTGTAAATTGATAAAAATAAACAATAATTATTTATATCTCTGAAAGCATTCTTTGTTTACAACATTTTTTCACATCTGCCTAAAACTTTTGCACAGTGCTGTATATTTCAGAGAAAAATGTTTTATGTAAAAATAATATACATTTTGTAGTGAACTGACCAATAGAAATACTCCATAATGACTGCCAATGTCCTTCAACTTCAACTGAACATTAGGCACCTTACTTTTGTAGAGTTACAAGATTTTGTTCCAGAAAGACACAAAGGTATGTATTTATAATATATCTAAGGTAAAGTTCATTACACACCTTTCATATTGTAGAGGTAGTTGTGTGTTGTTCCCCATTTCCAGAGCGCAAATTTCTTTAAGGTGTCTGCAATGACTTGTAGAATTTCTGGCAAGAGAAGCAAAGAAATAAAGCAAAATTAGGCATTTACTTTAGGATTTTTACTGTATGTTATGCCTCTACAGTAAATATGGTACCCTATAATTTTAAGATAAATTACAAGCAGGCAATTAAACAAAACCCCACATTATTCATGGGTCATATAAAAAAACTAAAGCATGTTTAGAACAACTTCTAAGGCTTATGTGCTTTACTGTTCCAATTATTTAATAAGGAGGTTCTACTCACTCCACAACCCATTGAACGGGCCAGAAAGAAAGCTGCTTTCATACAGAGTGGAAAAATGTAACTTCTTGCACTCCACCATGAACTCCTCTGGCATCCCTCTTGTTGTAAGGATCATCTCTCCTTTCTCACCAGATTTATCTAAGAATAAATAATCAATTAAAAAGGGATTTTAAAAGATCTCAAAAGAATCTTAAAAGAAGTCTCCAAAGACTCTAAAATGTCATCAACGGGCCTACAGCAGGCTTTTGCTACTGCTGATGTGAAAGTGCTTCTACAATCAGATAGAGACTGAACAACTTTAACCTGCATGGGAGGTGTTCAAGGAGGAAACCTTTGCTCTTCAAGAGAAACATCAAAGCAAGACTGAAGTTTGCAAGAGAGAACGTAGACAAAGACCAGGACTTCTGGAATAATTTAAGTAAGTTTTTTGAACAAACGAGTCTAAAATTGAATTATGTGGACACCAGAACAGAGGACAGGTCTGGCATAAACCAAATACAGCATTCCAGGAAAAGAACCTCATACCAACTGTGAAGCATGGAGGTGGAAGTGTCATGGTTTAGGAGTGCTATGCTGCATCAGGACCTGGCCAGCTCACCATCATAGAATCCAACCAGAATTCTACCGTGTATTAGAGGGTGCTTGAGGAACATGTGAGACCAACTGTAAGAACATTAAAGATGAAGTGGAACTGGACCCTGCAGCATGATAAATGGCCCGCAACATAACAGTAAATCCACCAAGGACTGGCTGAAAACTAAGAAATGTTGAGTGGCAGAGTCAAAGCACAGATCTTAATCTCATTGAGATGCTGTACATGCAAGAAACCCTTCAAACATCTCACAATTTAAATAATTCTGCATTGGAATACAATATTCCAGATGGATTGAAATGTATCTGTTTGAGAAAGTAGAGTAGAATCAACTGTGGGTGAAAAAAATAATTATATATGGACCAGAAAAAAAAAAAAAAAAAAAAAAAAAACTGAATGAAGCATGCAAGAATGAATCATTGTTCATGGGTCACACAGAAAAACAAATAATAGTTTCATGGATCTTCTTGACCTTTACTGTTAGAGTGTTTTAGTCTGGAGGTTCTACTCACCACAATAACTCTTCACACTGAGCTGGTCAGAAAAAAAACTGCATACACGCAGAGTGTAATCCTTTAACTCCTCTGATGTTGCATTTTCTGTAAGTGTCATCTGTCCGTTCTCATCCTTTTTTCCTAAGGAGAAAGAATTTAATTATTTTTGTCTAAATGAATATATGTGTGTCTTTTCAAAGTGTGATTAAGTGCTGTGCCAGTCAATAACCACCACTGAAGGTAGTTTAAAAGTGATAGGTATTATTTATTATATGGGAGATGTAAATGAACCCAACCTTTCATTAAGTCATTCATGACATTGCAGTAACTGGAAAGATCCTTCCCCTCCAGGGCACAAAGATTTAGTTCCACGAGTGTTTGAAGCTCTTCGCAACCTTCCAGTATTTTTGTTTGCATCGTGTCAGTTTTCATTCTGGATGAGAAACCTTAAAAGAGGAGTAAGGAGAGATATTAACATAAAAAAACAAAACATTTCTGTACTTTCAAAACTTCACCATTTTCTACTGAACACATCTTTTGTTGTTGAAGTTGCAAGAAGTTTGATCTGTTCCAACCATATACAACATACCCTGATTCAGAACTATTAATGAAAACACTCACTCCGAGTCGTGGTGTCATTGCTTGCTTTCACAAAGTTTAAACAATTTAACAGTTCCTTTAAGATCTCTTGCTCATCAGCCAACGCACTGCCACATAAACCTGTACACATGAATAAATACATAAATACATGAACAGACGGATGGTAAGGTAACAATCCACACAGACCCTATACTAAAGTTGCAGCTGATAAACCCCTGAAACCTATGTTTTTTTTCCTTTGTGTGCTTGGCTGAGGTGTGCCTCAACCATGGTCAGTATGGCAGTGCATACAGCACATGTATGTAGAAATAACTCCTCTATTTGCATCATGGTCTGGTTTTGGTTTGTAATAAAAAGCATAATAAGCCTTACAATGTAATAAGAATGAGAGCTGAAATGGTTAACATGGTGTGATACCTTGTAGGTACAATATATCAATCTCAGGTTGGTCTTTAATTTTCTGTCCATTCTCAAACTTGCTTGCATAGCAGGAGGAATCCACAAAGGCTCCAGAGAGGGAATAGCCACACTCATCTGGAGTGATCTCAAACCAAACATCTACAAACAGAAATTACAGTACGTTTTTCACTTTGCCAAGTTTTACCCACATCCAGACACACTACATCTATGCATACATGGGGAAATTACCTTTATTCAGTTCATCACATTTGCTCTGCTTGTCGATCACATTGTAAATGGGATACGGGTCATTGGTGTACCTTCCCCTCTGTTCTGTTAGACGCTCTTCATCTATCTGTGACATAAAAATACAAACTGTTTGTTTTAATGTGCTAACAAATGTTTAACTTCATGTCTATTTCAATACATATTTACAATTTACAATCACAATTAGCATTTAAGATGCAAATCAATAGCATTCTTCAAATTTCTTTAATTCTGAAAATAATTTCTGACTGATTAATTACTAATTTGCCTTAAAATAATACATTAACTAAGTCAATTAATAAGATATCTTTTTTCACCAGGTATTTTATTTCTGAACTAATGTTTAGGATGAATACTTAATAATACCTATAAATAAACCTTTGAGATCCTATGTCATTTATTTTATTCTATTAAGTCCATTAAGTCCATTGGTCCATTAAGTACAAGTTATTTAGTGACTCAGTCTTAACTGCTTAACCCAGTTAGGGCCAAGAATAATGCTGGAGCCTATTTCAGTATGGGAAAAGGTGCAGAAACACACTGGACAGGTTGCCAATCCATCACAGGGCAGACACTCTCTCTCTCTCTCACACACACACACACACACACACAGACAGGATACAATGTAACATCTGCAATCCACCTGACATTTATGACTTTTGATAGTGAGTGGAAACATTAAAGGTTAAGAATGGGGCGCAGACACAGGGCTAGACAGTGACATTGGACAAGGCTGAGACAAGGATGAGACAAGGGCACAGACTGGGAAGCAAACATGAGATGAGGCTGGGGAAGAAAACAGGGACAGGGACCTGGATGGTGACGGGGACACTAGGACAGGGAGTGCCATAAGTTCAAATACTGAAAACTTTGCGACTCAGAAATCAACCTTTTCTCTGTGAACTATATTGCACCTTAAAACACTGAAAAATTATAATGTATTTATCTCAGATGACTAAAACAGGCAAACATTAACGTGAAGGATGATACTGAGATCTGGATTGCAATAGTTAATCCTACAATAGAACTTATGTTAAGTTCATAACAGATTTCAAATAAATGTGTTATTATTATGCAAGGGATCACTGCAGTGAATTGGTCAGCTTCAGCTATGAGAGGACCACTAGTTCTTCTCCAGGACAAGAAATAAGCCAACTTGGCTAACTGCTGGTCATTGGATAATTGTGCTAGAGCAAGCTGGTCAAGAATCTCCTAACCATCCTGCAGGTCCACCCCACCTCCTCTCCCCAGCCACTCTAATATTAACCCCTGGAACAGATTAAGAACCTGGTCCTGACTTGCTACTTCCTTTTATCGGTCTCACGCTACGACTGAGTAGGGATCATGAAAAGGGAGGGGGGTTATTTCCATTCTCTGCCGCTTTGTCCCAAATGGGGTCGCGGGGGAGTGCTGGTGTCCAACCCAGCGCACACAGGGCGAGGACGGGGGACGCACCCTGGACAGGTCGCCAGCCCATCGCAGGGAGGAGTGGGACTGGGATGGCACCTTGCTCAAGGGTACCTCAGGGCAACCCATTGGGAAAGGGTTCGAACCCCTGATCCTCCGATCATGCGGCCGACGCCCTAACCACTAGGCCACCACTGGGAGGGGGGTTATGGATTAATACAAATAAAAACACAAGCACGTAGCAAACAAACAGCAACTCACAAACGATAAGAGACACACAACACATAAGACAAACAATGACCTACAGCTCATATATACTTTCAGATCAATGAGGCTCAGTCAGGGCAGAGTGACGCAAATCATGAAAAGAATTGTCTAATTTAAATTTCTAACATGGAACATCTGAGATGTTTACAAAATGTGTAAAAAGGACCATTTTAAAACAATATTAAATTTATTATTGATGCTTCTGTGTAACTTTCTTGACTTTAACATTTTGACTGGAAATCAATGCAGCAGTTTCCATCACTGTACCCTCCAATCCCACATCCACTCTTAAACAAGTTAAAGAGACCTCGTACAAAAGAAATGTTATTGAAAAAAAAATTAAATAAAAGCAATGCTGGGCATTTATTGTTGTAGTTAATGTGGGTAAAAGATTGCTCAAAATAGATGATCATTAATCATAACAGAGACGGAAACATGCAGTGTGGAAAACTGCAGCTCTAGATGCAACATTGATTCCATCCAAATGATTTACTACCATAAATACAAACTGTACAATGCTCTTACCTCTTTAACCATGGTAGACACAACAGTAGCTGCCCAGACATCTGTCAGACTGTAGTTGTCTTTTGTTGTGTAGTACTTCACCAGCTGATTGCACTTCTTCAGAGAAGAGATACTGCCATTTGCAAGTCTATCGACAATTTTTTTTTTCATGTCCTTGATATTGTTGGACCAGTTTTCTTGTTTGAATAATGATGCCATACACCTTTAGAGGACAGATGGATAACACAGTTTTTTGATTAGTATATATGCATATACACACAGTACTGTGCAAAAGTTTTAGGCAGGTGTGGAAAAAATGCTGTAAACAAAGAATGCTTTCAGAAATGTAAGTGTTAATCATTTATTTTCATCAATCGACAAAATGCAGTGAATGAACAAGAGAAATCTAAATCAAATCAATATTTGGTGTGACCACCCTATTGCCTTCAAAACAGCATCAATTCTTCTAGGTACACTTGCACACAGTTTTTGAAGGAACTCGGCTGGTAGGTTGTTCCAAACATGACTGTGTTTCAACCTACGTGTGACACTGATGATCATCAGCACCTGTTTGGTCAAATTGGTTGATCATACACCGACTATAATCCTACAAAATCCCTGACAAATATTGATTTGATTTAGATTTTTCTTTTGTTTGCTCACTTTGCATTTTGTAAATTGACCAAAATAAACAATCATTATTTATATTTCTGAAAGCATTCTTTGTTTACAGTATTTTTTCCACAACTACCTAACCCTAACCGTAACCCTAACCCTACCGGCTCAGTACCCATGAAGTAGCTCTCAGCTTCTAAAAAGTTGGTGACCCCTGCTCTACATAAAGATGGCCTCAGCTATAAGAAGATTGCCAACACCCTGAAACTGAGCTGCAGCGCGGTGGCCAAGACAATTTGTGAATGTCCCATGGGGACATTTTTCACTTAAGGGTGTACTCACTTTTGTTGCCAGTGGTTTAGACATTAATGCCTGTGTGTTATTTTGAGGGGACAGCAAATTTACACTGCTCTACAAGCTGGACACTGACTACTTTACATTATATCACAGTGTCATATCTTCAGTGTTGTCCCAACAAAGATATTATAAAATATTTACAAAAATGTGAGGGGTATACTCACTTTTGGGAGACACTGTAAATATTTGGCATTTTTTAGTACAATTCAATACCATGTAGATCCAGAAACTCCACTCAGGTACTTGACAGAGTCCAGCAGTCCCTCTTCACTCAGTTGACTCAGTGATCCTAACAGTCCAATCATAGCTCTCAGACCACCACCTGAGCCCAGCACTGCGATGTTGGGTACCTCATCCTGCCACCATTGAAACACAAACCATAAACACAGAAACCAAGCAACAAACTGATTCATCTGCATCAGTGTTGTACTGTAGCATAGTGTCTTATAATACACTGTAATAGCAAAAGTTTGGAAGTATTTTTAAGAATGACTGACCTCATCACAGGATATTTTGTGCTGCTGCAGGCATTTCTTCACAGTCTCTCTCCTTAGCTCCAAATGCTCCTTCTCAGCTTGATTCAGAGACTGGCCAGTTCTCACCTTACTGCTACACACAGAAATAGTTTAAATGGATATTATCTGTAACTTATCTACAATGCCTACATATACGGAAATTCAGGAAGAAAGAATGTATGTAAATATAACAAAAAGTAGGATTTTTAAAGCATTTGTTAATCATTTTTTTACTGTGTGGTTTCCTGTAGCTGTAAAACTTGTGTTAGTAGACTTGACTAGAATGAATTACTCACAGCTGAATGGAAGATCTGTCATCATTAACCATTGCAAATGATATAGTTGTAAAAATAAAAGACTGAAAAATATAAAGTCTTTACAGTTCAAACTGAAGAAATTGAAAAATCAATTTTAAAATACCTTTCACAGCTTCTGATCATGTCCATCTCTGAGAAAGGGGAGAAAAGAGCAAATGGGAAATAAAAACTCAGTTTTTAGTTTTTGTTTTCATAAGTATTAAACAATGCAATAAACAAACTTCAAAACAACTTTGCAAACAATTTTACACAATTTTTATTTAAACTATGTTTCTATTAAATAGGAAGCAAAATATTAAGTACAAACCTTCAGTTTTAGATGCTCAAATAGGTAACTGAGTGTTGAACAACTGTGAGATTTTGATGCCAGAGACACATTTATATCAGAAGTGCTTGTGGGTGTGTCAGAGCAGAGAAACATGTCTGACTGATTAATTTCATAGTGATGCAATTACTGTATTAATGTAAAGTTCTTTGCATTTTTAGACTTTGTAATTATTTTTGTAAATGTAAAACTTTATTCCATATCTTTCCACATTGAGTAGAATGGGTGGCGGTGGTCTAGTGGTAGGGTATTTGCCTGTGGACCTATGGCTCAAGAGGTCCCAGGTTTGAATCCCACCTCTGGCACTACCACCACTGGGTCCCTGAGCAAGACCCTTAACCCTGAGTTGCTCCAGGGGGACTGTCCCTGTAATTAGGAAAAGGAAGTCGCTCTGGATAAGAGCGTCTGCTAAATGCTGTAAATGTAAATGAATAATTCCCTAATTTCCCTCTACTTGATCTGTTCAAGATGAAGATTTGTGTGGGTGTGTGTGTGGTTTAGGATTATACATGCTGCCTTCGGGTTCAGTTATTCGGAAACATGGAATCAGCTTCCACTGTTACGTTGATGACCCACAATTATATATATCGGCCAAACCAGATGATTAACTCAAATAAAAAATCTAAAAAATGGAGAGTTGTGTAAGAGAAATAAAAAGTTATTTTGCTGTCCTTCAATTGCTAGATACAAACTGTCAAGTTTAATGCTAGACTTTGCTAATTTTACAGCTAATCTTATACGCACTGTCAAAAGCCTGCGTGTCACAATTGACTTTGATCTTTTTCTAGATACATACATATATTACTATATAACTAAAACAGCTTTCCTTCATCTTAGAAGCATTGCAAAATTTATAAGTGCGCTCACACTACATGATGCATTTATCACCTCCAGACTAGATTATTGTAATGCCCTGCTGTCAGGTTGTTCCAGTAAAAGCGTTCATAACTCCAGTTAGTGCAAAACACTGCAGCTAGAGTCCTCACTAGATCTAGAACATTTAATGACACTAGTCCATTGTCTGGACTTCATTGGCTTCCTGTGATGCATTGTCCTGCGATTCTGCATGGACTATAAAATTTTACTACTGACCTAAAAAAGTCCTAAATGGCCTCACTCCCGAGTATCTTTCCTAGCGTATTTCTAGTTAGGAACCTTCACGCTCACTTAGATCACAAGATGCTAGTTTTCTAACAGCTCCCAGAAATTTAAAATTTGCCTCCCATCTCTGGAACAGTCTTCCAGCTACTGTCCGGACAGTACAAAAACTCAAACACCCTCTCAGTCTTTAAGTCCAGGCTCATTGTTTTAGTTGACAGTTTTCTAGTTGGGGCCATGCTTACTTTTCATTGGGCAATTAAAACAGCTCATTCATATTTGAGTTTGGTTAGCACTGCTTACATGAGACTTGTTTAGACAGGCTAGCTGTGCTTCTGTGGAAATCCAGTGTAAGCTAATACTCACCATTAATATTGTGTAACGTTCTGACTGCTCTATCAATATGCAAATTGAGCACAAAGCTGCCACATGCGCTTTTACTTTTCAGAGCCTCCTTTCTAGCCCCCTGGCGTAAACATTTCCAGTAAGGCTGAGTTGTGTAATATCATGATAATTGGAGCACATCCTCATGCGTCAAGAGGGAGAAGCTCTTCTGGAAGTGAGCTGAAGACTTTTTTGAAAGGATCCTCTGCCAGACAATCCATGCCTTGCACATGTAACCAGGTCATCTAGTATCATTGTTATAATCACACAAAATCTGTTTTAAATCCCAAACTGTTCCTGTTCTACTGACTGTGAGGACCTCCAAGCCTGTAGTTGAACTTATTATTAATTAGAGCTTCTCCTTATCCTTGTCTTCTTCTGTGGTTCGCCCCTATAAATTTGGGATCTCTCCCAAATTGTACAATTCCCCTGAGGGAGAGATCAGTGTCTTTTTTTTTTTTTTTTACAGTATTTGCATCTTTTTCCATCCTGTCATTTCTTATTATTTTGAAAGGATTTCAGCTTATCATTATCACCATTATACTTGTCAATACAGGATGACATGAAAATGTTTGTGTAAAAGTACTGCTAATACTAGAATTAATAAATGAGGTTGCTAGCTTTAAAGTTTCGATAAATCAAGCTAAATCCCATTGATCTGTATTTATGTGTATAGGAGCTGGAGTGGGTGCTATATTTATTTGGAAGTGTTTGTCTTTTACTTTCCACTGTCAGAATAAATGGAGATAATCTCCATAGAGATCCCAGTGTTGCATACAAATACACAACACAGAAGTCCACCAGTCACACACAGAAGTCCATTAAGTCCAAACACCACTATGGTTTAGATCAGGTAGGCCATTAATCTCAGTCATCACCTCCAAGTGTCCCCATCATTGCCAATGTGAGCCTTGAGGTCCCCCAGCAGAACTAAAGAGTCCCTCCCAGAGCACTCCCCAGTACCCCTAGAACTTGGAACTTCTAAACTTGGAATTTAATTTAGGAATGCAAATTGATTCCATAATTTTGTTTGCACATTGAATATTTCCATAATTTTCCTCTACTTGATCTGTCAAAAATCAAAAGAGTGTGAATGTGAGTGTGTGTGTCCAGGTTCTGCCTTTTTGAAACCCAGTTCTTCATAAATGCCTTTATATCTGAGTTTGGTTAGCACTGTGTACATTAGACTTGTTTAGACAGGCTTGCTGTGCTTCTGGGAAAATCCAGTAAAAGCTTTTACTCACTATTACTATTGTGTAATGTTCTGACTGCTCTGCCAATATGCAGATTTGTGCACAAAGCTGCCATGCATGTCCTATTGCTGTCACATGCACTTTTACTTTTCTTGTATATATTTCTTTTTCCAATATTGAATACTATGGATCTTAAATTCTGGTTGCATCCATTTTCAATGTTAGAATCTAACTTTTGCATTCAGTCTTTTAGTCAATTTGAAACTTGTAGTGCTTTGGCCCCCTTAGTTCAGTTTTTTGGAATATATCAGAGCACACAAATAAGTGGTCTTTCTGCCCACACTTTATAGAATTGTTTCTCTTGATCTGAATTCAGAGAAAGCCTGAGCTTCAAAAGTGTTGACTAAGGCTCAGTTTCATTTCTTATTTTTACTCCCACACCTTTAAGTTTTCCACCGTCCCCTTGCCACTTGAATCTGAGTTACAAGGTGGAGTGGTTAAAATCTGCCCCTTTAAAAGCAGAAAACATTTTAAGAACCTAATACTTCAACAGTATTCATCAATGGTTTTGATGTAAACAGATGCACATTTTAAGGCATTGAGTGTAATGCATTGTTTCAGTTGACAGTTTTCTAGTTGGGGGCAAGCTTCCTTTTAATTAGACAAGTCTAATAGCTCACTAAGATCTACAAGCATTCTTTTATTGTTATTTGTATTTTTAAACTTGATATTTGTTTCAAATTACGAGTGATCCAATACTATTTCCACCATTTGTTCTGAAAAAAAGGTGCCATTAATTAAAATAATTTGAATTTGCTTGAGGCATGTTTCAAAAAAGGTTTTTTCTAGATTGAATAAGATGTGGGCAGCAGTGGCTTAGTGGTTAGGGACTAGGTCACAGGTTTGGAAGGTCATGGGTTTGAATTCCAGACCAGTAGGTTATCCTTGAGCAAAGTATCGTCCCCAACACTGCTTCATGGGCAATGGATGACTGCCTCCTGCTGCACGTAATATATGGGTTAAAAGCAGAAAAAGAATTTCCTTGTGGTTCACAATGAATAGTAGTCACATTCACCTTCCCATGTAAGGAATGATACTTAAAGGATATTCAGGATGATGTACGCAAAATGCAGCGGTTAGGGATATATCATAATACCTGTTGACCAGCTACAATTACATCTTGCATGTCATAAAATTTTAACTATTCTTCAGTATCTGTATTCCAAACAGAAAGTAAAGAAACTGAAAATCTTACCAGGACACATTCTTTTTTTTCTTTTTTTTTTTTTTTCTTTTCCCCAAAATGTTCTAATCTCTAATAAAATCAAGGCAACAAGTTCAAAGTGTTTCTGGCTTGTCTTGTTTAAAGTCTCTTGGGCAATGTAATGCTGGGGTGTTGTGGGCTGGACATTGATGAGTAGCTGAGAGTCATGAACTGAACTTTATTCAACATAACTACATCTAGAACTCAAGAAACACTATTATGCAAGAAAATATGAAGTACTCCTCAATGAGAAGTACACCTCAATGGCCTACGCTCTGCAATGTCTTACTGGGACCTTTAAACCCTTGTCCAATGAGACACATCTGACATCCTTGATGAGACAGTAGGTGTGACCAGTCAGAGCGCCGCTTACTGTGATCTTTACATTTACTTTACATAGTCAATAAATGCTTTGTTGGTTCTCTTCAGTTGTGTGTGGGGCCAATTGGTATTCAAATTTGTGGAAAGTCGTCTGAATATTTAATTAACTCATAACAGTTGAGTTCTGTTCATTCTTCTGTCACATCTCATCTCACCTTTCCCAATGTTATGTTCAGTCATTTTCTGCTGCTTGTCCCAAACGGGGGAGTGCTGGAGTGTAACCCAGCTCACATAGGGTGAAGGACGGGGGCTACACCCTGGACAGGTCGCCAGCCCATCGCAGAGAGGAGCGTGACGGGGACGGCACCTTGTCCAATGTTCTGGTGTGAAAATTAATTTCAAACATACGACTCTTAAACAAACAGCCTTTCTGAATATGTGGCCAAGTGGTTAGGGAGTTGGTCCCTGGATTAGAAGGATTATCAGGACCAGTAGGTTGCCCTGAGGTACCCTTGAGCAAGATACCATCTTTAGTACTGCTCCCTAAGTGTTTTAAACAGCTGCTACCTGCTGCACGGTGTTTATGGGTGAAAAACAGAGGCTGAATTTCATTGTGACTCACTGTGTGCTGTGCTATGTTTCACAATAACCAAATAGTCACTTCCATTTTATGTGTTATCAGAACATTTTGTTCTAATCTAACAGTCAGGTTTTAGTCTGACATTTTCTATGACATGTCACCTGCCTCAAAAGCAACACACCAATAATGGCCAATCACAGTGCAGATGTTTTATGTTAGAAATATTTAGTAATAATGGAGGGAGTTGGCCAAAGTCTAGAGAAATGGGGGATGCTTATATTCTTAACCACTGCCAAAGCAAAAGCATAAACGTTATGGTAAATTATTGTAAATTGTAAATGTTATTTCGGAGAGTCATATACATTTAGGGGAAATGGCAGCTAACAAGCATTTTGGCTTATAGATGATTGGCTGCTACAACTGCAAGGCAAAATACAGCCTAAATAATCAGCTCCAAATGTTCTAATTCAGCATTCAGGCAAACAGAAATTAGATCCTTAGGTTTTTTGCTTTTTTTTTTTTTTTTTTTAATGAAAGTGAGTGATTCCTCCTGAGGCGTTTGGCAGTAGTCTTGTTTCTCCTGCTGATTGTCATGTGTAATATGTCATATGCATGTCATGACTGTCCCCTCTTCCTGCCAATTAGATTGTTTTCATGGGGACTTGGCCAAGAAAAAGGTCAGAAAGGGAACATGACAGAGTTGGAGAACAGAGGAAGAATTTTGTCTTGCCAGCCTTGATTCCTCATCAGTTTTGCAGTAGGGTCGGGGCAGTAAAGATTTACGTTAACTTTTCTAGGGTGCACATTCATCATAAAGTTGCAAAAAGGCATCTGTTTTACAATTCCTTGAGCCAGTCACACACCCCTGTTTCATGTGGCATAGTTTTTGTGATTTTGTTCCATGTGTAAGTCTGTGTTTCTTTAGTAAAGCACAGCCTTCATCCTGCCTACCAACCTTTCTGTAACGATGGCGGGGTGTAGGGAGGACGCCAATGCAGAGCCAGTGGTTCCGAAACGTAACTTTATTGACATAAAGGAACAATATAAACCAAAAGTGCCACCATTAACTGTGAGGCGTAGCCTCGATAATGAACCGCGCTCTGTCCTGACACACCGGGGCTTAAATAGCAGCCCCTATGAAGCACACCTGTATCTAACAAGCCCAG
Organism: Hepsetus odoe; assembly: GCA_017165825.1. Taxonomy (NCBI): domain Eukaryota; kingdom Metazoa; phylum Chordata; class Actinopteri; order Characiformes; family Hepsetidae; genus Hepsetus; species Hepsetus odoe. Next base: position 19,411,231 of record CM029368.1, read on the forward strand.
GTGTGCTCAGTCAGGGCAGAGCGCCATCTGTCGTGCCCGATCGGAACCACGGGCCGACAGACCGTGACACTTTCACAGAGCATTGTTGACAGGCAAAATTTTAAAGAAAGAAAAACGTATATATGGTTCATATGTAAGAATATATGGATGAAAAAAACTACAGTGGCAAGCACTGACACTTTCCCTCTGTATCCCTCTTACTCCTACATCAGAGACATCTACCTCTGGCATAAAAGGCTTTGATGGGTCATAGGCTGTACTGATGGGCCAGATATTGATAGTGTTAAGACTTATAGACGTTGAAAAATTAAAGGTTTAGAAAAAAAATGATTAAATAGATTAAAATAACAACTAAAACATGGGTGACTCTACATAAGAAGTATTGTTCAAAATTAATATTATAAAAGGAGCATGAGAGAAAACCAGGAAGCTGTAAGTAGATTTGATCAGACAAAGTAAATATTTATCAATGAATACTTTTCCTTTATCAGTATATAATTATTAATACTGATTCATAAATGCACAGTCACACTCATCTGGCGCTGAAGTTCTCAGTGAACCTCTTTAGAAGTGTGATTTGAAGTGTAGCATGCTAAGTTAAGTTTAGGAGAGAACTTCAGATCTTGTAGTATGAGTTATAATGTTAGTATGAGGGCAATAATTTAACATTGACAACATGTATCTGAAGTGGGGGTGCTAAACAGCCATTGTTATTTACTTAGTTTACATTGTTCTCTTAGGTATAGTAAGCACAAACATTTGCCCACTTCCTGGGGAGTGAATGGTTAAAAAAAAACATAGCGGAAATTATTTTCTAGGGTTCAGAAGCTCTATTGTAAGAGCTACAGTTACTATCTGGTCTATACAACACACTGAAAGGGCACAACACAGAATTTATATTAAGTAACACTTCATTGTAGTGTTTATTAGGCTATGCAACTTATAAGCCTATAAGTCTTTTATGACAAACGACCTACACAGACATACACTGTGCGACAATTATTAGGCAAGTGAGTATTTTTTCAGAATTCATAATCGTCATTTTAATGCATATATTCAAACTCCACGTTGAATAAACTTGAATGCTAATTGGATTTAAGCAGATCAGGTGATGTGTATTTGTGTAATGAGGGAGGGTGTGGCCTCCTATAACAAGATGTGCATAATTATTAATGTAGCACAATGTAGAAATTAATGTAGAAATTGCTAAGATATTGGAGTGTGATCTCAGAACCATCAAACGCAAATTTGTTACAAACAGTCAACAGTGTCGCAAGAAAAGTGTTGAGAAAAAAATACGCCAATTAACTGACAAAAATGTGAGAAGAATCAAACGTGAAGCTACCAGGAAGCCATGATCCTCAAGTGCCGTTCCAGAACTGAACCTACATGGATTGCGCGTGCATAGAAGTACTCTACTGTGTCTAGGGCTTAAAAATGAAAAAATAATGTCATGGCCCCTTCCTCATCTGACCTAAACTTGTGGGCTCTTCTTAAACGGGAGATTTACAGGGAAGGAAAACAGTCCACCTCTCTGAACAGTGTCTGGGAGGCTGTGGTTGCACAAAAAGTTCATTGTCAACAGATTGTTAAGAAAATCATAAATATTTTATCATTGATGATGAACTGTTGACCTTTTCGGTATCCTTCTTTATTTACGACTTCTGCAAAAAGCTTGTTACGACAGTTGAAGTTTGTGCCTGAACTTTGCCAGAAACAGAATTCCACTTTTCTGTTTACAATTTTGTAACAAGGAATGTGGGCTAATTACCGCTGTAAAATCAGGAAAGCAAATAAAAGGCTTGCAGAGGGGGAAGCACTTCGGAGAAGGTAACTGGTGCCTGGCTCCCCTTGCAAGTAAAAACTGCAGATCCTGTGTCTTGTGTTTTCCTTCGTTCTACTGTCTCTGCGTACAGGAATTTTCTGACATAACTTGGTCCTTCGAACCGGATTGCTACATATCCGTGTCCCTGCGGAGCACTTGGAGGACGCTGAAGTCTGTGCACAGCCCACGAGTCTGGGACCGTGGAAGAAAGGCCGCCATAGTGAGTTCTATGTCGGCCAGTTAGTCTCGAGTTGTTCCGGATTGACGCGATCTGAACATTTTGGTTGAGACGGTGAGAGCGTGGGAAAACAGGTAAGACAAAGATTTTTTGGAATAGCGCTGGAAGGTTCAGGGAACCTTAGAACGACATCTAGAGAGTCTGGGACTCTTACAGTCTAAAGGGTAGATCAGAAGGATTGCCTTAGAGGTCTAATTGTACTAGTACTAGTCAATTGAGATGCTCCTGAGAAGTAACTAAGGTAGTTACTACAGACTGTGGTTTATTTGTTTGTTTGTTTGTCTGTCTGTGTGAATGGGAGAGACGTAGTTCTGAAACAGGACAACCCGAAACCTAACGTTGCTAACATGGTCCCTGAGGACTGGACTGGTGATCTTCTCCATCGAGGATTTAGGTGGTGGTTAACAGAATCGAAAACGTTTTTCATCTCTCGGGATTAGAACCCCCAGTGGAGGACCGGACTGGACAATAGGTCTAGCCTAGAAGCTTGTTCTCCAGAGAGTGATTAACGGTCCAAAGAGGACTTTTCTAGTGACCCACAACAGTGGACTCATAAGTGCCTTGTTGTCAAATGAAGTCAATGTTTGAGGCAGCCTTGTGAATGTTATTAGGACATTCTAGAGGAGTTCAAGTTTGCAAATATTGTGGATAGAGAGCAACAGGTGAAAGGAAAGAAAAATTAAAAAAAAAATAGAAAGAAAAGAGAAAAAAGGAAGAAAAAGATAAAAGAACATTTTAATTAACCTAGATTCTCCTGCCTGTGAGGTCTGTCTTGCCTTGGGGACCAGTACTTAGAGGACAGTTCAAGAGAATTGGGTCCAACTCTTTCAAGGAAAGGTTGAGAGTAATAAAAGTTTACCTTTCCTCTCGGCGACGATCGACTGCAATAAGGTAGCGCGCTACTCCTGTCTGGGACAGGAACAGAACTGCGTTGAAATATGGCAACCTCACAGGATCTAGGAAAAGAGATTAAGGGGAACTCGCAAAGACTGACTGTTATGGGTAATATGGAGAAGAAGTGACTGACCTGACGATATTAGGTAGATGGGTTGTGAAACATGGGTTCCAGAAGATGGTTCTTTCAGTACTAAGGTTTTGAAAGATTTACAGGTGAAGGAGTGCCAGGAAGGTAGAAATGGCATAAGTAAATAAGTAAGTAAATAGATAAATAATGAAATTATATTAATAATAAAATTCACAATATGTAATTATATAATAATAAAAGAAAGAATGGTAAAATTAAAGCAACAGAGGCATGTGCAGTGAGACTCAAGGTTAAAGACATCATGCCAAAGTAACTGCTGCAGCTGCACCTCCTGCCCTGGAGAGACAAATGGGATCCTCCCTGAAACCACCCCCTTATGTGCAAACAAACTTATATCCAAATTTAGATGCTTTTAAAATGCATGAGGGCCTGGCTACAAATACTAGGGGCCATAAGGGCAAGGTGGGGGAATGGAGTAAAACAATGGGAAGACTTCTTAGCCCAGGCGATTTAGTGAGGGCAATAAACCCGATTACTGCAGATGAATGCCCCATGGTGGAAGTAGCTAATCCAGCCTGGGATCCTAATCATGCAGAGACAGGAGATAGAACCATGTTAGTATATAGAAGGTGGATCCATGATGACGTCAAAAAGGCTGCTGAATTGGTGACGTCTCCAAAAAAGGTTCCTAATCAGTGTTGCTTGGATGCAACGAACCTGATCAATTCGTACCATCTGAATGGCCCTGAAATTCAACAAGTATTCATGGCAGTTTTTACAATGGAATGGTTCAGAGTTAGAGGGGACTGGGACCCAATGGATGGTGGGAATCCTCCCGGGCCCCTAGCTCATAATAGCCCACAGCTACTACAGCGAGTAGAGCGACTCCTAAATAGAATCAGAGAAGTATATAGAAAGGGAGCTAATTATGCAATTAATAATCAAACACAGCAAAAAGAAGGTGAGACAGTTGTAGAATTCAGAGGAAGGTTTCAACAAGTCCTTGTAGAAAACAGTGGACTACAACAAGATAATGATGATAATGGTGCATTTAGACAACAAATTTGGACCTCCTATTAGCATGTGGATAAGAAAACATTGTGTCCAGCTTCCCACATGCACATTAGATGAGTTCATGAATTATGCCATGCATACAGAGAAAATTACAGAAATAATAAAAAAAAACAATCAAAGATGTTTTCTGGCAAGATGACTGTGAAACGTTTTATCAAGGAAATTGAGGAAGTTGTAGAAACAGAGGAAAAGGAAGGTTTAGAGGAGGTTTTACAGGACGAGGTGGTAGAGGCAGAGGATATGGTCCAAAGTTGAGAGATGAAGCATGTTATAACTGTAGAGAAATGGAACATTGGGCAAAGAATTGTCCTAAACAGAAAATGGAATGAATAGATGGAAAACAGGAAGTAGAACAGAGGGAAGAAGATGGGTAGGATGTTTTACTAGATTTAGAGGATATATGTTACGCAGGATATAATAATAATAATCCTTTATTTATAATCCCACGAATGGGAAATTTGTTCTCTGCATTTCACCCATACGCAGCAGTGGGCTGCTATTGAAAGCGCCCGGGGAGCAGCGATGGGGACGGCACCTTGCTCAAGGGTACCTCAGGGCAACCTACTGGGAAGGGGTTCGAACCCCCAATCCTCCAATCATGTGGCTAACGCCCTAACCACTAGGCCACTGCTGCCTCAAACATTACCTTAATAGTTGAAAATAAACCTTACACATTTTTGTGTGATAGTGGGGCCTGTAGGACAGTAATGAGAGAAGATGTAGACTGGTTGCCAGTATCAGAAGACATCATAAATGTTCGATCTGCTAATAGGCGTATTGAAACCAAATTCTTAACTAAACCACTTGCAATAACTGACCCTGCTACTGGATCAACCGTCCATGCTCCTGTAGTACTGGCCAGTTGTTGTCCATATAATTTACTGGGTCGGGATGTAATGGTTAAATTGGATATATTTATCATTCCTGACGGTAAAGGAGGAATGATTACAAAACGAAAAGGAGAAAATAGTGACATTTTTTCAGTTAAAGCTGAAGGAGAGGTCTACTATCTGTGGACTTTAGACTTACCAACTCAAGGGCAAAGCAATATTCCAGGACAATTACTAGAGAAAGCTAGAAAACATGTGAATAAGGACTCAGATATGATGAAAGAAGGAGAGTTACATATTACATTGAGATTCAAAAGTAATCCAGGATCCGACCCAGCATATGACAAACTAGTCCACAAACTGGGAAACTGGGTTACCACAAAGGTATTGTGAGAGCCCTACTATATTTTCCGCTGCTATACAAAGTTGTTTAGCTAAATTTACTCCTCCGTGTTCCAGTCAAATATTAGTTCATGTAGATGATATTCTATTAGCATCAAAATCAGAGTTAATATGTAAAAAGGATACTTTAGCTCTGCTCAGATATCTAACTGATACGGCTAATAAGGTGAATAAAGATAAGTTACAATATTGCAAAACTAGTCAGTCAGTCAGTCATTTTCTGCTGCTTTTCCCAAACGGGGTAGCGGGGGAGTGCTGGAGTCCATCCCAGCTCACACAGGGTGAAGGATGGGACACACACCCTGGACAGGTCGCCAGCCCATTGCAGTGCAAAACTAGGGTTAATTATTTAGGACATACACTCATGCCTGACGGTAGAGTGGTAAATACAGAGAGAAAAAGTGCAATATTATCAGCCTAAAACAAAAAAGCCAATGATGTCTTTTTTAGGCTTGTGCAGTTATTGTAGAGCATAAGTACCACATTTTTCTGATTTAGTTAGCCCCTTGCAAAAAATGATCTATGATACACCTCTTAACATGGCCTCCCCTCTGCAATGGACAGAGCAAGCCATGAAGGCATTTATATGAGCAATGAAAACAAGCCAATATTACCTAAATCTATGTATAAGTGGGCAGCAATATTGAGTCATGGGCGATGCCATGTCTCAACAGGAGGGATGGTAGGCCTGGGAAATAAACAATATACAACATATGGATTTAATATTTACTCAAAAAAAATGTTTTGTATGGCTTGCCCTGTGTGTTTGAAACATAATCCACAGGGCAACATCAGACCAAAGAGAACAGCATTCCCCCAGCACCTTACCCTTTCCATACAATACATATGGATTTCATTGAACTACAAATATTGTTTGGTGCTGGTGGATGCGTTCTCTAAATGGGCAGAATTATTTCCTACAAAAAACTCCAGACGCCCTACCAGTGGCCAAAGCCATATGCAAAAGAATAATACCCACTTTTGGGGTACCACAGAAATTGTACAGCGATAATGGCAGCCATTTGGTCAACGCAATAGTGAGTAAAATGGCATCAAATTTAGGAATAGACTTAAAAACACACTGTAGCTAACACCCCCCAAAGTGCAAGGTTAGTGGAAAGAACAAATGGTACAGTAAAATCTTAACTAAGTAAATGCATAGAAGAAACTGGCAGACAATGGCCACAGTGTATAGATCTAGTTCAGTTGAGTATGAATATAACTCCAACCTTTGGCAGTTCTTTAACACCGTTTGTTGATTATATGAGGAAAATGTTCGGTAACAGAGTGATAAGAGCAGTTAATGTAACACCAGATTCTCCTTTGCTCCCACAGGAGGGACCGGGTGTTCACTACAGTAATTAAGAGAAAAAACTGGTCCAGCCCCCGGTGGGAAGGTCCATACCAAGTACTGCTGACCACCCCAACTGCTGTAAAAATTGCTGAGCGACCCACATGGATACATTTGTCACACTGTAAAAAATTAACCGTAGAAAGTGAGGTAGGAGCCACGCAGTAAAGGGTGAAGTCTGACTACAAAGGGGGGTTGCGGTGTAGAAGCAGCTCATCTCAAAGTCAGTGAAGAAATCACCGACCCCTTGCTGTTTTAGGGTATCCTACCACACTTGAAACAATGTTGGGAAAAATCATAGTCCTTATAGTTACGTTCATGGTACTATTTCAGGTTTTGCTGTTACATTTTTATAGTCCAGAGGAAAATCATGACGAGAAACAAAGACATGAGAGGTGGCTGAACAATGCCAATGAACTCCACGAACCTGGAAATGGCTGGTTTCTGAGCCACACCTACCTGGAAATTGGAGTGGCGTTTGTGCCCCAGTAAGAGTTACGGACCACACCTTTATCATATCTAAAGGTAACAGATCACACACAGGAGGACAGGAAGCAATAAAAGACTCCGGAACGCCACCTAATGCCATGTCAGGGAACAATGGAACCCATCCAAGGAACTAGAAAATTGGCTATGTGCCCAGCGAGCCTGTGAAACATCACCCAGCGGCTGGGGTGTGGTCCGCGTCTCAAGGGCACGAAGGTCGCTGGTGGAAGTCCAACCCCACGATTCAGTATGGAGGTCCGATGTACCTGATGAGCATAAGCATTGGACTACCAGGAGTAAGGTGGCATTGTCTTTGTTCCCCTGGGTGGGAGTAGCAAAGAACCTGTTAAGAATTGAAACCATAGATTATCGATTGAGTCTATTTTTAAAAGCTAGTATAAAAACATGGGAAACAAACAATGAGGAGCAGTCAAGCATGAGGATGATGGTGCTACAAAATCGAATGGTACTTGACTTACTAACCGCTGAGAAAGGAGGGGTTTGTGTAATGTTAAACGATTCTTGTTGTATGTATATTCCTGACAGCACTTGTGAAGGACACGAGATAACTGAGGCCATAGACCAGATGAAGAAAATCCAACATGCTATGTCCCAAGACAATGTTTACCAACCATGAGACCCCTTCTCCTGGTTCCTATCCGGAGGATGGAAAATGACGCTTTTGAAATGAATGCTACCCGTGGCTACTATTATTTTGTCTTTTCACAGGATGTGTCATCCCTTGCTTGAGAGCAATGCTGTCCAGAATGATAGGGCAGTCAAAGCGAGACGTGATGTTGAGTGAAGAATATTACACCCTCCTGTCAGACAACAAAGAATACGAATACAGCGATGTAGAGATCAATTTATAAATACTTTACACTAAGTGCACATTATTAAAGGGGTTATGAAAATGAAGGAACTGCAGAAAACCGAAAAGAGATGCAGTACTGGAATAAGAGAATTTGACATTTATCAATGATAAACAGGAGGGAAATTTTAAGAAAATCGTAAATATTTATCATTGATGATGAACTGTTGACCTTTTCGGTATCCTTCTTTATTTACGACTGCTGCAAAAAGCTTGTTATGACAGATGAAGTTTCTGCCAGACACAGAATTCCACTTTTCTGTTTACAATTTTGTAACAAAGAATGTGGGCTAATTACCACTGTAAAATCAGGAAAGCAAATAAAAGGCTTGCAGAGGGGGAAGCACTTCGGAGGAGGTAGCTGGTGTTGGCTGGTGCCTGGCTGCCCTTGCAAGTAAAAACTGCAGATCCTGTGTCTTGTGTTTTCCTTCGCTCTACTGTCTCTGCGTACAGGAATTTTCTGACACAGATCAAGAAGCTGAAAGACTCCATGAATAGAAAGATTATGACTGTTATTGAAAAGAAGGGTGGCGATATTGGTTATTGGTAATTTTTTTTAATGTTAAATGTTTATTTGTACATTTTGAGTTATTTGTTATTCTCTGTTTAACTGATGAAAATAAACAAGTAAGATGGGAAATTTTTTGTTTTACATCGAGTTGTGTTATAGTTTTGCACACTAATAGTTGCCTAATAATTGTGCACATATATGTATTTTCCTGAGAATGTTCACACTCACATTTCTTTTGTAAAACATTCAGATTTCAGGGTTCTTAACATTTTGGATTGACTGAAAGCACTGTGTTTGTTCCATATTAAAATTAATACTCACTTGCCTAATAAATGTGCACAAGGTGTATTATTTTTTCTAAAAGCATCCATTGTTGTTGGGGTCAGTTTAATACATTCTGAGGTAAGTTTAATAACACTAGTCATTATGAAAAGTGACACTTTTTGTCATGAAAGGCTTATTTAAATGTCATCATCATCATAAATGGCATCTTGTAGCCTTATGAATTCTACACTACAGTAAATCATATTGTATAAACCCTCATTAGACTGATGTTAACCCTTTAGATTAATGCATCCGGACTTTATGTATTTAAGTGCTCTTTAACTAAGTTAAGCTCAGATGTTAAGAGATCAGTCTCCTGGGACAGAAATCTTTGGTGAATCATACAAAGTTTGTCATGCATACTGGGAGACTGTGTGGAGAAGGATATTCACATATGTGACGTTTTTCACTTAAAGGCAGAATTAAAGGAATGAATATTACAGAGTAATTTTATTGGCATAATGATTGACAAATACCTTAAAAGAGTAAATGCTCACAAAAAAGGTGTTACGTCAACTTGACGTTGATGTCCTTCTCTTCTTTCAGCTCACCTTTCATCAGCAACATTGTCTCCAACCCATATAGCTGGTCACATTACTGTCCTGTAAACCTTTCCTTTCACTCTTGCTGGTTCCTGTCTGTCATGTTTACCACTCTTCTTCACCCATTCCAACCTGCCTGCACTCCCTTCTTCACCTCTCTACCGTGCTCTCCATAACTCTCCATAACTTTCCATAACCCAAGGGGACCAAAATGCTGCAATTTGTTTACACAATACATTACACAGCATTACACAATAGAACACTGAGCAGTCAGAACACTGAACACTGAACAGTCAGACCATTATGGGGCAGCGGTGGTCTAGTGGTTAGGAAGTTTGCCACAGTACAGGAAGATTGTGGGTTCAAACCCCTTACAAGGGTAGGTTGCCCTGAGGTACCCTTGAGCAAGGTACTGTCACTGCTCCCTTGGCACTTTCATAGCTGTGTGTGTGTGCGGTGTGTGCATGGGTTAAATGCAGAGGCCCAATTTCGATGTGGTTCACTGTGTGCTGTGCTGTGCTGGGACCTCGCAATGATGAGAATAGTCACTTTCACTTCATTACACATAGAACACTGAACAGTCAGAACATTACACAATAGTAATATGGAATAAAGTCTTACGTAAAATTTCCACAGAAGTGCAGCAATCTTCACTAAACAGTTGTGTTAAGGAAACAGAAAGAACTGGAATCAAGTAACGCCATGAATCACCATGTCTGAGGAATCAGGTATTGCTATTCCTTAGATTTTTCACAAGAGTCAGTAGACTTGTATGAAATCAAGTTTGGTAGATAATCACAATTTCTGTGAGTAAGCTCTCTGCCTGGCTAGTGTACTAAGCATAGTAAATTGTACCAGCTTTAAAAATCAGAGTTATCTATTTGGAAATATTGATTTTTTACTTTTTCTTTTTTTGCATTCAGTTTAGGACCGCCACAGTTTTTTTTTTGAGAAGTAGATTATGTGGTTGCTAAATGAGGAGGCCAAGCCTAGGATCCTGAAGAAGAGGTAAATCTTTATTCAGCGAATCTGAAATGTATTTAAGCAATATAAGTATATTTTTAAAAAGCACACTATTAAACTTTATTTCATGTGTCATGTGTTTGATCATTTCAGCCCACTGCTCCTGGAGTGTGTGCTCACTACGGGTGTTTTTGGATGGGCTACACGCAGAAGACAAATTCACTGCTCACAGTTCACAGTATGTGAGTGCAAGCACAGGAATTTCATTTTATTTCTTGGTCAGGATCATGTTATGCTGCCTCTGTTGAGTCCTAATAATGATCCTACAGACTCGATCTGTTCAGTTCTCATGAGCTTATTGCATTATCATTGTGTCCTATTTTTCCAAATCATGATAAAATAGTGGCATTGGTGTTGCTCTAGAGAGGAGAGGAATGAAAGTGAGTAGGACAAAGGTGACAAAGGTGGAGGAGTTTAAATACTTGGGATCAACAGTTCAGTGTAACGGCGAGTGTGGAAGATAGGTGAAGAAGGGAGTGCAGGCAGGTTGGAATGGGTGGAGAAGAGTGGCTGGAGTGATTTGTGACAGACGGGTACCAGCTAGAGTAAAAGGGAAGGTTTACAGAACAGTAGTGAGACCAGCTATGTTGTATGGGTTGGAGACGGTGGCACTGACGAAAAGAAAGGAGGCGGAGCTGGAGGTGATTTTCGTTGGGTATGACGAGAATGGACAGGATTAGAAATGAGTATATTAGAGGGACAGCTCAGGTAAGATGTCTTGGAGACAAAGTTAGAGAAGCGTTAGAATGTGAGGAGGATGTTGAAAATGGAGCTGCCAGGAAAGAGGAGAAGAGAAAGACCAAAGACGAGGTTTATGGACGTGGTGAGAGAGGACATGCCGGTGGTCGGTTTGAAGGAGGAGGATGCAGAGGACTGGAAGAAATGGAAACAGATGATCCGCTGTTGCGACCCTTAAATGGGAAAAGCCGAAAGAAGAAGAAGAAGAAAAAGTGGCATTAGTGTTGTCAGTTGAACAGTGTGTGTGTGTCATAGTTTCTGACATTAACAGACTGGTTGCATAGGTTCATATTCTGATTTTCATTGGTTTACTCACACTTTTGGGGCCCTGGGTACAGATATCATAAAGGCTTTTTTTTATCTTCGCAATATTCCCCAAATTTTGATTTCTAGGAGTCCTGGGAAATCGTACTGTCCCATTGCTGTAACTGTAATTTTACTCTGCAACTGTATATTTGCTCCAAGCAAATACTCCAATCAAGTGCTTGATATTTTACTGTGTTGATTCTGCGTTAACTGATGTTAACTCCATCAGTGCATATTTTTATGCAAGCACAATGTATTGTTTCATTAATCAATCATCTGTGTTACATATTAAATTAAGTTATTTGTAGAAAACTATAGAAAGGGCAAATGTAGAATTTGTGCATTCTCACAAGATAAAACTCATGTCTCTGTCTGTGAAGATTGATTTATGCCCATTTAGACTCCAGCTAATCCTTCAAGGAATTACATGATTATTAGTCTATTTTGTGCCTAATGGGCACTAAAAAAGGGCTTCTTTGCCTTATATTTAATGAAAATGTTAAATATATATACATTAAATATGTGGGAAACATATAACTGTAACAGTGGCGGGCACTGTGAAGGATGCCAATGCAGAGCCAGGGTTCCAAAAGGTGACTTTATTAACAGAAACTAACATACAAAACCAACAGTGCCACCATTAACTGTAAGGCAGAGCCTTGTTAATGAACCGTGCTCTGTTCTGACACACTGGGGCTTAAATAGCAGCCCCAATGAAGCACACCTGTGTCTAAACAAGCCCAGGTGTGTTCAGTCAGAACAGAGCGCCATCTGTCTTGCCTGGCCGGAACCACGGGCACGACAGACCATGACAATAGCAAAACAGAATAAACAGGAAGGGGCTCAAACCTTAACTTTCAGGATCATTCATACTGTACTGTAAAAACTGTGATGTAGATCAAATAATTTACAAACTTCAGCTAGCATTCCCATGTAGTTAAAATGAATGGTGAAATTATTAGTCCAATTTTAAGCACATACACAAAAAGTATTTAGTGTCAGGCCATTTTATTATCAATGTAATGTTAATAGTGCATATCATTCTCAGCAGTATGGCTAATTATTAGTATCAGGAATTAATTAGGATTGATGCAGTGTTCACATGCTAGCATTGTTTAGTGGTGTTCCCAGAGCACTGAAACAGAACATAAAATAACAAACATTTAGCAAGATAAACAGCATATAAGATCAACATCATGTATTACTATGAAAAACCAATTACACTAATGGTCTTGCAGTGAAGATTCTAAATGTTCTATTCTGTTTTTCTATTCTATTCTATTCTATTCTATTTTAGAATTAAAAAAACAAAATCTACTCACCATTGGGGAAAATCACCTGCTCTGTACAGATTCATGTAAGTGTTTATGTTTTTACTGTTAACAGAGGGCAGTGAGCCAGAGAGTTTTCCACAAGCACCACAAAGTTTCCCAGCCAGGGTTTCACTGATAGTTATTGTTATCTCCTGTGACAAACTGTAGGTGACTGTGAGTTCAGATCCCTTGTCAATGATAACAATCCCCTCTTTTATCATTACTGAAATCCCATTTCTTTCCACAACACCAACTCTCTTGCCATTAACCTACAACATTGAAACATTTTTATTACAATTTGTGGGAAATCCCTCTTAGCATTTTCAAGGAACATTGTTGAACATTACATTTTTATTTTTATTTGACAGGTTTTGATACTTCCTATTTAAAACTTTAACATAATATATTATTGTGTCACAACCAAATTAGATTTTTTCTCACCCAAATCTGTTGTTTCCCACTGACAGTGATGAGTGTGTCTTCAAAAAACACATGCAAACCAACAACTTCATTTAAACCGGTTTGCCCACCGGCTTGCAACTGCACCACCACACGGAACCACTCAAGCACAAGAGCATCATCACATAGTTTTACTATTTCAAAGGCTCCCAAAGATGTGAAAGTCCATGTTTCCCCACTGAAGAGAGTGAAGGAGCCTCCGGTCTTCAATGTGCATTGCTTTTGGTAACAGCCACGAAGACCATTTTTGACTGTACAAACTTCATCCATCTTACACTTTATATTCTCCTGCTTGACTTCACCAGAAGCGAGACAAGTCAAGCGTTCTTGGCAATCATCTGAGATGACAGACTCACCAATCTGCAAACAGGAACAAGTGGAAATTTACTGAGACTAAAATTTCTGTTTGTCAAGGCAGGCCATGTCATGAATTTATTTATTGTTTTTTACAGTGCATGTAAAGCTGTAGAGTGGAGAAGAACCAAAAGAACTTGAATGTAGTTCTGCATTGCATTACAGTATTGTTTGCAAACATCTGAAAGCTTACACTTTATAGAAAAACACAAAGAAAAAACTCAAAATTTCTGTAGAACTTTTACATCATATCAAAGCCAAAATCACTAGAAGTTTCACTTGCCAGTCTAATGCTCTAACTTCTAAAGGTTCCCAAACTTTTATTACTTTATTGTGTCTGAATATTTTTTCATTCAAGATTTAGGGCACAGTGAACTCTCGAACATCGTTGTGCTTAAATAATGTATAAACTGGTCAACTCTTTTTAAGAAAAATGCTTTTATCCAATGTAGGAAAAATTTGCAACATTGCTGGCCACTACCAGTGCAGTCTTGTATGAAACCACTCACCTTCAGAGATACTTCAGAGATACTCAGTCAAGTCCTTGACTTCACTTAATAAGACTAAATATACATGCTTTTAATTACATGTTTAAAATGCTATGTTTGTGGCTTAGGGACAGGGCACAATAGATTTATAACTTTCTGTAACCTACCTTATAGGTCTGACCATTGTAATAACAGCTACATTGATCTGCTTTGACACAGCCTGTTCCATTGTTGAAGAACCCAGTGTTGCACATGCAGCCTTCAGCACAGATCTCAACATTACAGTTGATGATTTCAGTGAGGCCAGGACAGGGTGCATCACATGACTGAGCACAGATTTCATAGTGACTGTTGGAAGGGCATTTCAGTGCTAAAAGAAACAAGGGTAAACAACATGTCTTAGAACAAGAAGATAGAGACTGAATAAATATTTTTTTGTTATGTACATACGACAAAATGTTGGTGTTCTCCAGTTCTTAACAGTTACTCCAAAGTCCTGACAGTCGATCATGTAAGCAGCAATGCCGTGGCAGAGCATGTGATGATCTCCGTCGCCCATACAGACATCGTAGACACAGTCTCTGAAGTAGGAATCGGGTTTGATTACACTGTGACAGGCAGCAAATGGACCTTGAGGATCAGTAATAATGCTGCAGTCCTTCTCAAACACAACTTTCTTGTCTGCAGGACACTTTGGACAGAAATCTCCACTGCAGCCATCATCACACACAACACCTGGAACAGCCACCTTCCACGCAGCTCCTAAAGTTTTAATGTCTTTTGTTTCTTTTCCATCTGGCAGCAGGAACCCGTCATTCTTGTTACCATTGAAGTTTCCGCACAAGCCACAGGTCTTTCCATGATAGCTGCTGGGCACTGTGATACTAACATGATACACCATATCATATGCAACCTGCAGGCCAAAGTCTGTAGTGATGGCATATTGATGGCCTTCCTGTTGGACCATCACTTTTCCCTCATCCAGACTCACAGGGATGTTGGTCAAAACACTATTAATCTGAAAGAGTTGTTGGGCGTAATGTTAACGGATTCAGAGGCAGTATTTGATGAAATATTTATATGGTTTACTTTTAGGTCTGCTCTCTAGTTAGGTTGCACTGACCATTATCTGCTGTAGGTGATTCCTTCGCAGCACCAAAGTCATTCCATACACCTCCACAATGACCACTTTAGCCATGGATACATTTGGAGTGAGCTGGATCTCGTTCCATTTCTCATTCTCTACTATAACAGCAAATGGAGTGAGTTGCGTTCCATCTAAATGGCAGCCTTGAGCAGCAGTGTAAGTGCAGGTCCCTTGGAAGTCATAAGTGGTGTTGTCAAAAGTGTTGTAGTGGGGGTCACCATAGATGTTGCAGGACCCATGAGACACTGGATAGCAGTTTAGAATATTCTTAACAACTTTGCACTCCTGCCCTAGTGGACAACTTGTTGCTTTACACTCAACATTTTTGGTGTGTGGGTTGCAAGTACACAGGTTGTTGCACTTATCATCTGCCCAGAAGGTCTCATTTGCCTCTAGATAGCGTTTCTCCCCATCAATGCTATAAATACAGCCACACTGAGACTTGGGGACACACTTGTTACCGCTACGGATATATCCCTCATTACAGGTACATGCTTGTACACAGTAGGAGACTTTGCATGTTGCAGGTGCTGTAGGGTTCTCACAGGTGGCAGGACAAGGACTTCCACAGGATTCAAAGTGACTGTTGGCAGTACACTGTGGGTTTGCTGTGAGGAGACAGGGTAAAAAAGTCATTATTGAGTACTGTTACAGCAGCTTTCTTATAACACCAAATAGATTTATGAGAGGACTATGTATGCTTAATGAAGACTGAATTACTGTGATTAATTTAGTCACAATAATTTTAATCGTTCAGGGTTTCGGGGTTCAGGGTTCATCAGTGGACTAATGCTAATCAATGGATACTAATACAGTAAATAATTATACTTACAACAGTGAAGGATATCTCTCCAGTTGTGCACTTTTATACCAGCACGCTGACATGCGTCTGTATAAGTCTGTGCTGTTCTGCAGAGAAAATTCTTGTATCCTTTTCCCATACAGTAGTCCAGCAGGCAGTTATTATAAAAAACACTGGTATCAATAAGAGTATTGCAGTTGCGGAGTGGACCATGGGAGAGAATTGCAACAAAGCCACAGAAAGCCTTGGCTGCTATGAGGTCATACCATGGTTCTCCTTCACAGCTGTCACACTGCCCTGTACAATCATCTGTGCAATAAGCATCCCCAGGTAAACCAGGAACCCTCCAGCTTTTTCCCAGTGCTGGAATACTGCCTGCCAAAGAGCTGGTTGGAGTAGAAAGATCATCATCCTTCTTCCCATTGAAGTTCCCACACATGCCACATGTTTTTCCCATAAAGGTCTTGGGCACCTTTATGACTAGATATTGCTCCCAGTCATACTGCACTGATAGCCCAAAGTCTGTCTCCAAAACAACCGAGAGGCCACTTTGCCAGAGTTTAACTCTGTTATTGTCCAAGGAAACTGGAAGGTTCCAAAGTGAATTGTTAATCTGAAAGAAATAAGAAAGCAATCTTGATTTTAAGTAGCCATGCTTCATCTGGGTATTCAAATAACCTGAAAAAACATTTAAATGAGCAGCAAATTACATAAAAAACTCTTACAATAACAAGTCCAATTTGATGTCGGACAATGGTGATGGTTGTTTTATAGACTGTAATCATAACCATCTCTACAGAGGTTGACTTTGAGCTCCCAAGTCGTTCATTCTTAGCCCTGACTTCAAAAGCTGGGTGTTCATTCCCTGATCCACAGTTCTTGGCCATGATGTAGGTGCAGTTGCCCATGAAGTTGTAGTAAGTGCCATCAAATGTGCGGTAGTGTGGGTCGCCCATAACCCAGCAGGTCCCTACTGGTCCAGAAGAGGGGTTTATAGGAGGGGCAGTTGTGGTGGTTGCGAGGGTGGTTGTACGAGTGGTGGTGGTTGTGGGGGTAGTGGTGGTTGTGGAGGTGACCGTGGTTGGAGGGGTGGTGGTAGTGGATTTTGGCTTTACAGTTTCATGAGGATATGGATCTTCTGTAGACAGATCTATTGTAGGTAAAATGTCAGGGAAGGGAATATCAGGAGATAAAGGGTCCCAAGAATCATCTTTGAAACATATGGCCTCATTGTCAACCATTTCACATCTTTCACCTTCCAAACAAGCAATGCGGCTGCAGTCTTTAGGTTCTGAAACAAATTTTATTTAAATGTTTAAAATATGTCATAGTTATTTTGCAAAAGAAAATAATAATCCTGGATAGTTACTTTGTAACTCAGTGTACTCTCTAAGACACTCAACCTTCTCACATCTCAGACTGCATAGATGACGTTTCTTGATGGATTACTTGCCGCCACCTCAAGCTGAATTCCAGCAAGACTAAGCTTTACTATACTGAAGAGACATGACTTTTAAATTTCTCTTAAGAATTCATTTACTGTCCCCTCAAAGATGGCAAGGAATCATGGGGTCACACTTGAGAATGAGCTTTCATTCTCTTCTTATATTGTCGACCTTTTCAGGACAGACAGATTACCATCAACCTCACCAACCATGCTACTCAGCTGCTTGTCCAGTCACTGGTCATCTCTAAACTGTCCCACTGAAACTCTTATCTGCAAGCCTTCCATTGAAGACCACTTTAATTGATCCAAAACGTTGCTACAAGACTAATCTTCAACCTTCACACACACTACACAGCTACTACGAGATCTTTGACTTTGACTTGTTCAGTGACAGGGTTTGTACCCTGTCCACTTACCTTCCAATCAGTCAATTGACAGTTATTGCCTTAAATGTACATTATAGGAACAAAGGACAGATGTGGACTAACAAGCGCTCTGGAAAAGAGAGTTTGCTAACAGTAAATCAGTCATTTTCTGGGCCACTTGTCCTAATTAGGGTTGCAGGGGGGGTGCTGGAGTCCAGCCCAGCTCACACAGGACAAAGGATGTGGACACACCCTGGACAGGTCACCAGCCTATCGCAGAGAGGAGCGAACTGAGGGGGACGACACCTTGCTCAAGGGTACCTCAGGGCAACCCACCGGTAAGGGGTTCAAACCCGCAACCTTTCGATCCAGGGCCAACTCCATAGCAGTAACTCCCTGCTGCCCCGCTAGCAGTAAATGTAATTCTGAATATATTTCAGTTATGTAAGTTAACTATTTATTTCTTCAGTCTTGCCACCTTTTGAACCCTTTTTTTGAGATTGCAAAACATTGCTGTCACCAGGATTGACACAGTTATTTTACATGTAGAACTGGTGCTAAAAATGTTTACTGTAAAAATATAGTCAAAGCATGATTTTTTTTTTATAATTGTTATAAATATGATTGTATTTTTTATAATAAATCTTAGTCTCAGCTTCTCATTCTCATTATGGTTTAGGTACAGCCTCCTCTAGAAAACATTTAGAGAAACTGTGAGTTAAAACAATTACAACAAACCAAACTGAGTGAACTATTGTCTTACCTTCTGTATTACCAAAAGCTGATGTCCCATATCCATTGACACGGGATTCACCAAAGCTATAAAAGGCAAATGGTGAATCAGGGTGGGCTATCTGATGGAAGCTCGAAACTTCACTATAACTGATCTGTGTCCATGAGTATTTCTCTCCAACAGTTTTATGCCACTGAAGATCTTTGGATGTCAGAGATTTCCCTAGTTTCAGCCCACTAAGGTTCTCACTGCGCACGACTACCACTGCTTCATTTGTAAAATCATTTTGCGTGACCAGGGTGTAGGAAGTGCTGAATTGATCATTTGGCAGGATGGTCATCAAAAAAGGGTCATTCAGAATACCTGCTTCAGTGATTCCTCCATTAAACTCATAAAGCACTTGAACCCCTTTGTCAGAGGTGATGTACAGAGAATCTGGCCATTTTATGCGTACATCATATGTCTCTCCAGCCTTCATTTCTTTTTGGGAGGTTGTACTGTCATGACCACTCACTTTGACTAGAGTGTTTTGTGAGGCTTGAATATACACACTGTCATATTTGTCATCAGGTCTTTGGTAGGCGATGGGCACAACGATGAATTCTGTCCCCCAACTACTGACGGGACGCAGTTGCTCATAAACATGGTCACATCCTGTAAACATCCAGGTACAGCTGTGGCCTGTGAAGACTGCTACTGGTTGCTTAGCAATTACTCTGGAGCCTGTCAGGTCTCCTACACTGGGATTGTATCGGTCTTGTTCATTTTCTTCTACAGTTTGGATCTGCACACTCTCAAAGGGCTCTAAATCAATTACAAGTTTGCTTCCTTTAGGAAAATCTTGTCCCTGGAATTTTACTCCTGCAGTCAGATGGACCTCTACTGAATTTTTTTCCATGTGATTGGTGATGGCAAATTCTTTGTAGGCATTAGGGATTATTTTACGGGATTTTGGAGTCTTTGGAGTAAAAACATAATACTCTGTTCCCCATTCGTCAACAGGGTAGATCACTGAAGCACCTGTTGAGAAGATTTTATAGTTGAGAGAAGACACCAGAACATTTTGGTCAGACTCCACCTGTACTGTTTTTTGGTATTTTCCACTTCCAAACATCTCCACTTCATCAGACAGCTGAAAAGTTTCTCCTTGTCCAGGCTGAACAGTTTTCTCATAGACTTTTCCCAGAGCAGTTACTGTCACTTTGGAACTCAGTTTTGCAGCTGGATTGAAAACCTCAACCAAAAATCGTGAAGACTTCAGTTGTTTCTGGATATAATTCTGCATGAAAGATATAGCAAACTGTCTTCCAGCTGGCCCAGCACAAGAGAGCCCTGAAAAAGAAATAGATGAAAGTGACAAAAAATTGTCATTGTGAAACATAGCACAGTGAGACAGAACGAAATGCTTCCTCTGCATTTCTCCCATACAAACACATGCAGTAAGGGGGTAGCTATTAAAAGTGCCCGGGGAGCAGTCATGTGAATGGTACCTTGCTCAAGGGTACCTCAGGGCAACCTATTGGTCTCGGATTCCAACCCAAAACCTTCCAATCCTGGGGCCAACTCCCTGACCATTAGGCCACCGCCTCCCCATTTGCAACATCTGCTTGTCACCCACACACACCATGCAGCAGGGGCAGGTATGTAAAGTACCCACGGAGCAGTAATAGGGATGTTACCTTGCTGCTTATGAGTACCATAGGGCAACCTACTGGTCTGGGACTCAAACCTACAAACTTTCAGTTCTGGAGACTAGTCTTCAACCATTAGCCCACCACCGCCAATTCTCCACTTTCAGTCATATATTATGAAGATATGACTGTTAAATAAGACTTTACTTATTCAGTGCTATGAATCTACAGGTTCCTCAGTGATTCTAACATCTTCAATGACACTGTTCTTCATTATGAGGATATATAATATTTCATTTTAATTTACTGCCTTCTAGAGTCTGAGCAGATATTTTAATTTGGGAATTTGTGCTTGACTTGCATCTTAGAAGCATTTTACACATTTGCAGATGAAAGGTAAATTTATATTTCATTGGAAGCATTGATTTCAAACCTGTCAGAAAAGAAACTTACCACAAAGCAGCAGGGCTGCGAAGCAAAGCAGTGTGCCTTTCATTTCCAGCTATGGATGAAAAAATTGATTAATGTGTTATGGACAAAACATAACTTCAGACTTGCAAAATAAAATACACATCACACAAAAAAGCAACTGATGGATCATCATACCTATTGTCTAACTGGCTACAATAACATCTTGCACAGTCATTTAAAAAACTATCCTTCAGCTTCTGGATTCCAAAAAGCAAATAAACAAAAAAATTGAAAATCAGCTCTGACCAAGACGCATCCTAAAATTTCTTACCTGAACTTGACAAAGGCAATGAGTGCAAAGTGTTTCTGGATTGTCCTGCTTAAATTATCTTGGGCATCTTTCCATTAGCCAATCAATGCTTTGCTGGCTTTCTTCAGTCATGTGTAGTGCCACTGCATTTTCAAACACGTGGAATGTCCAGTCATTTGAGTGTTTACTGAACTCATAATGCTTGGGTGGTGGTCAGGTTTGTGTCACATCTTATCTCAAAGTTCCTGTTCTGGTGTGAAAATGAACCTCCGGTTTAATTAAGTATCAAATTATTGTGCAAAACAGTTGGAGGCAGAACTTTGACGCAGAACCGAAACTGGCATACAGCCCAGCCACAAATATCAGCATACCTGATTATCGGATCATATCACACTAAAGCAAAAGCAAAAATACAAGTATAGTGAAACTGGCAGCTGACCCTGTTTCTTGTTTTTGAGAAACATGCTTACTGCATTTATAGCATTTAGCAGACACTCTTATCCAGAACGACTTCCTATTCCTAATTACAGGAACAGTCCCTCTGGAGCATCTCGGGGTTAAGGGCTTTGCTCAGGAACCCAGTGGTGGTAGTGCTGGAGGTGGGAATTGAACCTGCGACTGCTTAGTCTGTAGATGAGAATCCTAGCACTAGACCACCACCACATCTGAACGACATGTAAATGCCTAGGGGTGGGACCATTGCAGAAATATTGCTCAGGCTATATCCTATTGCAGACCACAAGATTGAACTCTCTCAGGCAGATAGAGATACAGATCCTTAGCTGACAGCCACACATAATGAATTGCTAATTTCATTCAGGTTTCACTGAGCCTGCGGTCAGTCATTTTTAATAAGTGATTCCTGTGTGGCACTATGAAGTGTGATTTTTGTGCACAGAAACAAGGCACAATTTCCTTGCCGATTGTCAAGTCAAGTCAAGTAAGCCTTATTGTCATTTCAGCCACATACACAGTACTCAGTTAAATGAAACAATGTTCCTCCAGGAACATAGAGCTACACAAGTGACAACATAGGACTTGACATAGAACACACCATAGGACTCAATATGTCAATATGTCTGTAGCCACCTGTATGTCATGATTTAGCTTCTTTGCATGCCAGCTAGGCTGTGTTTCAAGGGGACTTGGCAAAGAAAATGGCAGAGAAGGAGCATGAAAGAGGTGTCAGACAGAGAGAAAGAGAGGGCACAGTTTGTGGGAAAGCCAGCCTTGCTTCCACATCAGTATTGCACTGGGGTCAATGCAAAATAGATGCCAAAATGTATCTGTTTGCCATTTTGTGAGCCTGTAGTACATTCCTGCTCATGTGTCTTTGCTTTTGTTTTGCTTTTTTCTTCTCCCTGTGTCAGGTGTCCCTTGTTCCGTTATAAAGTATCATTGTTTTTCAATCAGCTGTTGCTTATTCTCTGTCGTTATCTGTGTCATGATGTTTCGTTAATAAACAAGAGTAGTCTTGTTTGCCTTGCCTGTTATTTATTTGCGTCTTTAGTTTTAGAGTTCATGGTGTTTATTTTTCTTTGTTCATCATCATGTTTACATTTACGGCATTTAGCAGATGCTCTTATCCAGAGCGACTTACATGTCTTAATTACAGGGACAGTCCCCCTGGAGCAACTCAGGGTTAAGGGTCTTGCTCAGGGACCCAGTGGTGGTAGTGCTAGAGGTGGGATTTGATCTCTTGATCCAGAGGGCCGTAGTCAAGTACCCTACCACTAGACCACCGCCACCCTTTATGTTTATGTCTCTATTAGTTTAGTAAAACTCAGTCTTATGCATGTACATATCTATAACCTGCCTTCAGACTTTTTTCCAGAGACGTTTTGGCTTGTAATTACAAGAATTATAAGGGGGAATAAAGAGCATAAAGCACAACTGACTTTCTTGATTGCTTGGCAATTTTTTTCAGGTTCACTATGACACTTATTCCTTCCAGTCCTATGCCGGAGTCACCAAGCTTTAGCAAAACAGGCTTTGATGGAAATGTTGAAAATTTGAGAGCTTAGTTAAAAAAGGGATTAATTCGATGAAAACAAACAATGACTAAAATATCATTGTGTATGGCTCTGTGTAAGACCTGATTTTCAAATTGATTGCTGTAAGAGACAACATGGTGCACACGCTGAAGCATTTGTTCTTCATTTTAAGCAAATGGTATGTTATGTATAATTTGAACACTCTCAAACAAAGGGCAGCAATAAAGTGGCACACCAGAGCAAACCAGGTTGCAGTAAGAAAACTGCATCAGAGGAAGTAAGTATTTATCCAAATCCCATTATTTACACTAACAAGAGAAATTGATAAAAAAAATAAATAAAAAAAAGTGAAAGAAAGCGACAGAAACTTCCATTTATGTATTTTTACCTTGACCTCAGGTTTTGGGTAGGCAAAGGGTGCAATGATTAATTCTGTCCCCCAACTACTGACGGGACATAGCTGCACATAAATGTGGTCATATCCTGTAAACATCCAAGTACAGCTGTGGCCTGTAAAGACTGCTATTGGATCAGTATATAAATCAGTATATTAATATTAACATATTGAGCGATTGATATATGCATGCACATGCCTGCACACACTTTGCTCTGAAGTCCTCACTGAAGCTCCTGATTTGCGTGATTAGAAATATAGCATGCTGCCTAGTCAGGTCTAGGTGTTCTTGTTTAAGTAGTTAGTATTATTGCCATTTTTTAGTATTACAGCATGTTTCAGGAGGGGCTTAACAGCCATTGTTGTTAGTTATTGATTTAGTTAAAAGGCTTTCTCTCAAATTTAGCAAATGCAAATGTTTGCACACTTTCTGGGCAGCGAATAATGAAAAGCACCACTTTTTCTATTTTCATTTTCTATGGTTCAGACAATCAACCTACATTGATACATTGACCACTGAATGGCAGTGAGACCCACTATGTTGTATGGGTTGGTGTCACGGTTATGTCACAGTAGAGGGCGCTCTGTTCAGACTGAGCATATCTGAGTTCATGAAGGCACAGGTGTGCTTCACTGGGCTGCTATTTAAGCCCCAATGAGTCAGAACAGAGCGAGGCTCATTCATGAAGGCTAAGCCTTAAAGTAATGTTGGTATTTTAGTCCTTTTGGTTGTTTTAGGTTCCATGGAAAATAAAGTCAAGTTCCTGACCCCTGGCTCCGCGTTGATGTCCCATCCCCACCCCACCAGGGATGCAGTTGGAGATGTTGGTGCAGATGAAAATATAGATTATTGACTGTCTGATATTGCTGATCTCACATAGCATGTTCTTGTTTTGTTAAATAAAAGTCTTTCTCATGCAGTAAGTTATGCTACAGCTTCTGGCTATTGTCCATCAGCTTGGTTTTTGGTTTTTCTCTTAATGTGGTTAAATTCACTTTCTTTTTAGTCGTTTTTGCAAAAAATATGCAAATATGCCATTTGAATAAAGCCTGTATAAAGCCAATATAAAGGAAATTATATATGTTTAAAGTAACGTTTCATTGCTTGGAATTTTTATTTAATAACAGAGCATTCATTTTGTAACTATGTTTTATTACTTTTCATGCATTATTTGACTTCACACTTCAGACACCTCCCTTTACCTAGTTTACGTCAGGAACTGAGTCCTGATATGATTTCTTTTTTTTAATCTAACTGGGAGGCGGAGTGAGTTTAAGGGTCTGATAAGAATGATATATGAAGGTTTAAATAGACGACTTCAGTCATTTTCTACTCTTTGGGCACTAATATCTGCAGCCAAGCAATTGAAAAGAAATGTGATATTATAACTTCCAAAAGTCCCATACCAATTTAAAAAATCGCAGGATGTTCTCTCCTCAGCTGCTTGACTGAGATTTTCAGATTTTCTCAGATGCCCAAGGTTTGTGTTTACTTTTAGGGCTACAGCAAAAGCTTATCAAATTACAGTGTACTAGAGGAAGCTGTTCCTGTGACAATCAATTATTTATTTCCAAAGCAATACATTTAGAATTAGTTAAATCAATATTTCTTTTCTAGCAGGCTTTCTAATAATGCATAGTGCTTTTTCATGTCTTCAGGTGCTGAGAAACATTCAGCCAAAAGTGGCAGGAATCGCAGTGCCCATAAGGCAAGTTTAAATGTAATGACTGAGGGGCCAGTTTTAACATTTGCTGGAAAAGCACAATTAATCAATAAACAATTAATGAGCCCTCCAGCCTAAATAAACAAAACTATATGTATCAATATAAAGACTGCTTTAAAATTATAAAGTTGTATAAATCATATTTGCATTATTAAAGTGACAATAGAGTATTGTGTAAAAGTCATAGGGCTTTGTTGTTTTTTTTTTGTTTTTTTTTAAATGACACAAAATCCTGAACGACTACACACAGTACACATATATAATTGTGTAATGATATAATAATAAAGATAATACTATCTGGAGGCTTGTGAAGGCTTATGTGAAAACCTGCAGCAAAGTCCACTTTAGAAATTGTTACTAGTGTATTGGGGCACATCCTTCAATTGTACGTCACTTTGGATAGCATCTGCTAAGTAAGTAAATTTAAATGTTATGTAATTTTTAAATACTTTTATGTATTTTATGGCTCTTTTAATGTGTTACAATTTGCTTTCAATTGCTGTCATAACAAAATCATGTATCAGTTTTTTATCATTATTACTTTACATAATTTAAAAATATTAGCTGGCATTTAATACCTATAATTGAATGCTTATAACTAGAATAAATCTTACATTAACTTATTCTAAGTATTATGAAAGTTTTGATGCCTTATCCTTTCTGGAGATACAAGGTTTTGTTTTTTCCCCACTATACAGTTAAAAACACTAAAACTGATTAGCTAAAGAAAACTGTTGTGTTGCTTAGAAACATTGCTTTATGTACCACAGATGAGTGACGCAGCGTCTTTTGTATAAAGATATGTGTAATGAGAAATAAGTGGCCACTAAAAAATACTTGGTACCTTTCAGAATCTCAAAAATCATACTGAATCACAATATAATATTGTCAAATCCAAATTGAGGTTGTCTTGAATGATTTATATAGTTTTAAATTATTGCAACCATTCAGGCACAGAAGTAGAACAGCCAAAGACTTTTTCAGTAATAAATGTTATTATATTGAACATTATTAATACAATTTGTCAAATAGTTTGATTATAAAAGAGTGAAAAAGTAATTATTTATTCCCTTAAAACTTACTATACATCGAATACAAACTCAATTTTGGGTAAAAGCAGGTAGTTCTACTGAATGTAATGCAATGTGCAATAAATTACATTTTCTTGTAACTGATTTATAAGTCATAAATTATAGCCATCATTAGCAAAGGAACAATAAATTTGAGTGTGCATGTGCACAGTGTAACGGTGTGGCCTACTCTGAACACAGGGAGCCACACAGGGTTTGGACCCAAATGCAGTGCCTGAAGCTGCCAGTACCCAAAAACGGGCAGAAAACAAAAAGCCCAAAACGGGCAGAAAACAAAAAGCCCAAAACGGGCAGAAAACAAAAAGCTCAAAACGGGTAAGCATTTGAGCTTGAACGTTGTAGCAAAAGGGAAAAAATGAGAAACTCCGAAGGGAGGGTGCAGCGTCAGTCAGCACAACAAGCCGAAGCTCGAGGGTGCTGAACTGACACAAACACAAAGCGAGAGAGACAGGGAGACCCGAGAGAAAACCCAAGGATCTTTACCAAATTACCGTCTGAGTCAAGCAACGACCTAGCAACTTTGAATCATTTTCTCTCCCTTTAAATAAGCCCAAGAACAAGTGAACCGAATCACCGTTGATCACCGTGCCTGATTGGCAGGTCTCCCAAGAGCGGTTTGGCTCCCCCTAGCGCCCCGTCGGGGTAGGGCTCTTACAGGACCCCCCCTCCTAGGAACGGCACCGGAAGTTCCCAAACCAGCGGCCTGGTCCCGCCGAAAGGACCTGATGAGTTCGGGGTCCAGAATGTGACGAGCAGGGACCCACGAACGCTCCTCAGGGCCATAACCCTCCCAATCGACCAGAAACTGGGAGCGGCCCCGAACCCGACGTTCCCTCAATAACCGGCGGACCGTATATGCCGGGGCACCATCAATAAGACGGAGCGCCGGGGCCGGGGCCTGCACGCTACAAAGCACGGGCTTGAGGCGGTACACATGAAAAGTCGAGTTGATGCGCATAGACCTGGGCAGGCGCAAACGGTACGAAACCGGGTTGATTCTGCAGAGCACCTTGAAAGGACCCACATACCGTGGGGCCAGCTTCCGAGACTCAACACTGAGAGGCAGGTCTTTAGCAGAAAGCCACACCATCTGCCCAGGTCTAAAAGACAGCCTTGCTGTCAGCCGCCCGCTTTTGGGCCACAGAAGCACGCTGAAGGGCTCTACGAGCTTTCAGCCAGGAGCGGCGGCAACGTCGCACCAAAAGAGCTGCAGAGGGAACCACCCCTTCCTCTTCCTGTTGCGGGAACACAGGTGGGGCAAAACCAAATTGACACTCGAAGGGGGACATACCTAAAGACGAGTGCCAGAGGGTGTTATGTGCGTATTCAGCCCATATGAGCTGGTCAGCCCAAGAGGAGGGACGTTCGGAAGCTAGGCAACGGAGGGTTTGCTCCAAGTCCTGGTTAACCCTCTCGGTCTGGCCATTAGACTGGGGATGGTAGCCCGATGAGAGACTAGCGGTGGCCCCGCTATAGTCGGTGGCCCCATATAGTCCGCATCCATGCCATGGATGTGGACTATATGGTGGAGTAGCAACTCTGCCGTTTCTTTGGCAGAAGGGAGTTTGCGAAGCGCTATGAACCTGCCTGCTTTTGAGAACCTATCCACAACCACTAAGATTACAGTATTACCACGAGAAGGGGGAAGGCCTGTGATAAAATCCAGAGAGAGATGTGACCATGGGCGTTTGGGAATTGGCAGTGGATGCAAGAGACCTGCAGGTCTGGCTCTGGGATCTTTATTACTGGCACAAACCCTACAGGCTGCCACATGAGCTCGAACCTCTCGGTCCATTCTTGGCCACCAGAATCGCCTTCTGAGGAATTCTAGGGTGCGAGTAACCCCTGGGTGAGCAGTGAAATTCGAAGCATGTCCCCAGTCCATCACTTTGGCCCTTACAACAGACGGGACATATAGCTTGCCAGGAGGTCCACCCCCAGGATCAGGCTCTGAGGCCAGGGCATTACTCACTTCCGTTTCAATCCCCCAGCGTATAGGAGCCATAATTCTCTGCCGGGGAACAATGGGTTCAGGGGGACCCTCGGAGATAGGAGAGTCCCATTGGCGAGAGAGAGCATCAGGCTTGAGGTTCTTAGACCCAGGGCGATACGACAGCAGGAAGTCAAATCGGGCAAAGAACAGAGCCCACCTAGCCTGACGGGGTTTGAGGCGTTTGGCTTGCTCGATATAGGCCAGGTTCTTATGGTCGGTCCAGACCAGTACCTGATGTCGAGCCACCTCAAGCCAATGCCTCCATTCCTCAAAGGCAAGCTTAACCGCCAGCAGCTCCCGATCTCCTACGTCATAATTACGTTCGGCGGGAGAAAGGCGGTGGGAAAAGTAAGCACACGGGTGCAGTTTATTATCGGGAGCCGAACACTGTGACAGAACCGCCCCAACTCCCACCTCTGACGCATCCACCTCAACAATAAAAGGGAGCTCGGGATCAGGATGCTGCAAGACAGGGGCCGCGAACAGCCTATTTTTGAGTTCACTGAAAGCCTCCTGGGCCTCAGGGGTCCAGTGAAAACGCGCCACTGTCTTGTGGGTAAGGGTAGACAAGGGGGCTGCTATCGTGCTAAAGATACGCACAAAACGACGGAAAAAGTTTGCAAAGCCCAGAAACCGTTGCACTAGGCGGACCGAGGTGAGGCGTGGCCACTCGGCCACTGCTTTTATTTTATTTGGGTCCATGCTCAGCTGCCCCTGGGAGACTACAAAGCCCAGGAAGGCGACGGAGCGAGCATGGAATAGGGACTTTTCAAGTTTTACAAATAAATGATGCTCTAAGAGCAGTTGGAGGATCCTTCGCACATGAACCTTGTGTTCGGCCTCCGTTCGACTAAAAATGAGGATGTCGTCCAGATAGACAAACGCGTAATGATTCAGGGCCTCTCTTAAGACCTCATTAATGAAACGCTGGAAAACTGCTGGAGCATTCATAAGCCCAAAAGGCATAACAAGGTACTCATAATGCCCTGATGGCGTGATGAAGGCAGTCTTCCACTCATGTCCCTCCCTGATCCGGATGAGGTTGTAGGCGCTGTGCAGGTCCAGTTTGGTAAAAATGGATGCCTGTTGCAGCGCCTCAAAGGCTGTTGACATGAGAGGCAAGGGGTACCTGTCCTTGATAGTTATCTTATTGAGGCCCCGATAATCAATACATGGACGGAGACCACCGTCCTTCTTACCCACAAAAAAAGAACCCCGCCCCTGCGGGGGATGTAGAAGGCCTAATAAAACCCAGAGCCAGGGCCTCTTGGATGTAATCCTCCATGGCTGCCTTCTCAGGACCCGAGAGGGAGAACAGGCGGCCCCTAGGAGGAGTCGTGCCCGGAAGCAAGTCTATAGCACAATCATAGGGCCTGTGAGAAGGAAGGAGTTGGGATTTCTGTTTACTAAAGACCTCTTGGAGGTCCCAATATTCTGAGGGAACTGTGTTCAGACCTGGAATCACCTCAGAAGCGAGTGGAGTTTTAGGGGCCTGACCAGCGATAAAACAAGAACGCGTACAATGAGGTCCCCAGGCCACTACCGATCGGGTTAACCAGTCCAAATGAGGATTGTGTTGCTGTAGCCAGGGAAATCCCAGAATAAGGGGTAGATCAGGAGCCCGAACAAGAAGCAGGGGCAGCCGTTCGCAATGCAGACCAATACACAGAGTTATGGGGAGGGTTTGATGAGTAATAACCCCTGAAGCTAAGGCCCGCCCATCAATAGCTGCCACGGGGAGTGGGTGATCCAGGGTCTCTATGGGTAAACCCCATTTCCTGGCTAGCTCTGTGTCTATAAAGTTTCCGGCTGCTCCTGAGTCTATGAAAGCCCGAAGCTGTTCTTCTCTACCTGAACCCCAACGTAAGGAGGAGCTGAGAAATACCCCTGAGGGCTGTGGGAACACTGGAGGGCCTGCCACAGAGTCCCTATGCTGTTACAGGCCTCCTAGTTTAATTTTAGCTCAGGGCAAGATGCTCGAAGGTGACCGGAGCAACCGCAGTAAAGGCATCTGCCTTGCCGCATCCGGTCCTCCCTTTCCTGACGGGAGAGACGAGCATGACCAAGCTGCATGGGCTGAGGTTCTTGTGAAGTGTCCTCAGCCTGTGGAAGAATGGGAACCACGTGTTGTGGGTCGGCTCGTGGTCGTGGAGACCTTTCGGTCTCCCGAGCCTGTCTGCGCTCCCTAAGGTGGTTATCAATCCTCAGGGAGAGATCAACCAAGCCCTCAAAAGAGTCAGGGGGGTCCCGTGGAGCCATTTCGTCTTTGAGGTCACTATTGAGACCCTGAGAATAGGCCGCCATTAGTGCCGTTGCATTCCAACCACTTCCTGCGGCTAAGGTACGGAACTCAATGGCGTAGTTCGCAACCGACCTCCCTCCCTGTCGTAGTTGGAGCAGGGCGAAACTGGCCTCCCTTCTACTGCTGGGATGGTCGAAAGTGTCCCTGAGTGCTGAGGTAAACTGATTGAGGGAGGAGCATACCTCTGGCTGGTGTTCCCACACTGGGGTGGCCCATGATAGGGCTCTTCCCGTGAGCAACGAGACAACATAGGCCACCTTAGCTCTTTCAGTTGGAAACCGAGCAGGTTGCTGCTCAAATGCCAAAGAGCATTGGAGGAGGAAACCACCCAATCGTCCCTGGGAGGCGGTAAAAAGGGCATAGGCGGTATCACCGTAACGGGAGAGGGGGCTATAGATGCGCCCGCAGGAGGTTCAGGTCTATTTTGCAGGGCAGTATTGATTACCTGCAACTGTGACGTTATCTGCTGCAGGATTTGTTCGTGCCTGCCTATGGTAGCGCCCTGAGCAGCTAGAGCCGTCTGAAAGGCATCTCTGGGCGATGCTGGGTCCATACTGGCTGGGTCGTTCTGTAACAGTGTGGCCTACTCTGAACACAGGGAGCCACACAGGGTTTGGACCCAAATGCAGTGCCTGAAGCTGCCAGTGCTCAAAACGGGCAGAAAACAAAAAGCCCAAAACGGGCAGAAAACAAAAAGCCCAAAACGGGCAGAAAACAAAAAGCCCAAAACGGGTAGAAAACAAAAAGCCCAAAACGGGTAAGCATTTGAGCTTGAACATTGTAGCAAAAGGGAAAAAATGAGAAACTCGGAAGGGAGGGTGCAGCGTCAGTCAGCACAACAAGCCGAAGCTCGAGGGTGATGAACTGACGCAAACACAAAGCGAGAGAGACAGGGAGACCCGAGAGAAAACCCAAGGATCTTTACCAAATTACCGTCTGAGTCAAACAACAACCCAGCAACTTTGAATCGTTTTCTCTCCCTTTAAATAAGCCCAAGAACAGGTGAACCGAATCACCGTTGATCACCGTGCC
Organism: Hepsetus odoe; assembly: GCA_017165825.1. Lineage (NCBI taxonomy): Eukaryota > Metazoa > Chordata > Actinopteri > Characiformes > Hepsetidae > Hepsetus > Hepsetus odoe. Next base: position 19,442,727 of record CM029368.1, read on the forward strand.
TGATTGGCAGGTCTCCCAAGAGCGGTTTGGCTCCCCCTAGCGCCCCGTCGGGGTAGGGCTCTTACACACAGGTCATTAAAAACACTGGTCTGCATAGACTACAAACACAATTCGTAAACAAATGGAGGGAAAAAAACAAAGTAATATGCAAAGCAGATGTTTTAAATATGGTATGATGATGAAGGTTATTAGTCCTTAACTGCTGCTGGGGATATGTTGGAAAGTTGTAAAAATGCATCCATGATTTTTCCTGAAGGTGTGTTAATCACAGGCTTTAAACCACCCAGTATGGAATTATTTTCAGATGATTATTATTACATTATCATTACTCAGTGCAAACTGCATTTCATTGGTTTTGTACCTGTTCTTTGTATCATCCTGGCAGATTCCCTTGAAAGCCATGCTCACAGAGCCTTTTAAGCCTTTTCAGCTCATTGGTGTAGTTGGGCATATTGAAAGTGGATGTCATTTGTACACTAACGTCCATATGAAGGCCTAGACCCAGTTTCCCAACAGAAACTTTATGAAACTTCCACCAGTGTGTCCTTGTGACATCACTTCCAAAGGTAAATTGTGTACACATACCTGCTCATCCACATGGCAACTCTTCTAGCATTGCCTCGGCATCCAGTTGTGATGCTTGTGGGCCACCTTCAGTCACTTTAGTGGTGGACAAAGTGCACATTTCCTCCCATAACAAGCATTAAACATTTATTGGACCTAGCTCTTCTCCTGGTCTTGATCAGATATATTACAATTTATTATATTAGAAAATAAATGAGCCTTGGATCTTGAAATCATGAACAATGAACCCCCACACATGGTGTGTTTTCTTTGTGCCTGTAACAGATATAACTTGAAGTGTAAATTAAGTTTGTGCGCATAACACAGAAAAGTAATTGGTAGTGTGTGATCAGATGAACCCTTAATGAATCATTTTGATATTGTATGTTTCCCAAGCAATCACTTTCACAGGATCTTATTTGATTGTTCTATCTGTTTACAAAAAGGTGTGGTTATCGTTGATGCTGGGCCACACCTTATTCATTTCTGAAACAATGGTGGATACATTGTTTTGGATCATAGCCAAGTGAACAAATAATTTAAGCAATGATTAATATATTGTTTATTGCTTAATACCATTGGCTACTGTTTACTCTCTTATCATTTTCTCCTTTGCTTAGAGTTGGATTGGGTTTATCAGACCAGATGATGGTTTTGAAGACATTTATTTATTAATTATTACTGTGTAGCACATTTTACAGCCTCTAGGTTTTTCACATTTTAAACAAAATCTTTCTATGACAACTTCACATTTGGTGTACATCTGGGCCACAATCAAAGACTTCCAAATTTTTATTTATGCAACCATGCAAATGAAGAATAATGCTAAGAAATAAGGTATGTATTTAACCAATACACCAGCAGTGTAGCAAAAGTGGTTTGATAGAAAAAGAGAAATATTCTGATCTTTGCTTAGAAACTGCAGCTAGGCCAAGATACTTTAGCAAGATTTTAGAACTTAATATAGTATTTTTAAGTGGAATACCTCTTCCTTATGGCCTTAGGATTTCTGTGTTATCTATAGAGCCTTCAGATACATGCTTCAGACATTTTGTGTTATTTTCTGAAACGTTGATTGATCATCTACTCTTACCACTGAAACCTCCACAGCTAAAATGGCAAGTCTGAAAGCTTGTCTGATGTATCAACAGCAGCCAAGGCAGCAGATGATTCTTTTACATGTTGCACTCAAATATATTCAAGATCCACATCCATGGCTACAGCTACCTCATAGAATCAGGTCCACAGACCAAATAGGCGCTCTTAGGAGTTAACATCACAAATTATAGTCTATCTGTTCTTTAACATCCAAAATGACATTTGCATTTTAAATGATGTGCTTGGTCTTCACTGGAAAGACTGGGTTCTGTACAAAGCAACATTGTAGTGTGTTCCACATTTATTTGCAAAGAAATCTGAGTGTTGCTTGACAAATAGATCTGGAGCTTAAGGAGGAACAGAAAGCAATTTTCTCACTGTTCTTATAATGAAAGCACTTGGCAATGGTTGCATCCTATGGGTTTGTGTTCAGACAGGCAAGACACCCAAGCCTCTAATAATGGATCCCTCCAAGCTTGCTTTTACGCATGGATATACTTGACAAATATTTGCCTTTTATCAGATGACACTGAATGATTTCTTTAGTTAAATATTTCAATTATTTAGGTTTAAATAACAAAAATTGAAAGTACTTTGAATTGCACATGCTTTATTGATCCATTATGTCACCATTGGTCATAATCTTTATGTACACAATTACATTGTATATCACTGAAAATTCACTGCCGTTTGGTGGACATCTCGAGAAGGGTTCAAAGGAAGCAAAAAGAAGTTCTTCAGCAATCACTAGTTGCTGTAAAAAAAAGAAATCAAACAAAACAGAGATTTAGGACAATATTGTTAGCAGATGTTTAGGTTATTTATTACCACAAACATTTAAGAATATTAAAGTGGAGGTTTTGTAAAAAGGACAACGTTTCAGTTTTCTTAAACAGAATGGAAGCGTCATGGCATGAAAATTACATGGAGTATTTCAATGTGATTAAAGCAGAGATGCCGAAGCCTTTGCATAAAAAGCTGCATCCTTTTGCTGGAATATTTCTAAAAAGGAATCTATTGATTGGCTGTTTAGGGAACTAAGTATGGCATCTATGGCATTTACTCACTTATTGTCATTTTGCTGTTATACAGTCATACTCACCAGCTAGGAAAGTCAGGTGCTAAGTTTTGTTGCATGTACATCATAATGCTCCCACCAGAAATAGACTCAGTCAGTTTCCCACAAGCACCACAAATTTGAGCCATGATCTCTTCATTCACAGTGATTGTGATCTCATCTGTGAGACTGTAGGACAGTTTGAATGCAGATGGCTTCTCAATGATGACTGTTTGATCGATGACCTTAACATATAGCTGATTTCTCTGCATAGTTGGCAAAGTCACCTTCCTACCATTGAACTAAATGTTTAAAAGAAAAAAGGAAACATTAGATTTGCTAAGAAAGAAAGTCACTGCTGAAAATCACTTTTTCTGCATGTGATTATATTACAAATGGGACACAATTAAGGTCTTGCTCACCCAAATCTCATGTTTGCTGTTCACAGTGATGAAAACCTCTTCAAAGAAGACATAAACAGATACAGGCTTCAAGGCTCCAGCGCTGCAAGCTTGCACCTCCACCACCACACGGAACCAGTTCGCTACATCAAGGCTGTCACACATCTTCACCAATTCAAAGGCTCCACTAGATGTGAGGGTCCAAGTTGTTCCATTGAAAAGGGTGAATGAACCTCCAGCTTCCAAAACACACTGCTTTGGATAGCATCCACGAACACCATTCTCAACCTTGCATATTTCATCACTCTTACAATTCATGCTTTCAATCTTCACTATACCAGTATCAAGACAGATCAAGCGCTCCTGGCAATTGTCAGTGATGATAGACTGACCAATCTGCAAATTGAGAAATACATTGAGAAGCTCTGACTTAATGATTAATACCAGGCCACAACAATGCAAAGGTTAGCATTAGAAACAGCTGTGTATAATAATAATTTATATATATTATTATTTTTTTTATTATATGGTATATATATATATAGAGTATATATATATATAGGTATATATATATATATATATATATATATATATAATAACAATTATTGTTGTTGTTATTATTATTATTTTAGTCATTAGTCATTTTCAATGCCACTTGTCTCTACCTAGGGATCTATATCCATCCCCAGCTGGCTACAGAGGAAAGGATGGGGGACACACCCTGGACAGGTCTCCAGCCTATCGCAGGGAGGAGCCAACCGACGGGGACGGCACCTTGCTCAAAGAGGCTTGAACCCACAATCTTCCAATCTGGGGCCAATTCCCTAACAACTAGGCCACCGCTGCCCCTAAACTTATTGTTATTATTATTATTATTATTAATATAATAATAATACAGTAATAGTAGTAGTAGTAGTTAATTAACTTAATAGTGTTTTTAACTAATTTAGCAAAAATAAACCTGGTCTTGGTAAATGCCCAAGCTTTCATTGGATACTTTAAACTGAAGTCTAATATAAGTGAAGAAATCTGACAACATCAGTGAAGTTCTAATACTGATGCACAGAAAAAATTACCATGCATCCACACAGTAGAAAAGAAAATATTCATCCTGCATAATCCACACACAAAATATATTGGGCAAGAAAGTTGTAAGTCAAATACAGAACCTGTTATGAAAAAACAGCATTCCATTCTACAGATTTACCTTGTATGTTTGACCATTTTCATAACAGCTACACTGTTCTGCTTTACCACAGCTCTGTCCCATTTGTAGAATCCAGCGTCACACATGCAGCCTTCAGTGCGACCCTTTATATCAGTCCATGATTTCAGTGAGGCCAGGACAGGTGCAAAGGTCACATGACTGAGCACAGATTTATAGTGACTGTTGTCAGGGCATTTCAGTGCTGCAAGGAATGCACATAATTTTATATCATTCCGAGAAAATGTTTAAGAATACAAATAATCACCTATTCACTGCTGATAAACTTACGACTAAAATGTTGGTGCTCAGTTCCCAACAGTTACCCGCAAAGTCCTGACAGTTGATCATGTAAGCAGCAATGCTGTGGCAGAGCATGTGAGAATCTCCGTCACCCGTACAGACATCGTAGACACAGTCTCTGAAGTAGGAATCGGGTTGGATTACACTGTGACAGGCAGCAAATGGACCTTGAGGATCAGTAATAATGCTGCAGTCCTTTTCAAACACAGCTTTCTTGTCTGCAGGACACTTTGGACAGAAATCTCCACTGCAGCCATCATCACACACGACACCAGGAACAGCCACCTTCCACGCAGCTCCCAATGTTTTAATGTCGCTTGTCGTTTTACCATCTGGCAACAGTAGCTCATCATTCTTCATACCATTGTATGTTCCACACATACCACAGGTTTTTTCCTAGGTAGCTGCTTGGGACTGTAAATAGGACATGATACACCATGTCATAGAGACGCCAGGCTGTAATTGTGGTGATTATGATTTTGAAAGCCCTCCTGCTGGACTGTCACTTTTCCTTCATCCAGGCTCACAGGGATGTTGGTCAAGACACCATTAATCTAAAAGGAGAAACAGTCAAAATGCATCGCACATCACATTTGGAGAAAATAAGCAGATTAAAATATAAGACTCAAAAGACGCCATAATATTATAAAGCAATGGTTAATATATGAATTCAATAATTCACAAATTATTCACAAATTATAACAATCATTCAAAAATGACAATATATATATGTCATTAAATTAATCATTATTCCAGTTATCATTAGTTATTGTCTCCTAGAACAAGACCAGTGATTGGATGAACAGAGCCAGCTTTGCCAGGACATGTTCATAGAATATTACATCTACTGAAGTAGCAGGATGGCAAAAGGAAACTGCATAATTCAAAGAGACAAAAAAGTCTATTTATTTTTGGCCATTTTGAACATAAGGTTGTTTCTTCAATAAGTGTTGTTTCTACATTAAACGCGCAGAGCCATATCATAATATATATTATATATGTTGCAGTATAAACTACACTTAGCTCATAAATTTAAGATATTCAAACTATTAATTGATTTTCAGTGACCATTATACAACATTGTGTTATCTCACTTATGTGTTACGTATCATTATGTGGCGTAGATGATTTTCGTCAGAGAACTGTAATCATACCATAAACTCCACAACAACCACTCTGGCTTAAGTAGAGACATTTGAGTAAGTTGATTCATTCCACTTCTCATTCTCCATCATAACTGCAAAATGCAGAGTGTTGTGTTCCCTCCAGATGGCAAACCCTTAGCTGCTGTGTAGGCAGGTGCCCAGAAGTCATGCATATGTACTGTTGTCAAATGTGTTGTAGTGGGGATCACCATAGATGTTACAAGTGCCCTGAGATACTGCATGACATCCTCTTATCCCTTTAGTGATGCTGCATGCTGTTCCAGTTGGGCAGCTTGCATTCTCACAAACAATCCTGACCATTGGTTGCTGCAGGTGCACTTTTTACACTGCAGGTGCCATCAACCCAGATGGATTCTAGCCTGTAGGTAGCGCTTTCTCACTCCTACTGACATACATACAGCCACACTGCTGAGCCTGGGGACACACTGAGTTTTCCACTCCACAGGTATCCCTCATCACAGACACAGGCTTCCACACAATTGGCTTTGCAGTCAGCAGAAGGAGTGGGATTCTCACAGGAGACAGGACAGGCACAGGACTCAAAGTGACTGTTTGCAGGACATGTCGGGGCAGCTGGTAAGTATGACAATTTAACCATTAGTGATACTATATTTATATGTACAAAATATTTTGTCAGTATTCATCACTGTTCTTCTACTGAAAGACAAAGGTTTGGAGGTTTGTCAGAAACAGAAGTTAAAACTCATGTTTCTGAATAAAACATAATTTCAGAGACGAAATGTATGTTTCATGGTTAACCTAGTTTTCATTACCATAATGCATGTCATATTATTTACTTCATCTACTGTACATTTCTATATTGACCCTTATACTTACGGCACCCAATGAGGTTTCTCCAGTTGAGCACATGTACACCAGCTCTCTGGCAGGTATCTGTGTAAATTTGTGCTGTCTTGCACAGAAATTGTTTAAATCCTTTACCCATGCAGTAGTCAATCAGGCAATTTTCATAGAAAACTTTGGGATCAATAAGAGTTTTGCAGTTGCGGAGAGGACCATCAGTAAGGATAGTGACGAAGCGACAGAAAGCCTTGGCTGCTATGAGATCATACCATGGTTCTCTTTTACAGCTATCACACTGCCCCACACAGTCATCTGTGCAATAGGCATCCCCAGGTAAACCTGGAACCCTCCAGCTCTTTCCCAGTGCTGGAATACTGCCTGCCAAAGAGCCAGCTGGATTGGTAAGGTCATCATCCTTCTTCCCATTGAAGTTCCCACACATGCCACATGTCTTTCCCATGAAAGTGTCTGGTATCTTTATCACAAGATATTGATCCCAGTTATACTGCACTGACAGACCAAAGTCTGTCTCCACGATAACTGAGAGTCCACTTTGCTTGACATTCACTTTGCCATTGTCCAAGGAGAATGGAAGGTACCAAAAAGAATCACTTATCTGAAGAAAGCAAGAACATGAATAGCATGACAGGATTTAAGAGATGATTTGGCCTAACTACATAAAGTAAATGCTAAAGCAATCATCTCAAACATTTCTCACCCGTACAAGCCCGGTCTCATGGTGGACGATGGTGATGGTTTGATTGTAGACCTTAATTATGACCTTGCCCACAAAGGTGCCTTTTGAGCTGCCAAAGCGTTTATTCATGGCCTGGACTTCAAATGCTGGGTATTCACTGTCTACATAGCAATTCTTTGCCATGACATAGGTGCAGTTACCCATGAAGTTGTAATAATCACTATCAAAAGTGCGGTAGTGTGGGTCACCCATAACCCAGCAGGTACCTACAACTGAAGAATTTTCACATACATTAGTTAATTGACAATGCTGATTTTTCTTTCTTTCTGACAAATAGATCTGTTTTTGTAATGACTAAATGCTCCTCACTGAAGCATTTACCATCTGCCAAAAACCCTGGTTTTGGAAATAGTAGCTACTTTGCATTTATAGTTTAAGTAACCCTTACCAATCTATGTCCACTGGTTCTTTCTGGAATGTTTCAAAAGTTCTGTACCATATAATGTTTTAAACTAGTGACAATCAGTGTTCCAAAGTTTTTGTGGCCAACATAAATGAGTAAAGAAAATTGCTTAATTTTATTCAGCTAACAGAAGATTGAACTTTTAAGCACTCATTGCAGGTTGATTTAAACCACATGTTGCATGTATCCTCAAAATGGGACCACAATTTCACAACTCATGACTAAGATTTAGAAACATCCTGTCCTCTCTGTTTAACTGACGTGTTGTCTCTATACTGTGTCTCTTTCTTTTCAGAATCAACAGATTGTTTTTTAAAAATCCTTTATTACTCAAAGGCCAAAATGTGAATTGGACCATTTGAGTATAAATCCAAAGAATAGAATGAAGTTTTTGACAAATCTTATTCACCATGATATTTGTAATCAACAATTGAGTAATAGGTAAGAAACTTGGAGAGTGTGATTAAAATGCCCCAAGGCCTTGTGTGTCAAGCTCTGAGTTACATTTACATAATATAGTGTATATATATATATATATATATATATACACAAACATTTGTTGTAAGCATTGTGAATGGAATGTTCAATTGTTAAATCATCTGCAAAACTAATTTTACTTACCATTAGGCTTCAGGTAGCAGCCACGAACCCCATTCTTAATATCACAGATTTCATTAGTACCACATTTCATGTCTTCATGTTTGACTTCACCAGAGGGTAGACAGGTCAAACGTTCTCGGCAATCATTTGTGATCACTGACTGACCAATCTACAAGAAGAATTGCAATGCTGTTGAATGGTTTTTGTTAGTTTACATTAGATGTAAAATGAAAAGCTTTCTTGAATCCAGTGTCCAATGCGAAATATTTTAATCAGGTTTTCATGAATGTAGCAGTGTTAAGACCCTTACTCAAATGTATTAATAATTGTTTATACAAGGTTCTTGATTGTCAGGTTTTTAGATTTTATTAATGCATTAACAAATACTAAATCTGACCACAATATGCTGACTTTCTACATGTGTGCTTTTTCCATCATTCCTTTGGTAACTGACATCACTTATGGAGTTCCCCTGACGTACATCTTAAGTGTCCCAATTCTCCCATGCGGAAAACTTTGATGTGCTTTATTTTGATTTCATAAATCTACTCATCACTCCAATGCCATGAACAATGTTTGTATAGCCCTCATGACTGGAATAACTTGCCAGAGCATCTGATGGTAGTGGATGTGGGCATTTCTAAAAACAAACTTAATATATGTATTCGTTATAATTAATATATGTATTTGTTAAAGCCTGTACCAATTCATGTCTCAGTTGTTTTGTGGTGTACTAAAGATAACTGTGTAGACATTTATTTGTTTTCCCTGCGATAGGCTGGTGACCAGTCCAGGGTGCATCCCCCGTCCTTCGCCCTGTGTGCGCTGGGTTGGACTCCAGCACCCCCCCGCGGCCCCGTTTGGGACAAGCGGCAGAAAATGGAAAATGGATGGATGGACATTTATTTATTTATTTATATTTTATAATATGCACACCTTGAAGCCTAAGCAAATATCAGGGACAAATAAATGAGTTTACTTATTGCATGTTATTACACATACTGTCTTTCCATTTTGAGTTAAGTAATAGCAACCTACTTACTTTTTTATTTATAACACATTGCCTGTAATAATGCAGATAAAGCCTACCTTGTATGTTTGTCCATTTTCATAACAGCTGCATTGATCTGCTTTAACGCAGCCAGTACCATTGGTGAAGAACCCGGTGTTGCACATGCAGCCTTCAGCACAGGTCTGAATATTACAGTCCATGATATCAGTAAGGCCAGGACAGGGTGTGTCACATGACTGAGCACAGATTTCATAGTGACTGTTGTCAGGGCATTTTAGAGCTGCAATAAATATGGAGAAAAATATAGCTGTTAAATTACTAACAAGCCATTTATAAAATCACTATTTCACTAGACTACCATTTTTATAATTGTTTTTCATACGTACGGCAAAATGTTGGTGTTCTCCAGTTCTTAACAGTTACTCCAAAGTCCTGACAGTCGATCATGTAAGCAGCAATGCTGTGGCAGAGCATGTGAGAATCTCCGTCACCCATACAGACATCGTAGACACAGTCTCTGAAGTAGGAATCAGGTTGGATTACACTGTGACAGGCAACAAATGGACCTTGAGGATTAGTAATAATGCTGCAGTCCTTCTCAAACACAGCTTTCTTGTCTGCAGGACACTTTGGACAGAAATCTCCACTGCAGCCATCATCACACATGACACCAGGAACAGCCACCTTCCACGCAGCTCCGAGTGTTTTAATGTCTTTTGTTTCTTTTCCATCTGGCAACAGGAACTCGTCATTCTTGTTACCATTGAAGTTTCCACACAAGCCACAGGTCTTTCCATAATAGCTGCTGGGCACTGTGATACTAACATGATACACCATGTCGTAGGCGACTCTCAGGCCAAAATCTGTTAAGATTACATTTTGGTTGCCATCTTCTTGGACTTTCACTTTTCCTTCATCCAGACTGACAGGGATGTTAGTCAAGATCCCATTTATCTAAAAAAATAGCATGTGATTCATTGGAAAAATGTGGAATTTAGTGTTGAATATATATTTCCTACATATGGCCTTAAAGGTAAAAATGCCAAAATATTTGTTGGTCCTCTATAACATTATCTACATATACTTTCACTGTTAACAAACCTTTGGGTGAAACTCAGTGGATTAATAAAAGCATTGAGGTAAGAACTAGGATCTGATCCATTGGGATTAGGTTAATGGCTGAGGTTCTGGTTAATGTTAAGTTTAGGTTTAGGGTTAAGAAAGGCGATGTTTAGGAAGTGAGAAAACAAACTGTATATGAGGCACACTAAAGCCAATCAAAAATTAATTATTTTGTTTTATGGAGATTACATAGGGATTGATTACTTCTGTCCAAAATTAGAACTAATGAATATGAATGTCTATATAAAAAAATACAGTTAAGTACTGTTTTAAATGTAAACAATTGTTAAATGTACTAAGAAGTAATAAATGACTGAGATTAGGAAATGTGGCACTTACCATTATCTGATGCAGCTGGTTTCTTCGTAGTACTAAGACCATGCCATAAACCTCCACAATGACTACTTTGGCCATGGATACATTTGGACTGAGCTGAATTCCATTCCATTTCTCATTCTCCACTCTAACAGCAAAAGGTGTGAGTTTTGTTCCCTCTAGATGGCAACCCTGAGCAGCTGTATAAGTGCAGGTGCCCTGGAAGTCATATGTACTGTTGTCAAATGTGCGGTAGTGGGGATCTCCATAGATGCTGCAGGTTGCATGAGCAACTGGATGACATCCTCTTATCCATTTAACAATGCTGCATTCTGATCCACTTGGGCAACTTGTGTTCTCACACAGAACCTGACCATTGCTTGGGTTGCAGGTGCATTTTTTGCTGCAGGTGTCATCAACCCAGATAGATTCTCCAGCCTGTAGATAGCGCTTGTCGCCTCCATTGACATACATACAGCCACACTGAGTCTTAGGGACACACTTGTTTCCACTCCACAGGTATCCCTCATTACAGACACAGGCTTCTACACAGTTGGCTTTGCAGTCAGCAGAAGGAGTGGGATTCTCACAGGAGGCAGGACAGGCACAGGACTCAAAGTGACTGTTTGCAGGACATGTTGGGGCAGCTGAGGAGAGATCAAAATGCAAAGTGGGTAAAATATAAAATGAATTGTAGCTGCTCTTTTCAAAATGCAGTTGGTCTTTAATGGGCAGAAAATGTTTCCGAAATTTGCAGTTACCAGGGCCTTAGATATAACATCATTAGAGGTGCTAACTTTTTTGCTCACTTTGCAAACATAACTGTTTGAAATATTTGATAGTATGCTGCTACTTAACCTACCATTAACCTGTAATTTGAAACTAATCATTGTCATTACACTCACGGCAGTCAATGAGGTTTCTCCAGTTGAACACGTGTACACCAGCTCTCTGGCAAACATCTGTGTAAATTTGTGTTGTCTTGCATAGAAATGTCTTGTATCCTTTGCCCATGCAGTAGTCAAGTAAGCAGTTTTCATAGAAAACTTTGGAATCGATGAGAGAATTGCAGTCACGGAATGGACCGTCACTGAGAATGGTCACAACATGACAGAAAGTCTCTGCTGCCAATCGTTTGAACCATGATTTTCCTTTACAACTCTCGCACTGCCCTACACAATCATCTGTGCAATAGGAATCTCTGGGTAAACCTGGAACCCTCCAGCTCTTTCCCAGTGCTGGAATACTGCCTGCCAAAGAGCCGGCTGGAGTAGCAAGATCATCATTCTTCTTCCCATTGAAGTTCCCACACATGCCACACATCCTTTCCATAAAGCTGCCTGGTACTCTTATCACCAGATATTGCTCCCAGTCATATTGAACTGACAGGCCAAAGTCAGTCTCCAAAACAACCGAGAGGCCACTTTGCTGAAGAGTAATTTTGCCATTGTCCAATGATATTGGAAGGTACCAAAGAGAATCACTTATCTAAAATGAGAACATGAATGAAATGAAATTTAACTCATTCTTTATAAAAATCTTATCATTCTCTATGTTTTTTGGGGTTTTTTTTTTAGCTTAAAAGTTAAGATTTTATGCAAGATTGCAATATGCAAGATTATGCAATTTAAAAAACTGCTGCACAGCCTTAATGGTAATACATTTTGTCACAAAAGTACTTACCCGTACAATCCCAAACTCATCACGGACCATGGCGATTGTTTTACCATAGACTTTAATGACGACTCTGTTGACATGTGTGATTTTTGCACTGCCATGGTGTTCATTCGCGGCCAGGACTTCAAAAGCTGGATGTACAGTGTCTACACGGCAGTTCTTAGCCATGACATAGGTGCAGTTGCCCATGAAGTTGTAGTAAGTGCCATCAAATGTACGGTAGTGTGGGTCACCCATGACCCAGCAGGTACCAACAGAAGCTGGAGAACATTATAACAGACTGTTTAACGCATTGCACTGCTTGAAAGCTACTGTTCCGCAGTCATGAAAGTGTGTTAACTGCACACTTTTAATTCACTCTCATAACCAATAGTTTCTTGACTCTGATAGCTGAAGATGTGGAAAACAAGGGCTAGCGTTTAGGGTGCATATTACTGGCTCATGTGTGTTTTTTTTTTTACATGAAATTTTATCTAAAGTAAAACTAAAATGCAAGTAAAATAATAGGCATGATGATAGCTTTGGATCAGTATTTGAGAATATCAATTTCAACAAAATTCAAATAACTAATATTAAAGATATTATGGTTATAATCACTTCCTTCTTTTGTAATTTTTTTCAGTTTAATTATTCTATCTGTATACTCATACAAATATATAGTTAGCAAAAAAAACAAATACAGTGTCTGTGAGCTGAAGCAATGGACCTTCCCTAGGACCAAGGCCAGTTAACAGCAAAGTTTTGCTCTCTAATTTGTATTTCCAGCCTTGATAATTGTGTGTTTTAGCACAAATTGCTTCTAATACTGCTGACATTTAATGATCTCTCCATTCAGTTGGTGAAAAACCTAAAACTTTGCAAACTACAAATAATTCAGTAAAATGAGTAACACTAGCTCATATTTAGCTTGTTCAGAGGGTAATATGATTATTATATTATAGTTAGAAAAATTATGGGCAAACATAACTGCTATTTTAATACTACTATTATAGCAAGAGTAAAAGGGAAGGTTTACAGGACAGTAGTGAGACCAGCTATGTTGTATGGGTTGGAGACGATGGCACTGACAAAAAGACAGGAGGCAGAGCTGGAGGTGTCAGAGTTACAGTTGCTGAGATTTTCATTGGGTGTGAAGAGGATGGACAGAATTAGGAATAAGTATATTATAGAGGGACAGCTCAGGATAGACGTTTTGGAGACAAAGTCAGAGAAGCAAGGTTGAGTTGGTTTGGACATGTCCAGAGGACAAATGAGGATTATATTGGGAGGAGGATGTTGAAGATGGAGCTGCCAGGAAAGAGGAGAAGAGAACGACCAAAGAGGAGGTTTATGGATGTGGTGAGAGAGAACATGCAGGTGGTTAGTTTGAAGGAGAAAGATGCAGAGGACCGTAAGAAATGGAGATGGTTGATCTGCTGTGGAAACCCCTAAATGGGAGCCAAAAGAAAAACAAGAAGAAGATTATCAGAGTACAGTAAAGATTGTTAAAGACCCTGTGTTCACTTAACCCTTCTTAGACCTCTCCTGCTTTTTGCGCAGCATTAATGTAGCTGTTATGAGCATGTAAAGGCTCATTCCATTCTTTATTAGATTAAATCACATGAGCTGCTCATAAGATTTTATATATGCATGCAATGCCTGGAGCACATCTAATATCAACTAGCTTTTACAAACAAAATACCAGCTGTTTTATCTTTATGTTTTGTTACGCCTTGCTTTTTCATTTCCATATATTGATTTTTAAATATAGTTTTTCTTACCTGGAGGATTACCAGGGGCTGGAGAACCATATCCATTCTGATTGGATACACCAAAGCTGTACAGGGCAAATGGCGAGTCTGGATGCGCTACCTGATAAAAGCCTGAATTTTCCATACCATAACTAAACTGTGCCCAAGAATATTGACTTTTGCCAACTTGAATCCACTGAAGATCTTTTGAGAGTGAAGTTGTATCAAGTGTTAGTTTACTTAAATCTGAGGTACGAGCTATTATTATGGCTTCATTTGTAAAGCCAGCTTGCCCTTCCATGGTGTAGGAGGTAGTAAAGCGGTCTACTGGCTGAATGGTGAGGAGGAAAGGGTCATTCATCTCTCCATTTTGATTGGTTCCTCCATTAAACTCATACAGCACCTGAACCCCTTTATCAGCAGTGAAATGCAGAGAGTTCGGATATGGAATATTGATGAAGAGGGACTCTCCAGGCACCAACTGCTTGGGTGAGTTTGTACCATCTTGAGTTGTTATTTGAAGTTGAGTGTTCTGCGAGGCCTGAATGATTACTGTATCAAATCTGAATGAAGGTTCTGTGTAGGCAAGAGTTGCAACTGTGAACTCTTTACCCCAACTACTTACAGGAAGGAGCTGTTCATAAACATGATTACAGTTTGAAAAATACCAGGTGCAGCTGTGTCCTGTGAAAACCGCTACCGGCTGCTTGGCAGATACTTTGGAGCCAGTCAAGTCATCTTTACTTTGGATCTGCATGCTCTCAAATGGCTCCAAATTGATGGTCAGTATGCTGCCTTGTGGATATTGCTGCCCTTGAAATGTCACCGCACCCATTAACTGAATCTCCACAGTATTTTGACTTCCCTGATTGGTAATGGCAAATTCTTTGAACATGTCAGGTGGGCCCATCTGTGGAGTGTATATGTAGTACTCTGTGCCCCAGTCTTGGACAGGGTAGATCACTGAGGTATCTGCTGAGTAGGGCTTGAAGTTTAGAGACAGCACCAAAATTTCCTGGTCAGCCTCTACACGGACTGTCTGTTGTTGGCTTTTCGTGCTTCCAATCATCTCCACCCCATTGGGAAGTTGGAATGATTCTCCAGCTCCTGGCTGAAGAGTTTTTTCAAACACCTTCCCCATTGCAGTCACCTTCACTTTTGTGCTTAATATGGCAGCTGGGGGGCTAGAGATCTCCACCATGAAACGGGATGGACCATCGTTATTCCCCGGTTTGTAATTCTGCATGAAGGATAGAGCAAATTCTTTGCCTGCAGGCCCAGCACTGCAAAGCCCTAAAGGGTTTTAAGAACAGAATTAAGATATTAAGATAAGCATTAAGTAAAAGGGCAGTGTGTGGACACATCATGAATGTATTCATCTTATATGTATGTGCTCTATGGCTTTCGAATATGCATCGTTAATATAACATCTTAATGTTTGTGGTGATGGTACCCAAATTAAACATACATTTAGTATTTTTTTAAATGTGCCAGGCATTGTCTTTTGACAGCTGAGAAATGTTTCACACAACTGAGTAATTCCTTTGAATTTTTCTATTATATTCACAGATATATTTTCTGAAATTCAACTGTTTTCTATGAAGGTCTTACCACAGAGCAGGGCAGCAGCTAAAATGCAGAGAATCCTTAACGCCATTGCTATAAGTGAAAAGTAATTTGTTAGTTCCCATATAAATTCTAGAAAATGTCACATTTAACAAAATAAAAAAAGGTTAAATATGCATTATACGGTTTTGAACTTGAAAGCATCTCAAAATACATTAACACTTTCTTTTCCAGATGACTCCTGCCTTACCTGAGTCAAAACTGAGACACAAAGTGTGAAATTTGATTTAGATTATGTGGTTTATATTCTTTACTGCAGGTCTGCAGCAACCAATCAGTGCTGGTGTGGTATTGCTGAAAAAAACTGCATGTAGTTGTCACATGATGTTAGGTCTTTGCTTCAATGTTTGTAGTTTGTAGACACACCTGTGTTATCTTATGCCACCATGAGAGAGTGTGTTTTGATTTATTTCTTTATTGAGCATTTTTATATTGCCTGCATATTTTCTTTACATATGATAAATGTTTTTTACATGTGTTAACCCCACAGTTTGTCTGCTATTTACCTATATGTTAAATTCTTCAGCTTTTAAGGCAATAGGCATGCTATTGTATTTCCAGTAATTATGCCAGCACAGTACAAGAAATTGCAAAGAAGTACAGTGATTGCCATGTGCTACTTTGTTGTAGGTTTAGAAGCATTTATCATTTAATCTGTACTTTTATTTTTATACTTTTCATAATGAAAATGTATAGTGAACTAGGACTTTTTTTTGCATTTGTTGATTTTTTTTTAGCAAAACACATGTTTCTGGACAAAAGAATATGTAGTATATTAAAAAGACAAAATGTGTAAACAACAGATTTTTCTAATTATTGTGTGATTTATTGAGGGTCAGAAACTCACCACCTCCTACATCACCGATTTTAAATATTTATTATTATCTTATTATCTAAGTCTTATATAAGACTATATCTTAGTCTCTTAATCAACTAATAAAACACATTTTGTTGAGACTGGTGATTGTTGACAATACCGACATAATGAAAATAGAAATTAAAATATATACAATGTTTACGACATAAAGTTGCATAAAAGCTAACAAACAGAACTATATCAGATCCTTAATCCAAAAAAAAAAAAATCACAAGACCTGAGAAAGGAATTTATTGAAATACACTGTTTGCACAATTATTAGGCAAGTGAGTATTTTGACCATGTCATAATTTTTATGCATATACAGTACTGTGTAAAAGTTTTAGGCAGGTGTGGAAAAAATGCTGTAAACAAAGAATGCTTTCAGAAATGGAAGTGTTAATCATGTCTTTTCATCAATCAACAAAATGCAGTGAATGAACAAAAGAGAAATCTAAATCAAATCAATATTTGGTGTGACCACCCTTTGCCTTCAAAAGAGCATAAATTCTTCTAGGTACACTTGCACACAGTTTTTGAAGGAACTCGGCTGGTCGGTTGTTCCAAACATGACTGTGTTTCAACCTACGTGTGACATTGATGATCATCAGCACCTGTTTGGTAAAATTGGTTGATCATACACCGACTATAATCCTACAAAATCCCTGACTTTGTACAAGTGTACCTAGAGGAATTGATGCTGGTTTGAAGGCAAAAGGTAGCAACACCAAATATTGATTTGATTTAGATTTTTCTTTTGTTCGCTCACTTTGCATTTTGTAAAAGATAAAAATAAACAATCATATTTATATTTTTGAAAGCATTCTTTGTTTACAGCATTTTTTCACACCTGCCTAAAACTTTTGCACAGTACCTTATATTCCAACTCCAAGCTGACATTTGATTTATGCATAACCGGTGATGTGTATTTGTGTAATGAGTGAGGGATCAACACGCTATATCAAGGTGTGCAAGTCAAAAAATAGATAAAACTGACTGAAAAGTCAGACATTGTAAAAAGTCTTTCAAAGGGATGCGGCACTCTTAGAAACTGTTAAGATATTGGGGCGTGATCGCAGAACCAGTGACAGTTGCAAATAGTCAACAGGTTCACAAGAACTGTGTTACAATAAAGACACAAATTAACTCAAAAAACTTTGAGACGAATCAAACGTGAAGCTACCAGGAACCTCCGTGCTTTCATATTGCAGAACTGAACCTACCTGGAGTGTCCAGAAGTACAAGGTGTTCAGTGCTCAGAGACATGACCAAGGTAAGGGAGGCTGAAACCCAACCACCACTGAACAAGGTGCAGAAGTTGAAAAGATAAGACTGGAAAAAGAAATATTTTAAGACAGCTTTTTCAAAGGTTTCATGGACTGATGAGATGAGAGTGACTCTTGACTTAACAGATGGATGAGCCCGTTACTGGATCAGTAACAGGCACAGAGTTCCACTTCCACTCAGATGCCAGCAGGGTGGAGGTGGGGGACTGGTATTATTAAAGATGAGCTGGTTGGACCTTTTTGGCTCAAAATCAACTCCAAAACCTACTTCCAGTTTTTAGAAGACACTTTCTTCAAGCAGGGGTTCAGGATAGAATCTACATCTTTCAAAAAGAGCTTGTTTTTTTCTGCAGGATAGTGCTCCATCACATACATGTAAGTTCTCCACTGTGTGGCTAGTAAAGGCCTTAAAGATAAAAGAATAATGACATGCCCCCCCTTCCTCACCTGACCTTAACCCTATTGAGAACTTGTAGGGAAGGAAAACAGTTCACCTCTCTGAACAGTGTCTGGGAACAGTCTGTGGCACAAAAAGTTGATCAACAGAATAGAAGGCTTCTGACTATTATTCAGACGATGGGTGGCTATATTGGTCATTGATGTTTTTTTGTTAATCAGAAATTTTAACAGTTTATTTGTAAATTTTTTAGTTTGTTCATTATTCTAACTTTAATAGATGATAATAAACAAGTGAGGTGGGAAAATTTCATTTTATTGTGTAATAGTTCTGCATACTAATAGTTCCCTACAATTGTGCACACATATGTATTACCCTGTGTGATGGTAGAAGGCTCTCTTATTGTGCACACCAGGGCTCACTTATGTGAGAGGTGTGTCTCATTGGGGTTGACCTTATAAGACCCAATGAATCGGAGTAGAGCGTCGGTCAATCTATGTCTGTACATTTCTAGTTTCATATGTATTTGTGTTTCTGTGCACAATTATGTTATTAAAGCCTTTATATTAAGTATGAAGCTCTCAGCGCTGTACTGATGTCCCAACACCACTACACCGTTACACCATGAGAATGTTCACACTCACATTTTCTTTGTAAAACATTCAGGTTTAAGGGTTATTAACTTTTTTGATTAATTAATAGCACTGTAATTTTATCCATATAAAAATTAATACTCAAAATACTCAATTACCTGAATGTTTTACAAAGAAAATATGAGTAGCATTCCTTAACTGAACAACTGAGAGAGTCAACAGATAAAGCAATACATACACTGTCAAATAACTATTTAGGTCACAATAATCAGAGATTAGCATAATCTAAACTGCTATCTCTCTAGAATCAGGCAAGTTAAGAAGTGAGGCATGGCCTTATTTTCCTCATAGTGTACCTGGAAAAATAGCCTATGTAACATACAGAAAAGATTTTTGTCTTCACTGACAGTTTAAGAATTTTTCTTACCTAGACTATATTATATAAATACAGAACTGTGCAAAAGTTTTAGGCAGGTGTGAAAAAATGCTGTAAACAAAGAATATACTATATAAATATATATAGTCAGTCAGTCAGTCATTTTCTGCCGCTTGTCCCAAGTGGGGACGCGGGGGAGTGCTGGAGTCCATCCCAGCTCACACAGGGCAAAGGACGGGGGACACATCCTGGACAGGTCGCCAGCCCATCGCAGGGAGGAGCGTGACAGGGACGGCACCTTGCTTAAGGGCACCTCAGGGCAACCTATTGGGAAGGGGTTCGAACCCCCGATCCTCCGGCCAATGCCCTAACCACTACTGCCCGTATATATATATATATATATATATATATATATATATATATATATATATATATATATATATATATAGTGCATAGAATTTGTAAAAGGATTATGTGTTAGCTAATATATTTAATTTTCTATGACTATGAAGCCCACATGAAAAAGAAGATCATATAATTTTGGCTATATAAGTTATAGCTATTAAACCATATGGAGCTGCAGCTATGCAGCTACACCAGCTTGAATACTTCTGGGAAAGCCTTCATTTGTGAGGCCAGGTATTGATGTTGAATGGAAAGGTTTGGCTGGCAGTCTCCATTATAATTCATCCAAAAGGAGTTTCATGGCGTTGAGGTCAGGGCCCTTTTCAAGCCACTCATGTTCTTTCATACAAAACTCACCAAAGTATATCTCTTTAAGTACCCACAAAGTTGGAAGCACAGAATTGTGCAAATTGTCTTGGTATTTTGAGTAATAACACTGACTATGATTCACTCAACCTAAAGTCCAAGCCCAAGCCCTGAAAAATAACCTCACACCTTTAGTCCTCCTCTACCAAACTTTACAGTTCGCGTAATGCAGTCAGGCTGGTCATTTTTTCTGGAATCCTCCAACCTAGACTCAATCATCAGGCAACCAAACAAAATAAGTTGATTTGTCAATCCAGAGAACATGTTTTCACTGATTCAGAGCAGCGGGTTTTATACCATTTCACATATTCCTGCCATTGCGCCATGTGACATGAGGCTCTCATGCAGCTGATCAGCCATGGAAACATGTTTGTAAACCTGACTGCAAGGCTAGGTGCTTGACTTTATATCCCTGTGGCAATAGGTGTGGCATAAATTCACTGATTAAAGGGTGTCCCAATACTTCCATATAGTAAATATACATTTTCTTGAGAATGTACAGGAAGAAAACTTCATTGAATTTAGCATTTGTAAAATACAGTGAGAAACATAGTGGGTATACTATGAACTATTTAAAAAAATTGAAAAAGAAATCATTTGCTGGTGAGTTTTGACAGATTTATTACAGTGTAAGAGAACTAAAATCTGAGTGAACAATCTCCAAATGTGCTGATTCCATCATTTTTGCCAGGGACAGTACACAGAGTATATATTTAAAATAATAAAATTTGCCAAAAAATGTTTAGTGCAGTTACCTTTCAATATTAACAGCTTGTTTTAGCTTGTTGCATGTTTAAGAGTATGATAGAAACAAAATATTCATTTTTTAAAGCACAACAAAAAGACAAAAGTTTTACAAAATAGGTCTTAGCATAATAATAATGTGAAATGGATATTCATCCACTGCTCTTTCTATTTTTTCACACCTCTTCTTTTAAGCCTTCTAGCTCTTGGCAAATAAGATTTGATCCTGATCAAGTGGTCATTCATGCACTTTAACACATCTCACCAAATACAGTGGTAACATTTTCTTATATACTTTTTCTTAATGTACTGTAGAGCTAGTTTAAAATAAAAAAGTAAGCAAGCAGATCCATGTCGTGACAAGTAACCATGTGGGGCCAGGTGTGACTTTTTAATAGATAACAAACTGGTCAATCCATCAGTGGTTTTCACCTGTTTGGGAACACCCTGTTGACCTAAGGACAGAGTAAACTGTAACCTCCCAGGTGAGAACACAGCACACATTTATATAAGCGTATGATTTAACAGTATGAGCACTGGGGTATTGCAAAATATAAAACTGTATTTAAAATTCCTACATGCAAATACCAAACAATACTAATGCTACTTTTATGATGATGGATAAGAATTTACAAGACACCTACCAGCAGGCATAATACATGACTTTTACACTGAAACAAGGTTCTTTTGTTTTTAAACTTTTAAATAGCAAGGTTGAATGGAGTGCCACTAATCATTCTAAGGTAAGTTAATTTGACTGAAGAAAAGGTTCTTTCTCTTCATATATCTTTGATCTATTTCCAAGTTTAATAAGTATTAATAAAATATTCTCTGTGAGCAGTTGCAATGAACATTGCAATGATTTGTAATACACACTGCTGCCCCTCACCCCCACCAAAAGAAAGAAAGTTTAGAAAAAGTAGACAGTATTATAACAATATGCAGCAATTTCTATATTCAAAACATTAACATTCATACTTGGGCTTTTTTAGTATTATGTATTTTGAGGGTATTGAACCAAAAATAACTTTGGGTTAGCACTGTTGCCTCACAATGAGAAGGTTCTTGGTCAATTCCCAGGCAGGGCGGTCTAGATTCTTTCTGTATGGAGTCTTTCTGTATGGAGATTCTTTCTGTATAATTTTCTATGTGGGTTTCTTCCCATCGTTCAAAGACTTATACGTTAGGTGGATTGGAGAAGTTAAATTGCCTCCTAGGTGTGTGCCTTTGCCTATGTTTCTGCTCTGCAAAGGACTGGCGGCCTGTTGAAGTATTTCCCTGCCTGTATGAGGAAGTCAGGGGTGGCAGAAAAGTATGCCAGGGTGGTACAGGATATGTATGAGGGCTAATGATAATGTGATAATGGTGAGTTCTGCAGTAGGAATGATGAATGCATTATAAGTGGAGATTGAATTACATCAGGGGTCAGCATTGAGCCCATTCTTGTTTGCAATGATAATGGATAGGTTGACTGAAGAAGTCAGACAGGAGTCCCCATGGACAATGATGTTTGTTAATGACAATGTGATCTGTGGCAGTGGTGGCCTAGTGGTTAGGGTGTCGGCCACGTGATCGGAGGATTGGGGGTTCGAACCCCTTCCCAATAGGTTGCCCTGAGGTAACCTATTGGGTTGCCCTGAGGTGCCCTTGAGCAAGGTGCCATCCCCGTCCCGCTCCTCCCTGCGATGGGCTGGCGACCTGTCCAGGGTCCCCCGTCCTCGCCCTGTGTGCGCTGGATTTGATTGGACCCCGTTTGGGACAAGCGGCAGATAATGACGATGGATGGAATGTGATCTGTAGCGAGAGTAGGAAGCAGCTTGAGGAGACCCTGAAGAGATGAAAGTGAGAAAGACAAAGACAGAATACATAGAGAAGCTAAATTGCCTCCTAGGTTTGTGCCTTTGTCTGTGTTTCTGCTCTGCAATGGACTGGCGGCCTGTCCGAGATGTTTCCCTACCTGGGACAGACCTCTACTCAGGACAAGGTAGGTGTGAGTGATATAAGGTCAGGTTTTGACCATTTATGCCTTGTCAGTAACTGTTGCAGACTGCATGTTCTCGTGTCAGTATAGATACCCTCCATAAAACTTGCCATAGAAATAAAGCCCAGGTTATACTGATCCCATGTGAAACAAAATGTCAGTTTAAACCTGTATCATAATCTGCTTAAACTCATAATTGGGAGAAGATAAATGGTCTTGCTTTTCATAGGTGGATACAATGACTTTTTCCTTCTTTAAATTGTCATTTAGTGTTGTTCTTCGAGCATGCCTGACAACCCACTGGCAATAGGGATGACTGGGGAAAAGCCAAACTGGTCAGATTAATTAAACTTTCATAATAAAAAAAGTCTGATTTTGTACTGTGATGACTATTGGCAGCAAATTCTAAGGCTAAATCTGCATTCACTTAAAACAGGGGTGTCGAACTCCAGTCCTGGAGTCCAAATTCACCACAGTTTGGTAGTTTCCCTACTCAAACACACTCACTACACCCACCACTAAGTGTGAACCAGGTGCGTTTAAAGAGGGAAATCACAGAATTGTGCTTTCCAGGACTGGAGTTTGACACCCCTGACTTAAAGCAACAAGGCAGTTACAAAATAGTAAACAAAAGGACGTCTAAATGAAGGGTTTTGACATGTTCTTTTTTGGAGGGAAGGTTTTATATTAACCAAGAACAACCTTCCGTTTCTATAATTTACAGCCAGATTATTTATCTCATTCCAATGGATCATTAACATTAAAGATGTTGTGTGATTAAATTATATAACCCCAGCTTTCCTTGAACAGCTAATTATTTCTGAATAGTGCCAAAGGTTTCTTGCTGGCCCAGCTGTGTTTGATGTGGCTCATATTCAAAAATGGTATATGAAAAGGCCAACTATAACTAAAAAAGTAATGAAGGTGCACACAGCATTGAGCTGGTGTATCGCTATATGGTGAATTAACCATAGGTCATCTTAAGCTGCTTGTATAATCTTATACTGCATCAGAAAATGAATTGCTGTAGTGCACTCTAAGGGTGGAATAATGGTGATTGGCAGCACAAGAAAAGAAATACATATACAGAGACTACAGTAAGGCTTGATCATGATTAGTTGGTGTATTGACTATCTTTTTTTTTTTAAGGCAAAGGAACACACTTTTTAAGAACAAAACCCAATTTAGCACCTGTTCAACATTTACTCTATAAATGCAAACTTAATAACTTGTCAGTTAATGTTCCAAATGGATGTTTTCATTTATAGGTTTAATTCCATACTGGAATATTCCTTGCTTGCTGGAAGGAAGTGCAACCAGAGGGAATTCTACCTCTTTGCTAATACAAGTATTCAATTTTCCACAGTCTAATAAAAATTTACAAATAATCATATTCCTAATGTTAAGGTTAGACTTTTTTCCAGTCCTTTAATCTGCTATCCTGCATTACATTCAGCAGTAGTAAGTACTAGCACTGTCATCTTCAGCAGTTCTTAAAATACAGTTTCAGGGTAGGAAAGACAAAGGTTTTTTGTTTGCACTCGAGGCCATCAAATGGAAATCATAACAGAAATGAAAAATTCACATTAAAAAGCAATAATAAAAAGGAAAAAAGTGGAAAGAAAAAAGTAATGTTAAAAATGACGATGACCCTGCTTGATAAAATGGATTTTAGAACGTATGAAATAGTAAAGATTTGGTTGGTAAAGAAAAACATTAAAAAATGTTTTTATGTGCAAATGTCATAAAAAGTGCTTTAGAGGCTCACTGTGTCAAATATTTATGATTCAAACTGCAAAATGTAAAATGAACACGTTCAATGGGCTAGAAAATTAAAAGCTAACTTGCCTGGTAGAGTTACTGTGCAAACTGCCAAAAGGTTACTGGTGGTCATGCCAAATTGATCTTTACTTTGTTTTTTTTTTGTTTGGTTTTTTTTTTTTTTTTTTGATGATTAGAGTAGATGTGGAAACAATGCCTGAGGACCAGAAGTGCTGAGAATCATGTGAAGCTGAGGATGATGAGTGTTGTTGAGGGAGATGAGGAGGAGCATGTTGCTAAGGAAGATGAGAGGCAGCACTGCTGAGAAAGTTGAGCTGAGCATTGCTGAGGAAGATGAGAGGCTGAACTGCTGAAGAAGATAAGCAGTATGTTGTTGTGGAAAATGAAAGGCAGCACTGCAGAGGAAGCTGAGGAGTCTTTCTGAGTTTTGTACTACTGCAAAAGTGGTAAGGGAGACAGCTAGAAAAGTACATCTGGACTGAAGAAGGGGGATAAGGAAACCTGTTGGTGGAACCCAGAAGTCCAGGAGTGTATACAGCAGAAGAGGTGGGTAAAGAAGAAGTGGGATATTCAGAAAGATGAAGAAATTAGACAGGAGTATAAGGAGATGAAGCACAGGGTGAAGGCTAAAGATAAGGTGTATGATGAATTATATGAGAGGTTGGACAGTAGGGAGGGTCAAAATGGCCTATACCGATTGGCTAGACAGAGCTGAGAAAGATGTGCTGCAGGTCAGGGTGAAAAAGGATAGAAATGGAAATATACTCACAAGTGAGCAGTGCAAGTTGACCAGATGGAAAGAATAATTTGAGGGGCTGATGAATGAAGAGAACTAGAGAGAGAAGATTGGATGATGTGAGGATAGTGAACCAGGAAGTGCAGTGGATTGGCTAGATGGAAGTAAGGGCAGCAATGAAGAGGATGAAGAATGGAAAGGCTGTTGATCCAGATGACATACTGGTGGAAGCAGAAGTCCAGAAGTGTATATAGAAGAAGCTTCACTTTCACCCAAGCGAAGAAGAAGTGGGATAGTCAGAGACAGAGACAGAAAGTAGACAGGTGTACAAGGAGATATACAGGAGGGCAAGGAAAGCAGTGACAAAAGCTAAAGATAAGGTGTTTGGTGAATCATATGAGAGAATAGACAGTAAGGGGGGTGAAATGGACCCATACCGTTTGACTAGACAAAGAGACAGAGCTGGGAAAGATGTGCAGCAGGTCAGGGCGATAAAGGATAGAAATGGAAACATTTTCACAAGTGACCAGATGGAAGGAGAACTATGAGTGGCTGATGAATGAAGAGAAATAGAGAGAGAGAAGATTAGGTGATGTGAGGATAGTGAACCAGGAAGTACAGCAAATAAGCAAGATTGAAGTGAGGGCAGCGATGAAGAGGATGAAGAACGGAAAGGCTGTTGGTCTGGATGACATCGGTCGAAGCATGGTGTTTAGGAGAGATGGCAGTGGAGTTTCTAACTAGATTGTTTAACACAATCTTGGAAAGTGAGAGGATGCCTGAGACAAAGTGTATTGGTACCGATTTTCAAGAATGGGGTGATGCACTGAGCTGTAGTAACTATAGAGGGATATATTTGATCAGCCACACCATGAAGTTATAGGAAAGAGTAGTGGAAGCTAGGTTAAGAAAAGAGATGATGATTAGTGAACAGCAGTATGGTTTCATACCAAGAAAGAGCACCACAGATGCAATGTTTGCCTTGGGGGTGTTGTTAGAGAAGTACAGAGAAGGTCAGAAGGAGTTGCATTGTGCCTTTGTGGACTTGGAAAAAAACATATGACAGGATGCCTAGAGAGGAGTTGTGGTTTTGTATGAGGAAGTCAGGGGTGGCAGAAAAGTATGTCAGGGTGGTACAGGATATGTATGAGGGCATTGTGACAATGGTGAGTTCTACAGAAGGAATGATGAATGCATTAAAAGTGGAGACTGAATTATTGTGTGCCTTTGTCTGTGTTTCTGCTCTGTTATGGACTGGCAGTCTGTACAATGTGTTTCCCTGCCTTTTGCAAAAGGCAAAGGAAGAGAAGCAAGATTGCATTAGTTTGGACATGTACTGAGGAGAGACATGGAGTATATTAGAAAAAGATTGTTAAGGATCCCTGCGATGGGCTGGCGACCTGTCCAGGGTGCATCCCCCGTCCTCGCCCTGTGTGCACTGGGTTGGACGCCAGCACCCCCCCGCGACCCCGTTTGGGACAAGCGGCAGATAATGGATGGATTGTTAAGGATGGAGCTGCCTGTCAAGATGGAAAGAAAAAAAAACAAAGAGGAGGTTTATGGATATGCAAGTGGTTGGTGGGAATGAGGAAGATGCAGTGGACTGTAAGAAATGGAAACAAATGGTTCCACTATGGCGACCCCTAAATAAGAGAGACCAAAAGAGGAAGTGATCCATCCCATGTTATAGTTTAGACCTTCAAAGTCTTGCACCAACTCTTGCACATTAAATTGATGTTAAAATATCAAAAGGCTAATGTACTTCTGTGATATTATATAACAGAAGTGGCTATTCAAACAGTACACCACTGCCAAAGCCTCTTAACTATCACAAATGATAAAGCTTGTTGGTTGTGTGGGGGAATTAGGTAAGGCTGCCCATTTTTTATGCCAGTTTAATGCACAGGAGTGTTTTATCTGGAACATAGCAGATGTTTAGCAATATATTGATTAATGACCTTGTGACACTTGTGGGGAAATGTTATCCTAATGGATGAAAACACTAAAATGATGCATTTTTTAAAATTCTGTCAAACTGGTTAAGATAATGGTGCAATATGGGATATTGGATGGTTTAGAAAAACTGGGGTGCTGAAATATTAAGCAGCATATACAGTACTGTACAAATGTTTTGAGCAACCCTTATCCCTTTAAATTTTGCTTCCAAAGAAGGAAACTTTCTTTTTTTTGTATTTTAATGTGAATTATGATTAATTCTCCAGGGTTTCTGGAGGACACCTTTTGGTTCTCATTTTCAGTCCAGTCCCTGTACCTGATCAGTTTCTGAGGATTGTTTTTGGTTATTAAGCAGGATGGTAACCAAAGTGAAAGTGACTATTTTTGTCATTTGGAGATTGCACAGCACTGCACAGCTATGAAAGCTGCAGTGAGAGGGACAGTAACTTGCTATAGGGTACCTATAGCAACCTACTGATAAGCGGTTTGAATCCACAATTTTCCCATCCTGTGGCCAACTTCTTAACTACTAGGCCACTGCTGCCCTGAAGTGTGAATCATTCAAGAAGAAAGACATCTAACATAAGGCATAAAGACGTGAAGGAACAGGTATAGATGATTATATGAGACTTAACACTCAAACGCACCAAGAGGTTCCTTGAACCCCTTACGCTGTCCCTGCAGAATCCTCTGTTGTTGGGTTCTTTAGACGCATTTGTCTTTTGAGCAGGAAGTTTCCTTCACTGGTCATACATCAATACCCAAATCAGTAGATTCTTGGTTGGAACTTTTGTATCTTTTGAGAAACACCTTTGTAAATGAATGCAGTGAAAAACATCATTGCTTGACTTGTTTAAAATGTTCACTATATCAGTTTCCAACATCAAGCCAGAAGTTAGAAAGCACTCATTAATTTGAAAATAGTTTCATGTATGGAAATGTAATTGTAATTTTAAATGAAATGATTGTATGTCATTTTAAAACTTGAAGATTGAGGTGTGCCACTTATTGAATTGGATCTCTTTTTCGCCAGTTAGAGCTCTAGCAGAAGGAGATGATATCCAATGTTAGGGTGTTTGAGTGCACATGGGGAGCACTCCAGTTACAAAATTTGTTTCTGGATGACAATATACTTTGTCAAATTTTTTAAAAATATAGAGAGATATAGATGGTAGTTGTTCATCAGATCATCAGATCTCTTTATTGTGCTTTTCCAGGTTTAGTGGCCCAGTGGCCTAATGGATAAGGCCTCAGCCGTTGGTGCTGAGGATTTTGGGTTCGAGTCCCATCTGGGTCGATTTCAAAGAGCAGTGTCTCTTTTGGGGCACTGGCAGCCTAGTGGTTAAGGACTGAACCAAGGATTGGAAGGTCATGGCTCTGAATCCCTTTCCAGTAGGTTGGCCAGAGTTACCCATGAGCAAGGTATCATCGCCATCCCTGTTCCCTGGGCGCTGGATGTATTCTTGCAGCATGGTGCATGGGTAAAATGGGACACAGTGGCCTATTTCTTAGGGAATAGGCCATAATGTCGGACGGTAAAAAGTTTGAATTTCACACCAGTAGCTTACCATTAGGTTCCCATGAGCAAGTAACCGTCCTCATCACTGCTACCCTGAGGCTGGAAATTGTTGCACCATGCTGCACGGTGTCTGTGGGTTAGATGCAGCGAATGCATTTGGCTGTAGTTGGTTGCGTGCTGTGCAGTGATTCCCAACGATAAATAGTCACTTTCATTAAAGAGTAAGAATTTTCATGCTAAAAAAATGTCATTTTTAGACAAAATGATTAATTTCTTTTAATGTGGCTCCAAAAATGCATGAGTTCATTTTTAATGGATAGAAGCTATTACATGAATGATGTTTAAGAACTTGAAAGAAAACTGATTTTGAGATGTAGAAGCATGGTTTCACATTTTCTTATAAGATATGTGAGGTTTTGTTGGACAAAAGATTACATTTTCAAATGAAACTTTCAGGCGTCAAAAGAATGAGAAAATTAGAACTGATTTATTTGAATTTATTTGAACTGAGAGCTTTCAGCGACAAGGGGGTATAGCTCAGTGGTAGAGCATTTGACTGCAGATCAAGAGGTCCCCAGTTCAAATCTGGGTGCCCCCTTAGGCTGTTCCTGCTGAATCCTCTGTTGCTGGGTTGTTTAGATGCATTTGTCTTTTGAGCAGGAAGTTTCCTTCACTGGTCATACATCAATACCCAAATCAGTAGATTCTTGGTTGGAACTTTTGTATCTTTTGAGAAACACCTTTGTAGATGAATGCAGTGAAAAACATCATTGCTTGATTTGTTTCAAATGTTCACTATATCAATTTCCAACATCAAGCAAGAAGTTAGAAAGCACTCATTCATTTGAAAATAGTTTCATGTATGGAAATGTAATTAATTGTAATTTTAAATTAAATAATTTAATGTAATTTTAAAACTTGAAGATTGAGGTGTGACACTTGTTCAATTGGATCTCTTTTTCGCCAGTTAGAGCTCTAGCAAAAGGAGATGGTGTCCAATGTTAGGGTGTTTGAGTGCACATGGGGAGCACTCCAGTTACAAAATGAGTTTCTGGATGACAATATACTTTGTCAAACTTTTTAAAAATATAGACAGATATAGATTGTTCATTAGATCTCTTTTTTGTGCTTTGCTGAGTTTCAAGGCCCAGCAGCCTAACGGATAAGGCATCAGCCTTCGGCGCTGAGGATTGTGGGTTCGAGTCCCATCTAAGTCGATTTCAAAGAGCAGTGTCTCTTTTGGGGCACTGGCAGCCTAGTGGTTAAGGACTGAACCAAGGATTGGTTGTTTTGGAGGAATGTCTGTTTTGGGGCACTGGCAGCCATTCCATAAAATTATTTAATATTGTTATTTAACTATATTTTTTGTAGCTTTACTAAACAGTGAAACCCGGTGCAGCACCCTCAGCAACCTCAGCCCCCTTATCCATGTCACTGGGTACAATGTTGTAGAACAGAATATTTGTTTATTCATTCATTCATTCATGTATTGCTGATTTTAGATTATGGTGCAAATGTCCTTTTGATTAAACCCTAAACTTTGCAGTGAAGGTGAAAATTTATGTGAAACAAATTTGTGAAAACACATTTTGTGTGATCTGTTTCTGTTTTTTTCCATTTTGTGTTTCCATTTTCCATTTTGTGTGATCTGTTTTTTTTTAAACAAAAGGGAGGTTTTTACTACTTCCGTACGCTGTGTAGTAAAAATCTTACTTTTTTATACCATTCGGATCCAGATTAGCATATTAACTAAGAAGGGAATACTGAGAGATACTCTGCAGGATAAATGAACTTTGAAGTTTAAGCAAACACTTTAAGGCAAAATAACATTCTGTTTATATATCTATTTTTTTTTACATTTTTTGTTGTTACAAGAGAGCCTAGAACCTATAAATAATATTAAAAGTGACAATATATATAATATTAAAAGTGACAATATATATAATAATAAAGGTGTATTTATTTATTTATTGAACGATTGCTCATTTTAGGTCAGAAAGCCCTTTCAAACAGCAGCTGAACTGAGCTAATAGTGCCGCCTGGTGTTCACATTACCAAAGAACAGGTTTCACTGCAAAGCTGGCCTTCCAACATTTTTATTTCCTGAAACCTGTTCAAAGTTTTAGTTCATTCAACTCCAGTTCCATCCAGATGCAGAAAATAATTATAATTACACAACAGATCGGACAAAGGCCCAACTCCCGGTCATCTGTCAACATGCGGACTATCACAAAGGCCTAAATGGAATGGAGAAATAAAATGGTGCAATCAGGAAAAAGCTGGTGTGATGACAGGTTTTACATTTAATTCATGCTCATCTCACATTCTTGTTCAAGATGAACCAGGCATGAAAGGCTTGAATACAATAAAAACCTGCAGCCACAGCGGCTCTTTCTGGAAGCCTTAACAGTCTGGTGAGCCCTGATCTTAAGCAGTCAAAAAAAGCAAGTTGGGTATGAGACGGGTATCAGCCAACGACCCATCCACCGTGAGACATTACTTCTTTCAATGAGCCATCCCATGAAACAATAGGTGATCTTGAGCTGGCAGCATACAGCTATAGGCTTGAAGCACACAGCACTACACACCTCCTGAGATCCAATTCACACCCATTCAAGCCAGAGTACAAACATGTCATTTATGGCAGACACTCTTATCCAGAGCAGCATCCATTTCTTAACTGCATGGTCTCCCTGGAGCAACTTGGGGTTAAGAGTCTTGCTCAGATACCCACTGGTGGTAGAGCTGTAGGATTCAAACCCATGACCTCATGAGCCATAAGCAGGTATTCTACCCCCAGCCCACCACCTCCAGCATCTGTAGCTTTCCCCTGAACTGTGACAACTACCCAGCTAGACAGCCAGCCTGTGAGCAAGATCTAAGAGATGTGCACAGACTCATCCTAAAAAGTTCGGTTTTAACAACCACCAGCTTTTTGTGCCTCTTTATGGTACAAATCTATTGTCCTGAAACTTTAGTCCTGAAAGCTTTTAGCGTATAACTAGCATATAATTTAAATGAATCTGAAACCTGAACAAATTACATCACTTTCTACATGGAATCTCCTCCTTATCCAGCACCTGGGGAGCAGTGTTTGGGAGAGGTTCTTGCTGAAGTGTACCTAAAGGCAACCTACTGGTCTGGGATTCAAACCCAACCCTCCAGTCAGCGGTTTTAATCTTGCAGTAGATCATGGAACATATTTCCTTTTAATTAAACCCTAAACTTTTCAGTGAAGGAGAAAATAAATAACCAACACATTGTGTGTGGTCTGTGTGATTTGTAAGGTAAAAGAAGGCAGGTGGGGTGTTTACTACTTAACCATCTACAACTTTCAAAACAACATTCTGTTTTTCTATGCTGCAAAGAGAGCCTGGAATCTAGAAATAATATAATGACAATAATCCATAATCCCGTCGAGATTCTGGATCTACAGGAGGACCAGTTACTGAAATGTAAGATCTTTGGTGAGCTGCGGTTCACACCTCTCAAGATTCAAGAACTTTAATTGTCACATTCACAGTTATACAAGTACAACCATCAGTGAAATACATCTCTGAATCACTCTTTACACTGTGCAAGGTAATGAGACTGAATGAAAATAAAATAAATAAGGACAGAACTGTATATAATGTGGCCAAGTGGTTAGGGAGTTGACCCCAGGATCGGAAGATTGTGGTGTAATTTTGTTGTGTTTCTCTGTGTGCTGTTCAGAGTTTCACAATGACAAGAATAGTCACGTTCACTTCAGTACAATAATGTACTTATCCATCCATCCATCCATTTTCTCGCGGGGGAGGGCTGGAATCCAACCCAGTGCACACAGGGCGATGGACCATCGCAGATAATGTACTTATTTTACAGTGAATAGCACGGGAAGTGTAAAGTGCTGATATGCAAACGTGCAGTAAATTAGTGTTTCTGTGCAAGTACTAAACTCTCAACAGATTAGTGAAACATACCAAGTGCGCTCATAAGGAACAGAGAAATGGACAGAAGTCAAAAAGTTTGGATACCATACTTACAATACTGACAGAGAATACCTGTGAATACCTGCGAAAGTGAAAGACTCGTGTTTATCTGATGTTGATTAAATGCTACAAGGCTCATGAAAACATATGGGGCCCTAGTTGTATAATTGTTTGGGTGCCTAGGTGTCACTATTGCAGAGACAGCAGAAAAGACATTTTTGAGAATGAGGAAAACGCGTATGAAATTTCAAGTCAATTCTAATTGTTTTATATAAAAACGGGCACAAAATAGCTCATTTTAAGACGATAATAGTCGAACCAGAAGTAACCTTATGTGGAAACAAATGACTTTACATTGTTTTTAATTAAAAAATCAATTTAAAAAGTGTAAATAATGGCGCGCTGACGCTTTTCGCAACAAAAATCTGAAAAAGTGAAACATATAATCAGGTTTTGCCATTTCAGAGACTACAGACTACCTCAAAACTCTCACCAGGGCCAATCGGAGGCTCTTAACAGCGCCCGCATTTAGGGTGGTTTTTAAAACAAATTCAACTCAGGTTTTAGTTAACTATTGGACCAGAGAGAAACGGTTAGCTTTAGCTTGACGAGCGCGCTGTGTTTGTGTTCGTCACTTCCGCCCGTTAAGAGCTCTCTAGAGAGGAGAAAGTTTTCACTGTACATTAAACCGCTCTGTGTGCCAGCAGTGTTCCTCGGGGCCGTTTTAACCTGGGAACATTTCTGAACAAGAACTCAAGAAGATCAGCGACGGCTTATTCCTCGCTTTTCACCTCAGAATCAGAAGAAGGAGAAGTGAACAGAGAGAGAGCGTGAACACCAGTCAGCGAGGAGGTTAGCAGTTAGCTGGCGCTCCAGCGTTAGCGGGGTCCGGTCAGCACTTTTACTGTTTTAATCACATGAGGGATTATCTAGGAGTTTGAATTGATGTTTGTTGAACCGGGGGACTGTTAAAGGGGACATTTTAACAGCCAGACCCGCCAGTGTCAGAAGTGCGCCGCTAGATTTGTTTCGGTTTGCCGAACTTGCTTATTTGGGTTGTTCTTGTTGAGGCGTTTCCTTCACCAGCAGCTGTAAAATACAACATTACCCAACATTTCAGCGATTTATCGTGTCAGGTAACTTCTCTCAGTCGACTTTTTGGCAGCGTTACACTCACGATCAAAGCTAGAATAAAGGGGAGTGATGGACACGTTTAAAACTTTGTTTATTGGGCATTTTTGAAGAGGCTTCTTCCTCTGCCTGTGGGAAAATCAGTTCCAGCTTAGCCAAGTTCCTGCTCGGTGCGCTGAGAGGTGGCGTGAGAAACCTGCTGGCTTCTGATCTCCATATGATACTGATCATACTGTTGATTTCGTTTTTGCTTCAGTTCATAGTTTCATTCATGCGTTTTGGAAGTTGTCAATTTTCTAAAGATAAGAACCAAAAAACTGGGCTTTGGACAGACAACGCTTTAACCCCACTCACTGCTCTTCTTATGGCTTCTTCCAGGCCCTGTCAGCTAAAGTGACCCGAACCTATGAGACTTCGGCCATCTGATGGCTACGGCTGGTCCAGCTGCCATGGATGGAGTGAGCTTAACAGGTAAGACAGTCATTTACACATGATCTACACGAGCAGCAGTGTCCGAGGTCTTCAGTAGGCCATGTCTCAAAGGACTGATAGAGCCTCGTACTTTCTCACGCTGTTTGTTAAAGTTCTTTTGTCTGACTTCTGCAATTGTGTTTACAATAAAACCAGTCTGGTTGTTCTCCAGATGTGTTTATACAGTTCTGGAGAAGGAGGTTATTTCCGCAGAGAGGTACATGCATGTGTTTGTGTTTTGAAAGGGATTTGTGCAGTGAAATCCTGGGTAGGTAATGGATTAGTGTAATGGGGATTCAGTATGCGTGCTGTTATTGCTTTTGTTGGTTTTAGTCGTGTGTACAGATGTTCAACAAGATTTGCGGCTAATGCAGAAAAAGCTAGAGGAGAGGGACCATCGCCAGGTGTTTTTGCATGCTCTGTGATTGTGCATTGCAAATTCTGTCACACTCTGAGCTGAAGTGAGCATATAATCTGCATGCTGCTATAGGTAACAATGAGTTCTGTCTGTGTGTGTGTGTGTGTGTGTGTTGTGGTTGAGGTTTTTTTTTCTTCATTGAGGAACTGCCAGCCATCTGTGCACAATGAATTCCTGTAGCTGTGAATTAAGCAAGAACCTTGGTTTAAAGCTAAGAAATGAGAAGGAGAGACAATCTGAAACTGCTTCTTTGTTGTATCAAACATAGCCAAGACAAATTTGGTGTCCACAGTTTGCTACTTCAGTTTTACAGTGACTCTGCAAGAGCAATGTCGAAGTCTATCTAAACCAGAAACAGCTCCATGGCTTCAGCGCTAAACTAAAGGAGCACACTTTGGAAATCAAATATGTCATGTTTGATCGAGTACCTTGAAGGTATGGGGTATTTTGATTCTTCTGTTCATTGTTTGCTATGCACAAAATATCCTCAGTAAGCCTCTTGCCACTTAAATCTATTTAGATTTTAGAGGCACTGAATACAAAGTCTGTCTTTTGGAAACTATTTGGCAAGTCCTTCCTATGAGGACACTAATTTGCAAAACTTAGACTTGGAAATGGATTCTTTTGTAAAGGAGTGGCGTTAAGGTGTATTGGTTAGTCTCACAAGCCATGGCAGCTACACAGTTAGAAAATATTTTTCCTCTGTCTAATATTAGCCACGTCTTTCAACAGTCTATGGTACTTTAATTAAGCCATTAAGAATATCAAGTTCCTGCAGTTGAGGGTTGTCATGAGATATGAAAGAGCAAGTTCCAATTCTTCAAGTGAAAGGAAAATTAAGTTGAAGAGGAGAGTATCTGGTTTTAAAATCCTTCCACAAATGGCATGATGGGTTGATAATTATTTGGAATGCTATGTACCCTAAAAGGCCATTCTAGTTCAAATCGAGCTTGTAAACAGGCTTTTTCCCACATCAAGAATCGTTCAACAATAACATGGAAAATATTCGCAATGTTAATTGGTGAATTAGTCCTTTGTAGAGGTGCACTGTTACAAAATAAAAATTATTTTTATTTCCATTTATTTCCTTATGAAAGCATGACTTGCTAAAACTTTACTTTTCATAATGTAAATGATTCTCTACATATCTCATGTATCAATTAAGCATCTATTTAGTCATTAGTTTGTCTTAAAATGTAGGCTTTTTAGTGCATCTGTCACTGTCCATGGCTAACAGCAGAGTTGCTGAACACAAAAGTATGCTTTCATTAGTCTTTATTTCAGTTTTTAATCTTTCTCCTTTTCTTCCTCGCAGTGGTCACATTGATAGTTTTGGTAATGTTATATTTTGCACAGACTTTGCACTTACATTGCCTTCTCACAGACTGAAACACTCCCAGACCCTCAACCCTCAGTGTAGTGCAATAGTACAGAAAATACAATAAACAGCAACTGCACATATTGACTTTTTCCCTTGTCTACTATATATTATATATAGTTAAAAATTACTAACATTTGTTGGGTTAATCTCTCATTGATGGCTGGGGTTACATTTTCTGAGCAATGATGCACTTCTGTTTACTTTCTTGCCCTGTTGCGCATATGATGATAAAATAATGAGGACCAAAAAAATCTCGAAACTAGTTTGTCTTAACGACAAGTCATTTACTTCAACCTTGCGTGTTATCTTTGGTTGTTGTAATTGTCATGTTAAACCGGTTTCACATGGAACTGGATTAAAAAATAACAAGGAGGTAGCAGAGGTAATGCAATACTTGTTTTTTGGATTGCATTTTAAAAAGTGGCCTAGTTAAAAATAAACATTTACGCTTTAAAAACATTTTGGTGTAAATTATTGTAAAGTATTTTCTCTTCCAAAAATCTTAACAGCATAAACAATGTGGTACCCTAAAGGAAGAAATCTACAGACTACAACATGACATTACATAATGTGAGAGTGCGCTATTTTAGGCTGTGTGTTTGTGTGTTAATTCAAACTAGATAAATCAGACTGAGACCATACAGGCCTATCAGTAAGAAGTGGTATACCAAGCATAATGAAAATGATCCGTTCTTAGTTGTTCCATGTTTTTCAGGGAGATTTAAGACTTTCAGTTACTTAAAGGACAGGTGAAGGTTAGCCTTGGAATTAATAAGGTACACTCTGATCCAGCTCATGGGTCATGTGAAGGGTGAAGCTGTAAAATAAAATATGTTATGCAGCCTTGGTTTAGTGTGTTCTATTTTCTCATTTCCATCAATGCAGGAGCCTCTGGAACTCATAGGATGGCATCTTTGGAGGTAAGAATTCATTTGGATGTTTGCTTTTCAGCCGTTTTACTTATTCATCTTTTTCTTTTACATGTGACAGAGATGTTTTATGGCTATTCCCATTATTCAGATACTGTTTTCTGTGTATGTTATCAGTACAATGTCTTATACTCATTTTGTCATATTGCATTTATCTAACAGATAATGGAAATGCAAATGTGTTAAATTTGATGATGAATTGATCAACAGATATGGGCCAGACTTTTGTAAAAATGTTGTTTAGCTTATTTCATTTCAAATAATACATTTTAGTATTCTTCTGTAAAATGGCCCAAGTCGATACAGAATATCACATAACATTGCTGAATTGCATGGTTCTATTACTGTACCTTTGCATCTCTCAGGGCCTCGGCTCCTCTGGGAATTCATCACAGACCTCTAAGAAAACCATTGGACATCGTGGAATTGATCCTACAGGAGAGACTACATACAAAAAGGCAAAGGACATCAGCTACATGATAGAGTAGAGTAGAGTAGAGTGATCTTTTATTATCCCACGAATGGGAAATTTGGGCGTTACAGGGCTCTTATAAAAAAAGATAGGTGTACAGACAGAAAAGAAAAAATATATGAAGATATAGAGAAAGAGGAACAGGAACAAGTACAGGAGAAAAATAGAGTAGCTATAAATAAATAATAATAAATTATCATATATATATATATATATATATATATATATATATATATCTCTATATCCNGCCTTTCACTCTTCCTGGTACCTGTCGGTCACTCCCGCCATTCACCTCCACCCATTACAACTCTCATCACCTTTCTTTCACACTCCCCGTTACTCTGAACACCTGGAACAAAAAATGTATACATTTAATCACTTCTGAGAGCATATAGATATTATGAATATAAATCAGCTACTCCTCAAGCACAAATATATATATTCTTCATAAATGATGTACCATTTTAAAGTCTTTATTTTCTGCATATTTATACCTAGTGTTAGTTTTTTGTTTTTTTTTTTTTAGGGAAAAAAGGCAACTTTATTTATGTGATCTAAGTTAACAGAAAGTTGGTCACCCTGTTAAAAAAAGAAATCACTGGGGTACTTAATTTTAGCAATAATGGGAGATTCAAGTAATGTAACTAAACAATTAAAACTGAAGAAAACACTTTTCAAAACTTGAAAAATGTAATTCTACAAAAATGCATATTCTGTTGAGGAATAAATTAGGACACCCTCAACTTTATTCCCAATTAAAATGGCTCAAATCACACACAGGTGTAACACATCAGATGCACATGATTAAAACATTGAAGGGTTGCCCTTCTTTAAACCTCAGACATTTTTACTTTGGTGCAATCCTGACTGTTGAGGTGAGAGTGAACACCATGGTGAGATCAAAAGAGCTGTCTGAGGCCTTATGAAAGGAGATTGTAGCAGTCTGATACAGGGATTGAAAAGTCTGGTAAGGGATTGAAAATGATCTCAAAAGAATTTGCAATCAGCCATTCCAATGTCTGGAAAATTGTCTACAAACGGAGGACTTCCAAAACAACTGCCAACATGCCCAGGTCTGGCCATCCAAGCAAGTTCACCCTGAGAGCAGACCGCAAGCTGCTAAAAGAAGTCTCCAAAAACCCTAATATGTCATCACAGGACCTACAGCAGGCTCTTGCTATTGTTGAAGTTTAAGTCTGTCTGACAGAAAACTAGGGCATTTTTATGTATGGTTCTATGCTTTCCCCTCTGGCACTTAAGGCTGTGTAAAGAGCTGCAGCCTGCAGGGGTGGTTTAATTTAATGTAACAAATTTGTCTGGTCTTATCCAGGTTTCTGTGAGGCAAAGGGCATCAAAATCCCCATCAGTAATCGTCTTGTTTAAAAATAACGACTTTAGAACTGCCTCCATGTCCTCGCCCTGTGTGCGCTGGGTTGGACACCAGCACTCCCCCGTGACCCCGTTTGGGACAAGCGGCAGATAATGGATGGATGGATGGATGGACTTTAGAACTAAGCAATCTGATGTTTAGTAGTCCCAGCTATATATCTAAGGTGCTGTATGTTGATTAAAGTTTAACATCAATTAAATTGGTGGAGCACGCATTACACTTAGTTATTTCTGACTGCCACAGACAAATTAGCCCTTAAATGAAATACTATGCTTTCATGCCTATTGCTCTCCAACAGCTTAAGGTTCTCTAGCAAATCCTGGGCTCTTGCCAACACTATTTTCATGTATTGAATAGTAGAACCTCCAATAATGAGGGCACCTTTAACTGCCTTCTCAGCTGGCACTTCAGTTAGCAGGGGGAACCTGTTTGATATATGAATGTTGCCGGACAGTGGAGATCAGCACTGTGACATCATTTGCTCCACTGTAAGGGCTCTACAACTGGATTTGAAGGCATGCTAACTATCCCTGAAGCATCAAGAGTAGCTAGCAGCAAGTCTGACTCTCCTAATGTCCGTACGCACACTTCTTTCAGATAAAATAAAAATGTTTAATGTCTGTGTGTAAGGCTGCTATAGGCTATTTTTCTCGAGTGATCTTTAACTGATAAATTGAGTCTAAATTAACTTTAATTTTTTCAGTTGACCACTTCATTTTATTCTGACAATGTCGTGGAAAATTGAAGTGTAATCCCAAGTCTGAAATTTTTTCCAAGTCAGAAATCAAATGAGGTAAAAAAATCAAGCAAAGTCAGAGAGATGCAGCACAACCAATTTACTGAAGAGTATCAGCAGGTGTGGTCCAGTGGGAGCAGCTCCAAAAAAGCTCATCCCAACTTTGGACTTTAAATACATTTCAATCACGTTCAAATTTACATAAATCCATCCCATTTATAGTTTTCAACCAATAATATTCAATGCTGTCATGATTAAAACCTCAGTTCCCCCACCTTTGCCACCTCACCAACAATAGAGAAAGGTCCTTTTACTGATGACTCCCTGTCTTATCCACCACCAACATTTCAAGGTTTCTTCTTATTCAGTTTCTCAATTGTGAGTGCAGCTGCTTGATTAGAAATGTAACTGTTCTCTACCTGCCGTCTATGAGCACTATTGTTCAGTTTAGAAATGTATCTGTTTGCTGCTGGATGTTTTCCGGGAACTCATGAGACAGCATAAGACACCAGACAACATGTAACCTTTTGCAGGTGTCACTATTGTTCAATTATAAATGTAGCTCTTGTACTGCTTGCTTTTTCATTGGAACTCGATGGTGTTGGACACTGTAAGAAAGGGACAAAAGTAAAGGGATTTTTACTATATATATATATATATCCCCCCTCTCCAACTTGTTGGATACATCAATAAGTGCGGTGAAATACTGTAAGATTAGGTACTGATTTGTAGAACAATAATGCTGTAATACATGTTAATGATTAAAGATACTACATAACAGTTATGTATGAAATACAAATGATGATAATAATCATAAAATAATCAGGAGAGCATATCAAAAACTTTTTTCAAAAAACAAAAAAAAATCAAAAAACCTTTCTTTTTTTTTTATAAATCTAGACTGTTTTTTTTTTTTTAAGTGATCAGGTTACTAAGAAGAGAGACCCATTCCCCAAGAGTGGGCGAAAACCTCTGTGCCAAGTCAATTTTTAGAGGGAAAAAATTCCCACTCTACCCAGATGTTGCGATAGCGCCATCAGCGCTTGGGTTCAGTGGTTCCCAAATTGGCCTGATACAGCTCTCGGGATATTAGAGTATACCATGTCCTGATTCAGGATAATATGACTGTGCTCAAAACAATAATAAGGACATGCAATTGCGGTCAGAGTATATATATATATATATATATATATATATATATCTATATATATCTATATATATATATATATATATATATATCTATATCTCTACAAGAGTAATATACACTGTAATAATTCAAAAGTTTTGAATCAATGATATCATAATAAATTCCTTAATTCATGAAACAGCAACAGAACATTGAATTAATGGATGAAAGAATTTTCCTGCTTGTATCAATAAGTTTGTTCTTTTGTCGTATGTTTTTATTTGTTGAAGTTTTTCTCCGTCTTCCTTCTTCAGACAACGTCATCTGCCCTGAAAGGTGCCATCCAACTGGGCATCACGCACACAGTGGGCAGTTTAAGTCAGAAGCCAGAAAGAGATGTGCTTATGCAGGACTTTGAAGTGGTGGAGAGCATATTCTTTCCAAGGTCTGTATGTATATGTGGAACTATAGAATCAGTTAAATGTCTTAAATGCAGTTTATCATTTTGAAAGTGTGCGGCTGAACATAGATTGTCAAAAATTCACCGATTTGCACTTTAGACTTTATCTGAAACTTTTATTCTCATGTTTCATTCTAAGCGAGGGCAGCAATTTAACCCCAGGCCACCACCATGGAGACTTCAGGTTTAAAACCTATGCTCCAATTGCCTTCCGCTACTTCAGAGAGATGTTTGGGATTCGGCCTGACGACTACTTGGTAACAGTCTATTTCTCCTGTGCTGTATCGACAAATACA
Organism: Hepsetus odoe; assembly: GCA_017165825.1. Lineage (NCBI taxonomy): Eukaryota > Metazoa > Chordata > Actinopteri > Characiformes > Hepsetidae > Hepsetus > Hepsetus odoe. Next base: position 19,484,344 of record CM029368.1, read on the forward strand.
ACTTGCTCTTTAAAATGCAAGCACAGTTAGTTAATGGCATCAGAGTGACTATAATGTTAATGTGACTATTATTTACTTTTTAGATTAGTTAGTTAAGCAAAAATACTTGTTTATTTGTTATTAAAGGACATGTTTTTTGTGTCTGTCATTGATTTTTAAGGTGTGCAGTTGTACTGTGAACAGATTTGTGAATGTGTTTGTTTGCTACAGTACTCTCTCTGCAATGAGCCGCTGATAGAGTTGTCAAACTCTGGGGCAAGTGGATCTCTGTTTTATGTCTCCAGTGATGATGAATTCATTATTAAAACAGTCCAGCACAAAGAAGCAGAGTTCTTGCAGAAGCTGTTGCCTGGGTATTTTATGGTGAGGCAGTTTTGTCATGTATGAGTTGTTTCAGCTGTTTAATTTCCTGTCCATTTGAAAACTCATTTGTGTGAAATTCCTTACATTCTCATGCTATGACCATGTCTCGGTTTATAGAAAATGTTATTTGAGGTATTTTAGGATAAGGGATTTATCCACTTCACTTTCCCCTTTACTCTGTTGGAATGACCCCGCTTGAACAAATGCTGATGTTGACCTATTCCGCAGAACCTGAATCAGAACAAGCGGACACTGCTACCCAAGTTCTATGGGCTCTACTGTGTTCAGTCTGGTGGAAAGAACATACGCATTGTGGTTATGAACAACTTGCTTCCCTGCGCTGTCCCCATGCACCTGAAATACGACCTGAAGGGCTCAACATATAAGCGTCGAGCTTCACCTAAAGAGCGCAACAAAAGTCTGCCCACCTACAAAGACTTGGACTTCATGCAGGATCAGCCCGAGGGTCTGTCACTGGAAAGTGACCATTACAGTGCCCTTTGCAAAACCATCCAGCGAGATTGTCTGGTGAGAGAAAAGTTTGCATGTTTGTTTGTAAAGGAGGTTATGGGTGTGTACATGTATGTCATGGAGCAGTATAAAACCTGCCAGACCTGACAAAAGTATGGCATTAGTCCAATAACGGGAACAATCAACCCTTAAGCATTTACAAGTACAAATTCCACAAAATCTTTTGGAATGTTTTTTGACCCACCAAGTTAAATAACTTTACATTCAGACTAAACACCCAACATGTAAAGAATGTAACTAATTGTTCTAAGATTTTGAGTTATTGCTGAGAGGTCAATAAAGTAAATAGTAGTATAATTTAAAAGGTATAATTGTAGAGAAGCTTACAGACTTAGATATCTTTACAGTGGTGGTCGTGCTTACCAGGAATTGTGATGTCTTTAAGAAAAGCATAGTAATTTTATTTACTGCCCCAAACTACACATCAGAAAGTTGTTGGTTAGAAACCCAGAAGAGTAGCGGTACCCTTGAGTAATAGCTGCGAGGTGATGTTGTGTCTCATTGTGCTGTGCTGTTTCACAGTGACAAGTAGTCACTTTCACTTCAATTTACTGTTTACATCTCAGCCTTTTCATTATCATTATGATTTTAACAATCAGTTATATGATAAAAGTATAAAATGAATTGCAGAGAAAGACCAAGTGGAGTGGCGGAAGCCATCCCAGACACTCTACCTCTGGTTCTTACAGATATGTGCAAAGGCATATCTGTGAATCCAAGCCACTTCAGAGTGGCTCTTCAGCGCAGGGGGAAACTACTGTCACTTGCATGCGCTCACCTTTAAAATCAGACCAGGTTAACAGGCTGGTGTTTCTGGCCAAAAAAAAAAAAAAAATAAAAAAATAAGTAAGTGCATGATAAGTAATTGAATAATTGTGTTAATTAATATTTGATCACAAATTAATTGCAATAATGATTTTTGCCATAATCTAGCAATCTGTTATTCTTGTAATTAGTCATAATAGTTTTATTTTTAATCATGCTTTTTTTTTTAGTAATGTTATGTTCAAGCAGCTTTTGCTTTAGTATATATGAATTATATATAATTGATGTATAACTATATCAGTTGTATTGTTCAGTAAAACCATTCATGCATACTGCTGCAAGAAAGTGGGTTTGTAAAATGATCAATTAAACCTGATTAGTGTTAAGTTACAAGCTGATAACTGACTTATTAAGCAGGATGATTAAGATGGAGGAATTGGATTGTGGGCCAACACATGGCCTCTTAGGGTTGAATATGTTAAAAACAAACTTGAATAAGCCGTGCAGTTTAGTTTAAACCAATGGTTCCCAAACGTTCTCTGCAGGGTCCCCCTTTTCTAGGTAGGAACATTATTGAACCCCCACTCAAACTATAGGTTACAGGTTCAGATTCAAACTTTACTTGAAATACAACTCCCTTTTTGAATTGAGTAAAACAAATGCAATTACAAATTGTGAAATTTCACCACTGTTGGAGAAATAAAGAGCTGCCTGAAGTTATAAACAAGAATAAACAACTGTCTCCACAAAAATGGATGGGAAATTTTCATTTAGTTGATGGGGCAGGCTTCATCAAACTGTGTTTTCAGAACATGGATGTCTCTGCTGACTGATGTCTCTGTGTCTATGTTACAGTTGTTGCAGAGTTTCAAGATCATGGACTACAGCCTGCTTATGGGAATTCACAACATGGACATAGCTGGAGAAGAAGCACTCATGGCAGATCCTAGGAGGGCTCAGGGTCAGAAAGCTCTCTACTGCACAGCCATGGAGGCAATTCAGGGGGAAGCCAAGGGCAAGAGTCCACTACAGTCAAATGAAAGGTTAGCGACTGCTTTCAGATGTGTGTATTATTTATTATTATTATTATTATTTATTTTTATTTTTTTTATTTTTTTTTTTTTACACCAAAAGGCTGATCTGGAGCTAAGAAAATTGTTGAAAGCAATACAAACAAGTAATGCACTTCAGAATACTGACTTACATATGGTCCCAAATATGATTACTAAAACTGCCCGTTGGAACACATTGGCACAAATATTGGTTTCAGAAACCAGATTTTAGCAGAGAAGCAGTGCTAATCTTACTTAATCCTAATCTTTACTTAAATTGTACATCTAAGGCCTTTAGCAGCCGGTTACATATGCAGCAAACTAGCTCATCATCTGATGTGTTCTTCTTTGGAATGCATTTGGTTAGTTTTTTTTTCCCCCAATCATGATTGTGTTCTTTTCTCACTACAGCTTAGGAGGGATCCCAGCGCGCAGCTCTAAAGGGGAGAGGTTGCTGGTTTTTATTGGCATTATCGACATCCTGCAATCGTACAGGTACTACAGTTTAGTGACCGATGGGTTCATGTTCCAATACAAGAACCAAATGCCTTATTTGAAAACCTTTTTTATTTTTTTTGACTTTGTAATTAAACTTTGTTTATGTGTTTAGGTTTGTGAAGAAGTTGGAGCACTCATGGAAAGCCTTTGTCCATGATGGTGTAAGTCTGGTTTAAGTGCTAACCATACTGAAAAGTGATGAAAAATACGATAACCACTACGTTTGAACGTTAATGAATCATGGGGCGAAATAAAGTACTGCCTGTAAACATCACTGGTTAGGAATACTTAACTAGAGTAACAAAATGAGAATCATTTGTCTTGTATTTAAGTACTTTTGCAACCAATGCAACCTGAAATAATTATTTAATATGGTGTACCTATTGTGCTTTATTCTCAAAAATAATTATCTGCTTCAGGATACAGTGTCAGTTCACAGACCTGGCTTCTATGCAGACCGCTTCCAGAAGTTTATGTGTAACACTGTCTTTAGGAAAATGTCACGTAAGTAACTAACTAATGGTGTTAACCGATATTTCTTGATTAGTTTTTAACAAATGTGTTTTAAGTGTCTATTTACCTCCAGTTAAAATGATAAAATTAATTAAATCCCTGTTTCTCACCAGTGAAAACATCCCCCTCTAAGAAGAATCGAGGTTTAGTATCTGGTGTGCGGAAGGCGAACTCTACAGTATCTGGACAGACTCATCAGCTTTTATCAACAACTGCATTACAGACAGGGGCTGAACAAACCCCTCCAGACAAAGACCCCACTCAGCTATCCAACAGAAATACTGATCCCTCCAAACAAAAGATGGAGAAACTAGAAGATAGCGGTAAGAAACTCATTCTTAAGGAGGAATAATGTGGAATTAGGATTTATTTAATACATTTATTAAGGGGACAGTTGACAGAAGCAGGGGCCTCTTTAGAAGGATAGACCAATTTAATTCTTTATGGAATAATCTTGCTCAAAATCTTAAAATGCTAAAAGCAAAATGGACTAGTTTTGGCTAGGTCATGTTTCTGGTCATGTAAAGCATGATTTATTTCTTTGCTGATATCATAAGTGATATTGAAATAAAAGAAGGTGAGCCTTTGGTCAGATTGCATTTTGATGGTCATTAGCATTAAACTTTAGCTTAAACTAATTCTTAGCACAGCCGAGCTCAATACCTATATTAATTTACTCCTGTAGATATGCTGTCTCGCCCTGACCTTCTCCCTATACCTCCTACTCAAGATGATGTTGCTAGCAGCTCAGCTGATACAACGCTCTCAACAACGAGCCCTGACCCTGCACCCAAAACTGTATCTCTGAGGTGTGTGTGTGTATGTGCATGCATTTCTTTGTGTACAAGTGAGAGAGAAAGAGAGTGTTTTCTATGTCTGCAGGAAATATGTCACTATGTTTTGTCACTTGCTGTTTTTCAGCATGGAAGAGCAGAATCCCTGCAGTGCTGAGCCAAGCCAAAGTGTTTCAGAAAGGTGAGAGATCCATACAAACAGGCAACTGCTCAACAGATTCATACACCGCGCATTCACTCCCTCCAAATGACACTCGTTTGTATGGCTTGCATTTGCAGCAGTGTATCTGGCGAGCCATTAGAGGATGTTCCAAATGTCGAGGTCATCTCTCTCAGCGATATTGTCCCCCAGACTGGCAGTTATGTAAGTAGCATCTTTTAAAAAGTCAGTCTTGTGACTTCAAAAGAAGCAGAACTCCAAATCCAGGAACAGAAATTGTACTCTTTTGTGGCCTAGGTGTCCAAAAGTATATAGACACCCCTGCTGGTGAATGGACCCAGCTATTTGTAACATGGCCTCTATAGAAAAGCAGCAACACATTCAATGGAATGTTCTAAAAACAGTAAATCCTTATAGCAGTGTTCTAGCATTTCAGGTAAAGCCTGCCCAGATCAAAAGAGGCTAAGGCTGCAGCAATGGATTGACAACAGTATTAAAGTTAGTGTCTACAGAATGTTGGAGAAATTGTGAACATTTTCTCAGAGCAAAATGCAAGTATTTCTTACCGTAAGATTTTAGTTCCCAGGTAGGCAATATGTGGAAACGTATTACCAGAAAGGCTGGTGTTGCTGGTGTTTTATTTGCTGCTAAAATAAATGTGCTAGTATCATGCTAGCATTGATTCATGTTTCATATTAACATGGCTTTGTTGTATCATCGCTTTACAAATCATTCTTCCATCCATTATCTGAGCCTCTGACCACTGGGTGTGCCACCGTCTACCCCAGTGCTAATAGGACCAGTGGGGAGAGGAGCACCCCATACAGGTCACCAGTTAGTTGAAAATTTTACAAACCAATGGACACTGATCTAGAAAGACATGTAGTTATTGGTCGCTCAGTCTGAAGTTCTGTTTGGTTCAGAGTGAGAGCACTCTTTATGCAGTATGCAGTTCTATTTTATTGCCTGGCTGAAATAAATGGCATACTCCAAACCTGTGTGAACTGAAACACAGATTGCTTTAAGTGTGTGTTCTGTCAGATGGGTGACAGAAAAAAATTGCTTTGTTTTTATGGGTGGTTAAGAGGGCCTGTATATAAGGACTCATTTGAATAAAGACCATTTGAGGGTAGAGATTTTTCACGTAACATTGGTATAGATATCGAACACATTTTCCATTTTCATTTCTTGTTTTTTCTCTGGTACAGTGACACAGCGGTTTAAGGAAGACCAAAGCCTGTTGATGGACGTTGGTGGAAGAAAGAAGTCAAAGTAAGGTGGTGGGAGAGAACGCACCACTCTGCATCAGTATTAGGAAAGAGAAACAGAAAGAAGAGACTGCAAAAGGGCAAGCCACAGGGAAGACAAAGACGTTTTATGGATGACAACTGCGCTGCTAAAACAGAAATCATCAGTAGGAAGATATCAGTGTTGCGTGTCAGTAGTTTCAAACTATTGTTTTTGCAGTTTTCAAACATAACGGTGCCTTAATCATAAACTGTGCCCACATGAACTTGAGTAGGACAAAGAATCAAACTGCACTCACATACAAAAGAGTGGTTTTGTTTGACATTGTCCTGTGTTTACCACTGAGCCAAAGAATCAGTGCTGAGAACTGTACACACTTTCGCAACAAAGAAGGTGCACGCGTAACACGCCTATCAAATCAGAAAGTGTCTGTTGTTGGGGCAAGGGAAAAGGAAGCAGATGTCTTTGGCTGATGTAGCCAGTTGAACTTTAACCACAGCTTTATAAACGGTTTCTGCACACAAGTTCCATGTATGGTTGCGGAGATTGCTACGTGGGTCAGATTTGTCTGAAATTTTATTTATTTATTTTTCTTTCTCTCTTAACTTTGAACATCTTATCTGCTACTTTTAACAGTAGGGGTTCAGAGATTAAAGAAGGCATGATGGTTGATTTTGATCATTCAGGTCTGGTTTCCCAGCCAAGCTTTCGATTAAATTAAAGTGCCAATGGTAGACCAAGTAAGGGTAGCACTGGCCTTAATCTACATCTGGGGAAAAATGGAATTTATTGTTAATTTTCCTTGTTAAGTGCTGAAACAGAGCTGTCAGCACAGCAGGAGTTATTCTTGATACTGCAAGAGGAAGGAGGCCTCTGAAAACCTTGTACATCAGACTCTCTTACATTTTAACCTCCTTAATATCCTGAGCAGTAAAGCACAAAATATTTGAGTTTAAAGTGCACAGACAATATTTAGAGTCTTAAGATATCGAGCCTTTGGTGGTCATATCAGCAGTTTAATAAAGCTGAAAATGAAGCTTGTGTTAGATGTACTGATGTCACATGCTCTCATTCAAATGCCTGCATGCTTTCCATCACAGATAAAAATAGTACTACTCTAGGCTATAACTATATCATATGCTAGAGAGCAGGTGAAGCATAATTCAATGCTTTGTAGGTGTTTGTAGGGCAGGATTTTTATTTATATAATATTATATATATATATATATATATATTATATATATATATATATAAATATATATATATATATATATATATATATATATATATATATATATGAGGATTGCTGGTTTTAAGAAAAAAAGAAGGAAAAAAAGATTGGTTTTCATCACATCAAACCATCACATGGTTTTTCCACTGAACTTTATACCATTTTTACATTTATAGTTTCTGAACTATAGATTTACTACATTAGAAAGATCTGATCTGGTGCAATCCAAGAGGTACAATAAGGGGTGGGTGCTGTAAGGCATGGCGTAAGACTGTAATGGCCAAATCAGTTGGTGAAAATCTGCGTGAACACTAGTTTGCAGTGCACTGAACGTGTTTAGCTCTGAGCACAACTAAAGTCTAACCAAACTAAGGGTTGTTTAATGTCAGTCAGAAGCAGCGCTGTCGGCTTTTGTATGACCTTGTCTAGCCGTCAGATTTTCCTTTGTAATATTGCTCTGCTAGATTCGGGGGCCACAAGGGTTTTGATCTTTTGGAATTCAGCCCCTAAAACTGACACGCTTTTTGCCACAGCAAATATATGATGTGTAGTTCTTGGTTTTGGTACCAAACGTCTTTTTTGTTTGTTTGTTTTTTGTCTGAGTGGGTTCATGTTGTAGCCCTCCTTTATAGATCTTAGGGGTAAAGAACAAGCCTGTCTTCTGCACCTGAAAGGAGAACATTACGATGAGGGTTTATTTGGTGAAACATATCAGAGCTGCTGCTTTCGCTGGAAATTACGAGCACAATCTGAAGACAGTAAAAGGAGCCAAGCCTGCAACTATTTATTTATAGATGTAATTTATTTCTGATGTTTCCAAATGTGTATCATGTCTTGCATCTGGGGTTTATGCAATATTTAGAAAAAAATTGCTGGTGTGTTTATTGTCTGCAAGAAACTGAAAAGGAACGATGTCAGGGAGTAATGTACTACAAGGGGCAACCAGAGTTGTGTTTTTTTTTTTTTTTTTTTCTTCATATTTTTTGGGCGGGGAGGCATGTATACCAGAAAAACACGATGTGCTGGAAGGGCCGAGTTAACCCCATGTTTCTGTAACTCCACAGAATATTTCAAATACTAGGATTTTATACTATTATATTGCCTCTGACCCTTTAAATCATACTATCTGGAGATTTTTGTTTTGTTCTTGCTTATCTGCGACAGATGATATATGAAGTTGGGTTACTTTTGTATGGTTTCAGCTCTTTTGTGTTTTCAAGCTGTATTCAGAATTTATTAAAAACAACATTTGGACTTGGTGTCTTGTCTTTCCATAATTACTCAAGTAAATGTGTTCTCACCTCTCTAATAAAACTTGGATGTAAAGTGTAGTCATCAAAACAAGCTTTGAAATAAAATGCTGAGGCTGAAGGAGGTGCGCAAGTGTTACATGATAATACAGGAAACCGGATAGTACTTTTCCACTGAGGTACCCTTGAGCAAGGTACCGTCCCCGTCACTGCTCCCCGGGTGCTTTCAGTAGCTGCCCCCTGCTGCATGTGCGTATGGGTGAAACGCAGAGGTTGAATTTAGTTGTGTTGTGCTGTGGTGCGTTTCACAATGACGAGGGTAGTCATTTTCACTTCACTTTCACATGGATGTATTACACGAGCTTGCTTGATCAGTTAAAAACTATTCTGAGAAAATGTTGCTAGAATTTAGCATTCGGTGGATTTGCCCTTTAAGTATGACCAACTCTTTGCGCCTTGTGTCTCAAACTGCGTACTACTGCATTTAATAGTGTGTGAGAAATTAGAGCACAACCACTAGAACTGCAGCCTACTAAGTGTAGACGCGTGTGGTTTGGGACGCAGAGAAAGGAGCCAATCCTGTGCGTCGTTATGAACGCCACATGTTGGACCAATCAGCGACGTCGTTGTTCAGGCGAACAGAGTTTCCAAGATGGTGCTTGAAAGTACTATGGTCTGGTAAGAAATAAACAAACGCTTTTGTGCTTTTGGTACTCTTTACATATTTACTTGCTGTTCGAGGGGTTTGTTAAGGGGCTAAGCTTCAGTTCGGCCTGTTTTGAGCGGGCAGGGCGGCGGTTAGAGAAGGGAAAGCCGGTCGAGCTCTCGGTTCTCCTGAGTCATTATTACCGAGCCGCACTGCTAACAGGACCTCTCAGTGAAAAATCCCTCACAGTGACGGGAACTGCGAATATAACACTCACGCTGCCCTGTGTGAGGGATAACGCAGCACCAGCTCCTTCCTGGTGTGTTCCCCAGCCTGCCTTAAGGGTTGGGAAGCGGCTAACTCGCTAACAGCCCTGACGCTGCCCATGTAGGTCCCACAGCCAGGCTGCTCGTCCTGTTACAAACGCCCTAACTTTTAGCCCAAAAAACTACTTTAGTTCTGAAAATGTAGGCAAAAAATTGTGACAAGAATTGCCCTAACATTTATCTCGGACATTCAATAGCTCATGTGGATGTAAACCCTTTTATTCATACATTTCTGTCTTTGTTAGTCATGTGAGATGTCACTTGTCTAACTGCAAATCAGGGCCCACATAATTCAGCTAACGTGGAATATTGTCAGTGATTGGAGTGCTCAGTGGTTCCGGTTTACCTGGACAAAATGTGTAAAATGTTGGTCAAATCGATTGTGATCATATGTTTGTTGTACTGCTGGTTCTTTCTTCTCCCCTCAGACTTACCCGGAGTCAGAAAAAATCAACTTGAACATATTTTGTCTCGTAAAATCATATGAAGTATCAAAATATTACATTTCTGTCATATCGTTCAGCTCTAGAGTGTCTTGTTCTTAGTGAATTCTAACCCAAAGTTCAAATTTAATCAATGGTCCGGAGTGCAGGGTGGATGAATGTGTCATTAAGTCTTTATAATAGATGGAAAGATGTGTCTCCTTTGATGCCTTTCCTCGTGCAGTGTAAATCACACAGTGAAATAGAGAACCTTTATCAAGTTCACCACTGTAATTTCAGATTTTACAGAGCTTAATACTTGGACATGCTGTAAACAAAGCATTTAATGCTTTGGCAGTATTGTCCTCAGAACCCTTATGCCAATGAATCCCTCTAAACTGAACTGAAAACTCTCTGTATGGAGTTTTTTTTTTTTTTTTTCTCAAGCCTGGTTGGCACTGCCTATGACTTTTATTTATGTTTCAAAACAGTGCTGTTTTAGTAGACGGAAATTAAGGTAATTTGAGATTGGATTCAGTGACACAAGCATGTTCTTACATGATGCAACGACACACTTCACTGCAGATCCCCTTGAAAACGTGTCCAAGCACCCTGAAATTGAGCTGGAGTTTTTGCTCTACTGATGTCGTAAACTGACCAAAAAGAAGAATGTTGTGTTACTTGTTACTTTGCATTAGGACATTGCCTTCATATCCCCTACACCTGGATTCATCTTGGTTTTATCTATGATTTTATATTTCCAGATTTGCTATGACAAACATGCAATTTGCATGTCGTTCTATAAGAACATTTTGCTTATGTCAATGCTTACTCTACTTTTTTCATATGGTCTTTTTTTTTTTTCTGTAGTGTGGACAACAGTGAGTATATGAGGAATGGCGATTTTCTGCCCACCCGACTACAGGCACAGCAGGATGCTGTCAATATTGTTTGTCATTCAAAGACCCGCAGCAATCCAGAGAATAATGTTGGGCTCATCACAATGGCAAAGTGAGTGCATAAGAGCATCATAAATATTGCAGTTGTTCATGTTTGTTTATTTGTTCACTATTGGGCTATTATGTGTACATTTATGTGTGTGTGCAGCAACTGTGAGGTCTTGACTACTTTAACACCGGACACGGGGCGCATTCTTTCCAAACTGCACGCTGTTCAACCCCGTGGAAAAATCAGCTTTTGTACTGGCATTAGAGTAGCCCATGTAAGTCAGCTTGTAAAGCAGACTGTTCTGAGCTACATTTATCGAAGTCGTGCTGTATGGCTACTGCTCATAATGATGCATTGTTGGCCCTTCTCTGTATGTGTGTTTTTATAGCTGGCATTAAAGCACAGACAGGGCAAGAACCACAAGATGAGGATCATTGCCTTTGTGGGAAGCCCAGTTGAGGACAATGAGAAAGACGTAAGTGTTTTCACATCTGTTTTTGTGTGTGTAGAGATCTATTTTTTTATTTTATTTATTTTTTTTTTATTTTATAAATAGTTGTTTTGAATGCTTGTTCTTTCTGCACAGTTACCCTGCTTTTCAAATTCCCTCTATTTTCCTTTCACAGCTGGTAAAACTGGCCAAACGGTTGAAGAAAGAGAAGGTCAATGTGGATGTGATTAATTTTGGAGAGGAGGTAACTGTTTTGTTGTTACATTATTTAAATGTGTGGAGTTTCAAATCAAGTACCATTTACAGCCATCAGCACAAAAAAAAAATCACATAGTATTCAGTACTTGTGCACTTAAGTGGCTCTTTTTGCCACAGAATGAGTTTGCTGTTCAGCAGATTCATAAAGAGAAATGGACCTCGGTCCTGATAAGGTCTAACTTACTGTCAGCAGCCAACTATTGTCCTATACAGGCAGGGAAATTAGTTTTCAGATATCCTTTTTTGACACTTAATATACCTCGATTTTGTATATGCACTTAAAGTATTGTTCTTTTTTGCCTGAAAGAAATTATTGAAAATGAAAGTCAATTAAATACTATTGAAAGATAAACTTTGTTAGGACTTTGCAAAGCTTTGAGATGTCTTTTGATAAGAACTGATTTGCTTTATGCAGTGTTTTTGGTTTAGATTAGACCCATTCCTTTTGGCAAATCATGTTAAATTCCAAGGTTATTGGTTTGACTTGCAATTTTCAACAAAACGTCAGGATAATGGCTTGGCTTTGAATGCACCTTCACTTTTGACACAAGCCTAGAGTTTAGATGCCGTGTTAAAATTTCAATTTTCTCCCATTATACCCCATCTCTCTTCCATTTGAGGGTTTTTTTTCTTTGATTTTACAAAGCGTCTCGACCAAGAAGAATGATGTAAAGTCTTCCTGACTCATGGCACTATCTTTTGTACCAGCACAAGAGGTCATTTGAATAGATTTGTTTTTATTTTCCTGTATCTGAACACTTGTTTCCCTTCACGGTGTCATGACTTCTATGTAGGTTTTATTTTATTTTTCCTCTCTTTTTAATAGTTTTGCTATTAGGCCTGTATCAAAATATGATGAAGAAAAATGGCAGAACTATTTCTGTGATTGCTTTGGGTACATTTTTCCTCGGCTGTTCTTTTGTCACCTATATATGCAATTTTTAGCTCATTGTGCTTTATTCTCACCTGCTCTTAATTCCTAGGAGGTGAACACTGAGAAGCTGACTGCATTTGTCAACACTCTGAATGGAAAGGAGGGCACAGGCTCTCATCTGGTCACAGTGCCCCCTGGCCCAAGTCTGGCGGACGCCCTGCTCTCTTCTCCCATCCTTGCAGGTGAGGGTGGAACCATGATGGGTCTAGGCGCCAGTGACTTTGAGTTTGGAGTGGACCCCAGTGCAGACCCAGAACTTGCTCTGGTAAGATTTAATTAATAGACCTGTACATGCTCAATAGCTTGTTGATCTGTTTTTATTGCTCAGTTAATGCTGACATTTGGATCAAGATTCAAATCAGCATTTGAGCCATGAACAGTTTCAAGAAAACAAGCATAAGCATGTGAACGGTTTGTTATAATGTAGTTCCTGAGCACAAATTAAGGGCTGTGGTGAACTCATTAACAGAGGAACAGACCACAGTGATGGTGATTTAAAAATGCTGTTTATATTTAATTCTATTCCAGAGATTTGATTTACTGTTATGTTTTGAGTAGGACAGAGGGATTACATCGGAAATTCTTTTAGTTTAATCATGCCTAACATAATTTAACTTTTTCTCTAGGCTCTTCGTGTATCTATGGAGGAGCAGAGACAGCGGCAGGAGGAGGAAGCTCGCAGAGCTGCTGCCCAATCAGCAGCTGAAGCAGGCATTCCCACCCCCACTGCTGATGGTAAGAACTTTCTTTGGTGAAGAAGGCCTGTTTAACACTGAATGAATGAAGGAATATCTTCCTTTTGTTTGGGTCTCCATGTTTACAGTTTGCACAGCTTGGGTGAGTCATGTGTCACTGTAAAGTTTTTGCTTCCTGAGTAACTCATTTACATGTGTATCTTCCTAAGAATCAGAAGAAGCTCTGCTGAAGATGTCTGTGTCCCAGCCGGAAACAGGTGTGGCATCACTACCAGACTTCAGCAGCATGACTGAAGAGGAGCAGATTGCCTATGCTATGCAGATGTCCCTGGCTGGTGGAGGTAATTTCAAATTTTGTGGCACAAAAAATGTTGGGGACTGCTGATTTAGAGGGACTAAACTCTGTAAAGGGTACATCCTCTCAGAACTGTGCCTAGGAATGATTTCATGAAAAACAAACAGTATTTTCACGGAGATACTAAGTGCATAAAAAGAGTTTTTGTACTCGTTTTTGCAAGCTTGAAGGGTTAGATTTTCATGTACCATATAATGTAACAAAGACGAGCATTTTTTTCTGCATAAAAAAAGTCTTTTAGACCCTGATAATAAAATATTTTTTAATCAGTATTTCTGTGCGGCCCAGTACCAAATGACCCACAGGCCGGTACACAACCCAGTGGTTGGGGACCACTGCTCTAAGTAAATGAAAACGGTGTAACTTTGCATTATTTACTTCCGGAATTGAACCAGCATGGCTGTAATTGCAGCTTATACATGATGTTTAAATCTGTCCTTGTGTGTTTTGAAGAATTTGGTGAATCAATGGACACAGGAGCTCCCATGGACACTGCTGAGTCTGCAAAGGTAAATGCTCCAAAAGGATTAACTACCTAAGCGTTGTTGTCTAATACTGATTTTAATCTTAAATCTGTTGTTCTGGCTCTCTTAAATATTCCAACAGGAAGAGGATGATTATGATGTAATGCAAGATCCAGAGTTCCTTCAAAGCGTACTGGAGAATCTGCCTGGTGTGGACCCCAACAACGAGGCCATCCGCAATGCCATGGGCTCCTTGGCTTCTCAGAGCGGAACAAAACCAGATGGCAAAAAAGACGAGGAAAAGAAGAAATAATGTTGTAACCAAATGTTGATAGACCGGCTATTTGATGAAAATAAAATGAAAAATCCCCTCTGAACAAAAAAAAAAACCAGTGAACCCCATTAATGTATCTGAATACGAGTTTCTATAGTAACAGGCTGTAGAAAGGAAGACTGGGGCACTAACCATTGTAAAACACCTTTGGATGCTTATTACTTCGGTCGGTATTTTGCTGGCAAAGCGGGAACCTCAAAATTCGACACAGCTTGCTAACTTTTGTTCCTTTTGTGGTCGCTTGTGCTCTCTCTCTTTATGTTCACATCTTTTTCTTTTTCTTATTGCCATTAAAGACTTGGTTTGAGAATAATTCTGTTGCTCAGTTTTGCTCCATCAGCTTATAGAAGTTTGAGTTGGTTTAGACTGAAACCTGTTTAAATTCCCAAGGACTTCTATTTTGTTAATAAAGATTCATTTCCTGAATGGCCACAAACTCAGTGCTGATAGGTTTTTATTAGAACTTAAAGGTAAAAACAAGTTTCTTAACAGCTTCTTTAAAAAATAAACTATTATAAAGAATTTACAGAAGAAAGCTCTGTTCACCAGCCTCACAGAGTACAAACACTTTTTTTACAGCTTCCATATGTTTATAAATGGTAAATGTTACCTTTTTACTGATAAAGTATTTACTTGATGTATAAGAAGTAAGAAATAGCTAAATAATGCAGATGTTTTCCAGTGTAGGTTTGAGACAGTGTTCACAGGTTCGTGCAGACTATAATAACTCCTCAGATAAAAAGTTAAACTAACTGGTTCTTAATGCACTGGACAGCAAGGTTAACTTTATAAAAGCACCGGTCAAACTGCTCAGCCTTTATTTTGATCATAAACCTGAAGCAGAATTGGATGACAAGAGTAGAGGCAGAGGAAAAGTAAAGCCACTGGTGGATTACGTTTATTGAGTGTAAAACTTTTTCAGCATTAATTGAAGTTTCTGTTGTAATGCATAGGAATACAGTCTTTTCCATAAATAAATATGAAAGCACAAAATTGTGTGAAACTACCTTCTTGATTGGTGCTTTTTTGGATTTCACACTAACATTTAAAATCCTTATTTTGAATAGAGTGCAGATTAATGGGTCCTGGGTCAGACAAAGATGAAGCCTCTATAAGGGTTGGGAGGTAAGGTGAGCTACTTTCCAGGGGGTTACTGGCCGATAGGGAAGTCAACTTTATTTATGATGCCTTGCAAAAGTATTCACCCCCTTGGCATTTTTCACGTTTTGTTGCCTCACAACCTGGAATTAAAATGGATTGTTTGAGAGTTTGCACCATTTCACTTACAGAACATG
Source organism: Hepsetus odoe (assembly GCA_017165825.1). Lineage (NCBI taxonomy): Eukaryota > Metazoa > Chordata > Actinopteri > Characiformes > Hepsetidae > Hepsetus > Hepsetus odoe. Next base: position 19,499,877 of record CM029368.1, read on the forward strand.
CCTACAGCTTTGAAGATGTATTTTATTTTTTATTGTAAAGCGCACAAAAAACCTCCGCATGCATAACTATTCACCCGCCCCTGAAGTCAATACTTTGTAGAGCCACCTTTTACAATTACAGCTGCAAGTCGCTTTGGATAAGTCTCTGAGCTTGCCACATCCTTCCACTGGGATTTTTGCCCATTCCTCAAGGCAAAACCTCATACTGGATGGTTTTCGCTTGTGAACAGCAATCTTCAAGTCTGACCACAGATTCTCAACTGGATTGAGGTCTGGACTTTGACTAGGCCATTCCATCCATCCATTCCATCCATTCTCCTCTGCTTATCCGAGGTCAGGTCGCGGGGGCAGCAGCTTCAGCAGGGATGCCCAGACTTCCCTCTCTCCGGGCACTTCTTCCAGCTCCTCCGGGCGGATCCCAAGGCATTCCCAGGCCAGCCAAAAGACATAGTCTCTCCAGCGTGTCCTGGGTCTTCCCCGTGGTCTCTTTCCGGTGGGACGTGCCCGGAACACCTCACCAGAGAGGCGTCCAGGGGACATCCTAAACAGATGCCCGAGCCACCTCATCTGGCTCCTCTCGATGCGGAGGAGCAGCGGTTCTACTCTGAGCCCCTCCCGGATGATTGAGCTTCTCACCCTATCCCTAAGGGAGAGCCCAGACACCCTGCGAAGGAAACTCATTTCGGCTGCTTGTATTCGTGATCTCGTCATTTAGTCACTACCCACAGCTCGTGACCATAGGTGAGGGTGGGAACGTAGATCGACCGGTAAATTGAGAGCTTTGCCTTTTGGCTCAGCTCCTTCTTCACCATGACGGACCGACGCAGAGCCCGCATCACCGCGGACGCTGCCACGATCCGCCGGTTGATCTCCCGCTCCATTCTACCCTCACTCGTGAACAAGATCCCAAGATACTTAAACTCCTCCACTTGGGGCAGGATCTCACTCCCAACCCTGAGAGGGCACTCCACCCTTTTCCGGCTGAGGACCATGGCCTCAGATTTGGAGGTGCTGACTCTCATCCCAGCCGCTTCACACTCGGCTGCAAACCGATCCAGTGAGAGCTGAAGATCGCGGCCTGATGAGGCCAACAGGACAACGTCATCTGCAAAAAGCAGAGACCCAATCCTGAGCCCACCAAACCGGACCCCCTCAACGCCCTGGCTGCGCCTAGAAATCCTGTCCATAAAAGTTATGAACAGGATCAGTGACAAAGGGCAGCCCTGGCGGAGTCCAACTCTCACCGGAAACAGGTTCGACTTACTGCCGGCAATGCGGACCAAGCTCTGACACTGATTGTACAGGGACCGGACAGCCCTTAACAGGGAATCCGATACCCCATACTCTCGGAGTACCCCCCACAGGACTCCCCGAGGGACACGGTCAAATGCCTTCTCCAAGTCCACAAAGCACATGTAGACTGGTTGGGCAAACTCCCATGCACCCTCCAGGACCCTGCCAAGGGTGTAGAGCTGGTCCACTGTTCCGCGACCTGGACGAAAACCACACTGCTCCTCCCGAATACGAGGTTCGACTATCCGATGGACCCTCCTTTCCAGGACCCCTGAATAGACTTTCCCCGGGAGGCACCCTCCGGTCCCCTTTTTTAAAGAGGGGGACCACCACCCCAGTTTGCCAATCCAGAGGCACCGTCCCCGATGTCCATGCGATGTTGCAGAGGCGTGTCAGCCATGACAGTCCTACAACATCCAGAGCCTTGAGGAACTCCGGGCGGATCTCATCCACCCCTGGAGCCCTGCCACCGAGGAGCTTTTTGACCACCTCGGCAACCTCAGCCCCAGAGATGGAAGAGTCCACCTCTATGTCCCCAGGCTCTGCTTCCTCATCAGAAGGCATGTTGGTGGAATTAAGGAGGTCTTCAAAGTATTCCCCCCACCGACCCACAACGTCCCGAGTCGAGGTCAGCAGCACACCATCCCCACTATACACTGTGTTGACCGTGCACTGCTTTCCCCTTCTGAGACGCCAGATGGTGGACCAGAATCTCCTCGAAGCCGTCTGGAAGTCTTTTTCCATGGCCTCACCAAACTCCTCCCACGCCCGAGTTTTTGCCTCAGCAACCACCAAAGCCGCATTCCGCTTGGCCTGCCGGTACCTATCAGCTGCCTCCAGAGCCCCACTGGCCAAAACGGCCCGGTAGGACTCCTTCTTCAGCTTGATGGCCTCCCTCACCCCCGGTGTCCACCAACGGGTTCTCGGGTTGCCACCGCAACAGGCACCGACCACCTTACGACCACAGCTCCGGTCAGCCGCCTCGACAATGGAGGCGCAGAACATAGTCCATTCGGACTCAATGTCCCCCACCTCCCCCAGGACGTGGTTAAAGCTTTGCCGGAGGTGGGAGTTGAAGCTCGTCCTGACAGGGGACTCTGCCAGACGTTCCCAGCAGACCCTCACAATACGTTTGGGTCTACCAGGACTGACCGGCATCCTCCCCCACCAACAAAGCCAACTCACCACCAGGTGATGATCAGTTGACAGCTCCGCCCCTCTCTTCACCCGAGTGTCCAAGACATGTGGCCGCAAGTCCGATGACATGACTACAAAGTCGATCATCAAACTGCAACCTAGGGTGTCCTGGTGCCAGGTGCACATGTGGACATCCTTATGCCTGAACATGGTGTTCGTTATGGACAATCCGTGACGAGCACAAAAGTCCAATAATAAAACACCACTCTGGTTCAGATTGGGGGGGCCATTCATCCCAATCACGCCCTTCCAGGTCTCACTGTCATTGCCCACATGAGCATTGAAGTCCCCTAGCAGAACGATGGAGTCCCCAGCAGGGACGCTCTCAAGCGCCCCCTCCAGAGACCCCAGAAAGAGTGGGTAGTCCAGACTGCTGTTTGGCACATAAGCGCAAATAACACTAAGGACCCGTCCCCCAACCCGACGGCGGAGGGAGGCCACCCTCTCATCCACTGGTGTAAACCCCAATGTACAGGCCCCGAGCCGGGGGGAAATAAGTATGCCCACACCTGCTCGGCGCCTCTCACCGGTGGCAGCTCCAGAGTAGAAGAGAGTCCCTCTCAAGGAGACTGGTTCCAGAGTCCAAGCTGTGCGTCGAGGTGAGTCCAACTATATCTAGCCGGAACTTCTCAACCTCACGCACTAGCTCAGGCTCCTTCCCCACCAGAGAGGTGACATTCCACGTCCATAGATCCAGCTTCTGCAGCCGAGGATCGGACCGCCAAGGCTCCCGTCTTCGGCCACCGCCCAGCTCACACTGCACCCGACCTCTTTGGCCCCTCCCACAGGTGGTGAGCCCATGGGAAGGTGGACCCACATTGCCTCTTCAGGCTGTGCCCGGCCGGGCCTCATGGGTGAAGGCCCGACCACCAGGCGCTCGCCATCGGGCCCCACCTCCAGGCCTGGCTCCAGAGGGAAGCCCCGGTGACCCACGTCCGGGCGAGGGAAAACGCCGTCCAAATGTTGCATTCATCATAAGAGGTCTGAACCGCTCTTTGTCTCTTCCCTCACCTAGGACCTGTTTGCCTTGGGTTCCCCTACCAGGGGCATAAAGCCCCCAGCAACATAGCTCCCAGGATCATTGGGACACGCAAACCCCTCCACCACGATAAGGTGGCGGTTCGAGGAGGGGAGGCCATTCCAACACATTTAAATGTTTCCCCTTAAACCACTCGAGTGTTGGTTTAGCAGCATGCTTCGGGTCTTTTTTCTCCTGGAAGGTGAACCTCCGTCCCATTCTCAAATCACAGGCAGACTGACACAGGTTTTGCTCAAGAATATCCCTGTATTTAGCACCACCCATATTTCCTTCGACTCAGACCAGTTTCCCAGTCCCTGCTGCTGAAAAACATCCCCACAGCATGATGCTGTCACCACCATGTTTCACTGTGGTGATGGTGTTCTTTGGATGATGGGATGTGTTGGGTTTGCGCCAGACATAGCATTTTCCTTGTTGGCCGAAAAGTTCAATTTTAGTCTCATCTGACCAGAGCACATTCCTCCATACATTTGGGGAGTCGCCCACATGCCTGAAAATGTGCCTTCTTATTTTTAACATTAATGGCTTTTTCTGGTCACTCTTTTTATTTATTTTTTTATTATTTATTTGTTATTTATTTAGTTTATTGTGGTCCTATGGAAAGATACTCCAAGTTCTTCTGTGAAACTCTGCAACTTCTTCAGGATTACCTTTGGTCTCTGTGCTGCTTCTCTGATTGATGCCCTCCTTGCCCGGTCTGTGAGTTTTGGTGGTACAAACTCGCTATTACAGCCTGATTAGAAAGGACATATCCGAGGGTTTTACAAACACGAGAGCACCCTGAGACACTGGTGTCCCCGCACACCACCAACAACAAACCTGAGTGGTTGTGTGAGACTGGTGGGCCGGCAGCACCAACATCCCAGTTTACAGTAATTCTCTCAATCCATGAACCCCTGAATCTGCATCTCTTAACTAACAGGAAAATGAATTACTAAAAGCCTGACTAAACAAGTAAGTCTGGACTTAAAGACTGATAAGAGATGGGGGCTTTGAGTGAAAAGGCTCTTCCCCCTGTTGTTGTTTTCACAATTCTGGGAACTTTTAGAAAACCAGCACCTTGTGATCTAAGTTAGCGTGAAGGTTCATAACTGCAGATAAGCTCAGAGAGATACTCAGGCATGAGGTTTGTTTGGTTTAGGGCTTTGTAAGTTAGCAGTAAAATTTTGTAGACAATGTGGAATTTTACAGGAAGCCAGTGAAGTCTAGATAATATTGGGCTAATATGATAAAATTTTCTGGATCTAGTGAGGACTGGCTGCTGCGTTCTGGACTAACCGGAGTTTATGAAGGCAATTACAAGAACATCAAGGCATTACAATATTCTAGTCTTGAGGTGATAAATGCGTGTATGAATATTTCTGCATCATATAGTGTGAGTTTGCCTCTAAGTTTAGCAATGTTTCTAAGGTGAAGGAAAGCTATTTTAGTGATATTTCCAATGCGTGCATCTAGAGATAGATCAGAGTCCATTTTGATGCTCAGGCCTTTGAGAGCCGTATTTAATAAGGTTTTTTGTCTGCATGTTCAGTTAATCTTTCATTTTATTGGCTTTTTGGATGCAGTAGCTCCTATTTCATTTATATTTTTAATTGTTACTGAAACTTTTTTGCATTTGCCCCTGATTGTTCAGATTTCCTCAACTTAAATGGTCTTCTAGCTGACTTTTAACTACTAAAAACTTGACCTTCAGAGGTTTTCTTTTCCTTTTACACCTTCTACATTTTTTGTTTAATTTATTTATTTAGTTTTTTGCTTCTATTTCTGCTTGTATAGACCCTGCGCATCAAACACTGAACTAAACTAATGGAAAAGAGATTTGGGACACAGTTTGGATTGTCATGTGTGTTGATGCACTCTTAGTCTTTGAGCTAAAAATATTGGGCACCATCTTTCCAGTGCTTCAACTTATGACCATAGGCTGCTTACTACCATGGGAAGAACAGGAGTCAAGGACCACCATGACAACATCTGTAGACTTGCTGATGAGACCTGATCTGGGGTCTCAGTTTGACTAAAGGTAGTCTCAAGGTTAATCTTAGGAATGTAATCACTTGTTTTTTTACTTCCACAGGTTATCTCTTGTGCTTTTCCGGTTAATGCCCCACAGTTTGGGGTTTTTCTTTTTCAAAAAAGTTTTTGTAGGACATTTTCAGAGGTGAGAAGATCTCAGAGGTGAGAAGATTCAGGGGTATTTTTGAACATTTACATAAGGTCTTAGGAAATATGACTTGCTGGAGAGTCATGTTTCATAAAGACAGTAAGAAAATCCTGAAGACTTCAGTGTGAATAAAGTAATCACATTCATACCATTTTGCAGACTCTCTTATCCAGAGCAACTTTCATTTCTTAACTATAGGTAAAGTCCCCCTGGAGTAACGTGGGGTTAAGGGTTTTGCTCAGGAACCCAATGGTGGTAGTGGTAGAGGTGTATCAGATATGTATTCCAGTACAGTGCTATTTACATCCTGGGTATTCCATGGCAGAAACTTGCCATTCATACTTCCACAAATGTCACAGTTAATGGTCAATTTCCATAATTGGGAGGCAAAAAAAGAACAAAAAGATCATTAGACACACATGGCTTGAAATGAAAGCCAGGATAAATTCCGCAATAAACTGAAAAGCAACCTTCATTTCAGCTTTATCATTATTTGAAAAAACCTAATAATAGATATAAATAGAAGATGACTAAGAAGAAGAACAATAAAAACAAGAAGCATCTTTATATTTTTACAAGAACCTTTACATGCACAAAGTACTCCAACCTAACAACACCCAAACATTTATAAGATCTGTTTAAAAAGCTGCTTGGTTTATAGTTCCATTTCATGAAAGAGCCTCTTAATGACATTTACTCACATACACAAGTTCCCAGCACTATTATTATCAGCATTCCTTATTACCTAGTCCTCTTTCTGTCAAAAAAAAAAAAAAGCAATAAGCAATGAGAAGCACTGCAATTCTTGACATGGGTGTTCTTAAGCATGCTGCAGAACAGTGACTAAAATCCCTTTATGATAAAATCATTAATGCACAGCCTAAAGGAGCAAAACTGTAAAATATGCCTAAAAAGGAGCTATTTGGAATTTATTTGAGTATTTTCAAACTTGTATGATGCACTATAGAGTAAGACTGTATGTCTTGAGTATTTTTACTAGAGTTTACTTGACTCAAGCCAGTTAAATTATTAAATAAGAACAGAATGCTCTAACACAGATGAAATGTGAAATGTCTGGTAAATGAGCCATGAGAACATTGGATGTAGCAAGAAACAAAGTCCCATTAACTTTTGAACTTGAACATTTTAAAATGAAATAACCACAAGAAGTGCCTTAAACTAGTAATAACCCTCGTTGTGCAAAGTAATGAAAAACACAACAACAACGCAGGGCTTGTAAATTTGCAGCTGTGCAGTGACACTTCAACACATCCCTGTGAACACTATCCCTTGGTGGTCCATTTTGTGTGCTTCTTGACAGTCTGAGGAAGGTCTTTTCTTCTTTTAAAATGCCTCTGTGCCAAGAGGTCCATAAAAAATACGGTTTGTTGCATTGGAAGAATTTTAGTGGCCTGTTTGAAAGCCCTGGCTTGAACAACTCTTGACTGTTTGATATGAATGAGTATTTAGTAGTAGATATACTATGAAGGATACCTAGTGTGTTTTTTTCTATGCTTGGCTTTTAGAGGAACACTTATGTTCAGAGCATCACGATAATGCAGTACCTTACAGGAAGCACTGGGGGGCGGTTAGACAAACAGTTTCATGAGAACTGCAGGTCATACAGACATAACTTCAAATCAATGCAGTGTTGTGAGGGGAAGGCCACACAAGACCTATTTGGCAGATTAGCTAATGAAACAACTACAAAAATACATATTCGCAGGCTGCAAATATTAAACAATATAATCAGTTATAATCCATTATTAAGTTAGCTGCCAACTAATTTTCAAATAACTTAGTAGAGGGTCAAATCACACAGCCCTATTGTTTGCACTTGCAAATGTAGGGAAATGAGATTCACAAAGCATAATTATCTGTCTGAGTGAGTCTTGGTGACCATGTTGTCAGATCGAATGGGCTCCTGGGAAATGGAGTTTGACACCAAATCATGTGACATTAAATCAATGTTGGTTGCTGGTGTTGCATAGTTCCAATATTCAGATATCTGAAAATTTTGTATATTTTTCATATAAAAAAAAATTAAACTTATCTGTCTGCCCTGCGATGGACTGGCAACCTGGCCAGGGTGTTTCTCCACCGTTTGCCCGGTGAGAGCTGGAGCTGGGACAATGATTTTAATTTTGTCTTATAGAAGATTTAGTTATTTATCTTTCTGTTTATAAATACAGCCATCCTCTATCAACCTTTTTCATGAAAGTCTGAAATGTGGAGCTGTATTTAATTGATTAATCTCTGATGAATATCTTTGTCAATTTTCAAACAACCAGTTAATCAATTGCAATTGACTTGATATGCATATATATATTATATCAGATAGTTTCCATCTACATTTAGAGCAGTAATGGTAACATGGTTATTTACACCTATCTTAACTAGTAGTAACTATCAGCCACCTCTCCTCAGCCAACCATTACTTTCTCACAGTACTCTTTGGATTAACACTACTTTTCAAACTACATGGTGACCTTTTCCCCTCCCCTTTCACCCATGTAAACTTTTACAGCGCTTCTTTGTTATTAAACACATTATTAAAAGAATTAGCCACATTACATTTGACATTTTTGGCTTTTCTCACTTCCCAATTAAAATAATGTGAGGAAAATATTAAATTTTTACATACTTATTTAAAACACATATTCATGCATGTTATAGTAGGATTTGCACCTATTTTAGTTTATTTTTCTTTTTAAGAACTGAACCCTCTCCAAAATAATATAAGAAAAAATCTATTTGTGTCCTTGTGAAAGGTTAGTAAATATTGTTGTTCTTGTTACAGAGTCTTTTTTTTTTTTAGCAACTAAGAGTTCACTTGTTGCTTTTATCTGCTCACTTTAGCTATCACTCGGTTTGAGACATTTTTTACTCTAAAGAGAAGAACTTTTTTTTCTCAGTATCAGAGCTATAATCAAATTTATTAGTGCGATTAGGAATGATTAAATTCACAAAGCATGGTTTGATGACACTGACATTTAGGCCAAACGTTCACGACCGTGTAACACCTGGGTTGCGACATACTGTCTACTATTTGAGCAGATTTTTGGAAAATGTATAATTTAAGAGAAATAACAAAGCAAGATCATTTCAGTTTATTGTTCACTTTTTATTATTATTTTACCAATACTAATCTACGTGTAAGGCACTTAGAAGATTTCACTGAGACACAATGTGCATGGTGTTTTCTGTTGCAGAAGATGAACTTGAAAAAGCCTCATTTCTTGAGGGGCACTGCTGTTATTCTGAAACCAAACAACTGATCAGCACCTCCAAGGTTAACCTTCATGATTCCTTACGGGCAACGACTTTAGTGCCAAAGGGAAAGCTGATGTACACATGTCGACCTCTCTTAGCTTATTTCACTGAAAGAGCCCAGCAGGTTTCGTGGTCTGTTTCACTACCATAATTATAAACTCTTTATTTAGCCATTTTAATAAGCACACTTATATGTTTTCTGTTCACTTTCACTCCACTTTTTCCAGTTTAGTTATTTCTTAGGAGCTTGGTTTGAAGGTTTCTATAATGGTCTGCATCTTCTCCTCTAATTTGGTGGTGAGTTGCTGATACCAGTTTTGCACTTCCTCAAATTTGTCCTGGATGGTGGTGCCCAGATTCTCCTTGGTATTCTCAATGTGTTCCCGAAGTTCCTCCAGGCGAGACTCCAATTTCTCATTCATGTCTTTGGCCTGTGTCTTCAGCAGCTCTGTAAGGGTGGTAAACTTGTCTTCAGCATTTTTCCGGACTACATCAACATAAGGTGCCAGACGCTCTCTCATATCCTCCATGCCTTGAGTAGCACGAGCCTGGACTTCTTCAAAGTATGTTGCCATTTTCCTAAAGAAAAAGAGTGGTCCTTTCAACTTTTGTCAAATTTCATAAACAATACAAATCATTTTTATTGAAACCCTGGCTTGTAAAGTAAATAAACAAACAAACAAACAAAAAAACATGAGTAATTACTTTAAGTAATTTTGTAAAATCTGTACCTTTTTTTTTACCTTTATTGGAAAGGTATTTTCTATTTTTAAAATTGTATACCTATAATGATGAAAAAAAAGCTCCTTAATCTTTTATATATAAGTCAAACTCTTAGAGAAAAATGCCAAAGGAAAAAGGCAACGATTTCTTACAGTCCCCAATATTTAAATCTTTTAATTCAAATATCCAAATAAATCAAAACACAGCAAAAAACAATATTGTAGTAATAAACAAAAGCTAGAGAAAATATAATGATTTATAATTAGAATTCCTAATTATGTTTATTCTTACATTGATCAAATAAATAATCTAATGAGGTGTACATAAATGTTTAAGAAAATATTTTGAAGGCAATTTATTTGTTTCTCTCTCTCTCTCTCTCTCTCTCTCTCAAATTTCTTAATTTCTCTTATTTCAAGACATCTTTGCCTTTTATGCTTAATATGTAATATGTAACATTATGCAACCAACAGGTATGCTAATTTATCTTTGTGTAAGGACTAATGCATAACATCATACAAAAGACTTTTTATGTCCTTGTTAAAGCATTATTTACTTTTTTTTATACTTTCATTCCACTTCCATCTTAACCAGAGTTGCAAAAGTCCACAATGGCATAGGCAATTTGTCATCTCCAGTTTGCCTGATTGGATTCAAACCCTTGATCCTCTTGTTGTTAGGCAACAGCACTCACCTTCTATTTACTTGGATATGTTTGGATTTAATAGCTGTCGCTCAAATGTATAATTGGCTGGATACATTTAGCTTTTGATAAAGTGCATTTCCCTCTACATGTTCCACCCTGTCTGGCAAGAGATTACCCTTGCCATAAGTACTTCATTTTTATTTGAAGCTTGCTATTAGAATTAAGAAAACAAATGATTTTATTTGCAGCTAGATCTTGTGAAGCAACTGATTTAAGACTAGAACTTAAGGTAACTTTCAGAATATATCCCGTGGCAGTAAGAGACTTTATTAGACTCACTTGTTGATCTCCTGGGTGTCCTTGTTTAGGCGTTTCTTCAGTTTGCGGACATAAGAGCTGACCCTGTTTTTGACCTCTTCTGCATTCTGCTCCACCATAGTCTGAGCCTCCTGGCCATATTCTCTCATGCGCTCTTTCGCCTCTTCCATATGCTTGTGGAGCTTGTTTGCCAGAAGCTGCACATCTTCATGGAATTTCTTGGCCGTCTCCTGAGCATAAGGTGATAGCTTAGACTCTATATCATCACTGTACATCTGCAGCTCTGCCATGCTGTCACTGATCAGTGTGCTGGGACAAGGAAACAGAGAACATCATACGCACATGAAGACACTGTGTATAGGATACAGGCTTGTTCATTTTAGCTTTTTTTGAAAGATAAGCTTTTCCATACTCACTCAAGTTCTCTGCCAAGCTGGGAGCTCTTGATGTTTTTATGCATCTCCTCAGCCTTGGAGCTCACCTGTGCCACATACTCCCAAAACTTATCCACCATCACCTCCCATTGGGGTTTGGGTTCATCCTGAAACAGGAAGCGCCCTTGGCAGCCTACAAAGCAAATATTTTGTTTTTATATTGCAATTTAAAAAGCTAATTAGTCTAGTCAACATACAGTTACCTGCAAACGATGGAAGATGCTTTGAGAAAGATGATTTAGGTGATTTTTATAAATAAAATGTATTTAAATAAAGAAAAAATTCGATACAGGGAACACATTGAATCCACGTGGTGTGTTTGATTTACCCATCAAGAAAAAGTTTTTTATTTATTTTTGTACAAAATGTTTTTTTTTCAAGAAAAGAATCAAATTTGCAATGTGACAGAGGTTCTGAAACTTTTCCATACAGTTGTGTACTTCTCATTTAGATTTAGACTGTTGTAAAAACATATTATGAAAATATTTACTAATATGTATTCTTATTTTTAACTTTTACCTATCTGATGAAATTGTATTAGCAGAATTTTGTTCTCTTTTTATGAAATATTCAAATTTGACTCGATAAAATGCCAAATATTTAACAATCTCATCAAATTCTTACAACAGTCTCATAATTAAAAATAATAGGTATATCAACCACATTTAATATGATTTAAAGACACCATTTTTACAGTGATGGTCCTAAGAAACAATGATATAAAGGGCGAGGCAGAAATGGCTCCTATTTATACATTTAAATATGACACTTGGTGTAATTTTAATAATAATTCATGTTCCATTAATCCAAAGATTCATGACAAGATAAGAGTCTTACCTGAAATGACTGAAAGTGCGAGGATTACAGCGACAAACTTCATGATTGTTCACCAGAGAGCACACCTGCAGAAAAACACAGTAAAGTCTTATTATAGATAAATAGCAAAGATTCTGAACAGAAGTAGAATCCAAAGAAATTAGTGAGTTATTAGGACCCTGACAGACATTGACTGACCTCACTGGACTGAAGACTGGCTGTCTGAGACACTTACACTGAGACACTGAGTGGTATTTATATGACTTGGGTCCCGTCAGATGACCCTTGTAATGTTCACAGTTTGATCAGGTGAAGCTGAAGTGGCATCCCCCGTCCGAAGTTCTTGCTACCAGTTGCTTTGCTAATCTGTTTTTTTTTTATTTTCTTTATTGCCATATTCCATTTCCACGTTGTAACACAGGGGTTTCTAAAGGACATGCAAACTACTTTCTCATGCAACAGTAAAAAGTACACTCATTATCCTTTTTCAGCTCCACCGATCTTACAGGTGCACGTTGTAGTTTACAATTACACACTCAGCAGCATTTTTTACTGCCTAGACAATATTCTTCAATGCTCAGGACTTCCTTAGTATTATTAGTGAACAAGTATTATTTGGGTGGTGGATTGCAGCACAGCAGTGTTTTGCAAATAGTGTGTGTGTGTGTGTGTGTGTGTGTGTGTGTGTAGGTGTGTGTGTGTGCTGACGAGAGTAGATCACACTCCAGAGTGTGATCATAGACCATTGTTTAGAATCAACCAATGATCAAAAATATTCAGCCAACAGTTTCCTGTTACTAGAAACTGCCCAGCTAAAAGGTACTATACAAAACAACATTTAAGCAAATTACAAAAGAAAATGTATTTAATGATATAAAATAAATGATATAAATGATATAAACGATTACATTAAGTCAACATCCAACTCTAAATCTTCATCTGTAGTCAGATTTTAGAACCAGGATATTTTTCATGCATATTTTTGGCTTAAAATTCTGATCCACGCATGCATGCAGGACGTGCACACTCTAAAATGCCACTACTATTTCAGTAACAAAAGCCCATGTATATGGTCAGTGATGCTTATAAATGGCTCATCAGTGTGTGCAGTGCATGTATGCAATAGTTACAATATTATCTTCCAGATTTATTCATGAAGAAATCCCTTTGGTTTTAATTTAATTTAAATTTTAATCTTAAACATCAGCTATTAGATTTGTCAGCGTTTTTGCTATCAACTCAGGGTTGAAGTACCTTCAACTGAACATTCCTGACCTATATACACACATTTTACATAATATGAAAGAGATAAACCCATTCTGACCTATGTACCAACATTTATCCTTAACAACCTGGACACAGTAAGAAATATCTAAAAGCTATTATTCTCACAAATTCAGCATCAGCTTTTTTAGCTTTTCAGCTTGTTCATGGAATTAAAACAGAAAGAAGAGGTAACAGAGTTTTACTTTGTTGAACAGTATCAACTGTAATAAAATTATTGATACACTAGGATCAGGGTCAGACTAGTTCAAGGTCAGACGGAAGTCTAATAAAGTATAATAAAATGTCCATCTGTCTTACTAACTGTGTGTTGTTTTACCCTTATCATCTACTTCCCTGCCATTAAAAGGGCTTGGTATATATAAATGTTATTAAAATTTCAAAGTACATGTTCAGCCCCTACCTGTATAGATCCATACATATGGCAACACTGGTGTTTTGTTTTTGTATACTTGTATAAAGAAAAAGCAAAGGTGCATCATGCAAAAGTTTAGGCACCTTAATGCATTTGAAGTCCCTTTACCATGGTCTCAGACCCTCTTTCCAATAACCACAGCCACGGGCTGCTCTAAGTATCTGCCTAGCACTCTGAAAATAAAAATTATTGGGGCTCACAAAGCAGGAGAAGGCCACAGGAAAATTGGTACAGGAGGTAGAGCCGAGGTTTAGAGGAAAACCTTCCGAAAGAACTGCAGAGTGGACTGAAACAAAAAGGAGCATAATTTGGTAGAGAGGAGAATAAATTCAAATACCAGCAAATGCTATAAAAATAATCACACCATCTATCTAGTAATTGAAGTTAAAAAGAGAATGGGTCCTACAACAAGATAATGATTCAAGCAAATTACTCTAACTGCCAAACTGTGCAGGACAGTAGCCCTCAATGACTGGAGTTACTCACCCCTGCTAAAGAGGCTCAAGCTAACAGTTTTGCCATGCCTTCATGGCCCCCTGACCTAAAAATCACTGAAATTCTGTGGATCAATCTCAAAAGGCCAGTGTAGCAAGACAGCTCAAGAATCCTGCAGAATAAGAAATCTCTTGTAAGGCTGAATGGGGAAAAAAAAGACTCTTGTGAAAGCATGAAGTATGATGCTTGCCAAATGGGGTGTTTCTAAACACTGACCATGTTTGGTGCCTAAAACCAAACCACTAACCACTAGGCCACCGCTGCCCCATAGAGCTTGAAGGTAGAGGTTGGATTACATCAAGAATCAGTGCTGAGCCTATTCTTGTTTTCAATAGTAATGGACAGATTGATGGATGAGGTTAGACAGGAGTCTCCTAGATGATGATGTTTGCTGATGATATTGTGATCTGCAGTGAGAGTAGGCAGCAGCTTGAGGAGAACATGGAGTGATGGAGATGTGCTCTAGAGAGGAGGGGAATGAAAGTGAGAAGGTCAAAGACAGAATGCATGAATGTGAATGAAAGGGAGGAAAGTGGAGTGGTAAGGATGCAGGGAGTAGAGGCAGCAAAGGTGGAGGAGTTTAAATACTTGGGATCAACAGTTCAGAGTAACGGCGAGTGTGATAGAGAGGTGAAGAAAAGAGTGCAAACAGGTTGGAATGGTTGGAGAAGAGTGGCTGGAGTGATTTTTGACAGACGGGTACCAGCTAGAGTAAAAGGGAAGGTTTACAGGACAGTAGTGAACCCAGCTATGTTCTATGAGTTGGAAACGATGGCACTAATGAAAATACAGGAGGCAGAGCTGGAGGTGTCAGATTTAAAGTTAAATAAGGCACAGTTAAATAAGTTTTGGCAAAGTTGCAGCACTCCAAGTGCCTTCATAATAATGAAATTAAGCAAGGAAAAAAACTATTGTTCAATTTAGCTTGTGACACTTCAACAGCAGCGCAGCATGTACTCTGGACCCAAGTTCCACCCACCCTGTACTGGGCAACCCTTACCCTTGTATGTTCACTCTCTAAGCAAGATTTTCACATCACCTTCTGCTGTTAGGCAGAGCAGTTCTGATCATGTGTGGGCTGACTAGAGACTCACGGATATAAACTGTAACTAGACATTATTATTGTAATATATTATTGCCGGATTTGTGATGTTTAAAATAACGAGAAGAGCTGCAATGAGTGTTTGATTGCAACACTGCGTAGGCAAACTATGAGATCCAGCCTCTAGTAATTTGCAGATATTTTCTTGTTGAGTTTACATGGGTTTATAGCTGAAAGTGTTCGTTTAAAGGAAGTGAGAAGATGCGAAACCTAGGGCCAACAAGCTGCCCAATCAGAGCACACTTTACAAGCAGGCGGGGGCGTTAAATACACAAGAGCAAACAGATCGTTTTGTATTGAGGATTAAAACAAACAGAAAAGGTGTACAGTGTAAGAAAACTACTTTATTTTAAGGGGCACCCAGAATAAAAGTTACATAATAAGTGGCACTATTGATCATAAGGCTAAATAGCCTTATATATCTATATATATTTTATATATTTTAAAATATATATATATATATATATATATTTTAGCTAAAATCTTACTTATATGATTTGCCCTTAGCCTAAATGGGTCAGCAAGCAAGAAACAGATAATGCAGATAACACACACTAAAAAATGTACACATGACAAATCATCACACACCTCAAACCAAGTCAAGTTCCACTTAAATCACTTGAGTTGATTCTAGATAAACATTAAGAAACTAAAGCTGAATGCATTTTTGCTGTTTGCATGCTTGAATTTGTTTTTATGTGTGACATGGCCCAAAAGTAAATTAATAAGAAGAGAAATAGTAAAGATATATAATTAATATTCTGGTCTCTTGCACAAACATACCAGTAAATATTAATTGAGAATTAAGTAACACGGGACTGGGTAACACAGACTGCCAAAAAAAGGATAAGGATCAACAAGAACAGACATAGCTTGAAGTAGTTCACATAACAGTTATCCTCAACTTATCCTTTTTCGTTTTTGTATATTCCCTGCATTTGTAAGTTTGAATTGTATCAAAGTACAGACTAGGTTTCTGGGTTTTGCCCCACCTTGCGATAAAGCTTATCATTCCAGTTGTATGATGAAGGTAGTTCTGATGTCTGTTTATCTGTTCAGTTGCTTCACCTGTTTTTAAATATCTGAAAAAAATATCTGATATTTTGAGATGTATATAATACTTATATTTAGCGATAAAGAGATCTCTATGAAAAAACTGGTGGTATGGTGAGAAGGTCCTGGGTTCAATTCCCAGCAGAGATGGTTCAAGTCCTTCCTGTGTGTCTCCGTGGGTTTCCTCTGGGAGCGCTGGTTTCCTCACAACGTCCAAAGACATACACATCAGGTGGACTGGAGATGCTAAATTGTCTCTAGGTGTATCAGTCTGTTTGTTAGTTGTTTGCTGTTCAAGGGACTGGTGACCTGTCCAAGGTGCTTCCCCGCCTTTTGCCGTGTGAGAGCTGGGACAGGCTCTAGTGACTATAATTAGGACAATGCGGCTATAAAAAGGAGAAAGTGAGAGTGAGTGTTAACTTTAACAAATAATGGGGCATATATTTACAGCATTTAGCAGATATATTTCACTTGTTTTATTGTTTAATCCTGTCTTTTTGCAATTATATTACTGAGCCTTGGTTAAATATCATGCTTACAGTCTATCCTTATTTCTACATATACCATTTATATATTCTTACTTTGATGAAGCTGCCAAGAATCATTTCATTGTCGTAGCTTTGGTGCTATAATTGTACACATGAAAAATCTCAAATGTGTCTAACATACAAAAACTAGAGAAACTATATTGACAGTGAGATAAAAAGCATGCAAGGACTAAATGAAATATTTGTATTTAATTAATCAGAAATTAATTTTATAATAGCTTTTTTCAGAGAGAGCTAACTAAGGATTCATGGAATTTGTGGAATATGAATATTATTATATATATTTCATACAACTGTGAATAAAGTCCTCAACATCTGATCAAATGTGCTGTAATACAGGCAGTTCCTTCAATTAATTGCCTTTAACATCATGAAAGTGTTGCAATATTAATCAGCTATAAAAATAATTAATTTTTAGTGCAATTTTAAATGTTGCCTGACATTATCTGGTTGCCTGTCTCAGTGAGGCTCTCTGTTATGTTGGTACATAGCACTGTGGCTTTGTTCATGTGTGCTAATTATCAGACCTCTTTTCAAACGCAAACATGTGGGTACCTGAAATTATACCTGATATGACTAGCTTTGAAAGTTTCTATTTTGTTGGATCCCTGCATGCAGAAAAGGAACATCAAAGGCATCAGTTACAGTTTATTGTGTGTTTTTAGTTACACACAATATTTCAGAAAATTTCAGAAAAAAATGCTTGTTTTTAAAAGCAGTACAGGGCAATCTAGTATTATATCATGTCAAATTGCATTTTTAAAAAATAGGTCTCCTCTTTTGGTTTGTTATCCAAAAAGGTTGTACACTTTATTCCAGTGCTTCAACATTTTCAAAATAAGAATTAAACAATAAGGTGATAAATAAAATGAAAACTTCTGTTAATACAGAATAACAGATATTATTTTCCAGCAATCCTCTAACATGGAGTTTTTTGTAAGTCCTTTTACGTCACTGAGAGATCTCAGCAGAGAACATCTAATTACTGCTCTTTGCAAAAGACTCCCAGAGAGCAGTTAGTTGGGCTTTAAGGTCTTCGGCATAGGGGTCCAACTGTCTCTGCATCTCTTGGCCTTTATGGGCAAGCTGATCTTGGAAGTTCTCAGCCAATGGGATCATGGTCTTGTGAAAGTCCTGCAGGTGCTGGTCCAGCTTTTGCTTCAGCTCTTCAGTCTGGGGTCCAAGCTGGGCCTGCATCTCCTTCATGCTCTTCTCCAGATTAGCCCTCAGCTCCTCACTCTTCTGCATCACAGTGGCTTTCAGTGCCTCAGAGTCCACATCTGTGTAGGGAGCTAAATCTTTCTTCAGCTGCTCTACCTGCTGCTGAATTTCTGATGTCAGCTCCTGGGTGTAAGGCTCCAGCTGGGACTTCATAGAGCTCAGGTCTTGCTGCAGACGCATATTCAGCTGCTCAGCCTCCTGAGAAATCTTGATCAACAGCTCCTGAGTCAAAGACGTCATCTGACCACGAACAGCCACAGCATACTGGTTGATGGCATCTGCACTCTCAGAGATCCTGGCACTAAACAGAAAGTGGAAAAATAAACCTTATTCATGTATCACATATTTTGTTAATTACATGCCAAATGGGATGAGAACAGTTAGTTTGCAACCAAGGAAAATGACGCAAAAAATGTCCTTTATCATTTTTAAAAGAACTTGAGCAACTGGATATAAGATTACTTCCATGATGCCAAGATGCAGCTGGACTAACAAGGTTTGGTGAGATAGCAAGCAACTAGTATGGTTAGTAGAGTAGAGTGATCTTTTATTATCCCACGAATAGGAAATTTGGGCGTTACAGGGCTCTTAAAAAAGACAGGTGTATAGAAAGAGAAGAAAAAATATATAAAGATATAAAGATATAGAGATATGGTTACTGATATAGAGAGAGATATGGTTACTGACAGCTGTTTGTTTAAAGTGATTTCCAGTTGTCAAATCCAAAATAAAATATTAGTTTCATAATTGAAAATTGACAACTGAGGAGGGGCCTAGCTTGCCCACATAACATGGTGATGTTTGTCAAATACATTGTTAATGCTGATAAAAAGATACATTGACATAATTATCTATATTTCTATTTAATTATAGGTGTTTTCTCTGTTCCATTTTTCTGTTGCATTTTCAGTTCAATATTATTGCCCTGAACATGTCATAAGCAAGCAAGCACTGAGGAAATACGGCTACTTGTGAATGAAATGTTCATGCATACAAATGTGTCGCTTGAGTAAACAACTGGTTATTTGATTTCTGTCATTGTATTTTGACACTCACTTGACTTCTTGTCCCATTTCAGACTCTCTGATCTTCTGCAGGATGTCTTCAGTTGTTAGAGTTGCTTTCGCGACATAATCCCAGAATGCATCTTTTACAAGTTCCATACTTGGCTTGGGCTGGTCCTGCCACATCATGTTAGCATGGCAACCTTTTGATATATAAAAAGCCTGGGTTTAGTAAATGGATAATTTTTCCATTCACAACAATGAACAATGTAAACATGCTCACCAGTGAAAACAGCAATAGCAAGAACCACAAGGGCCTTCATGATTAAATGTGTACAGATGTCTGGAAAGCAAAACAAGCAATAATTAACAACAACACATATAACATACAACATATACCATATATGATGTTCCTATCTTCACATTTTTTCAAGAGCAGGATTGCTTACTTTTTAGAGGTCTCTTGTCTCTTTCTCTGGGAATGTGAGCAGATATCAGGGCCGTGTATATATCCAGACCCGAGTGCTTTGATGAAGATATCAAAGTCCAAATCTTGGCGCCCTGCTGTCACAACAGTGCTAATGCTCATGCCACATCATACACTCCAACCCAACTAAAATGAGCTGAACTCTAAAGGTCAGTTTCTCAGATGGGGATTAAGCCTTGTCATGGATTCTGAACAGGATACCTTCATGTGCATTTTGAATGCAAAGACAGGGTCAGTAGAAACTGAAACAGCTTCAGATACACTCCTATTTCACTTTCTTCTTTCACTCTCTTATTCTTATTCTCACCTCAATCACAGAAATTTATTTTCAGCCTGCCCTAAACCTGATAGACGTCCCAGACATTCCATCAACCAGATAAAGGTGGATGAAACTTGAACTACCCTCATATCTTCATTTGTGCTAGTCTCTCCTGTTCAGAATAATAATGGAAATAACAGATGTATATTATCTTTTTATTAAAAAAAACCTAGAAAGCATCAGTATTTAATCCAAACAAGTTCTTTAACATTTTCTTTTCTTTCCTCAGCCCTTTTCCTCCCCCTCTAGTCTCATCTTTAACCACAGAGGATACTGTCACTCCTCTCCCTATCAGTCCTCATACCATTTACTCTTAATTTCTCTAACCTACCCAAGTTCCATTAGAACAGTTCCTAGTTCTTATGCATCTAAAACCATTAGGAAAGTTAAAAATAGTCATTTTATTTGAAGATAAATGCATCTTTAGGCAGTGGTGGCCTAGTGGTTAGGGACGTTGCCCCGGATCGGAAGGTTGTGGGTTTGATTTGCTCACCAGTAGGTTTCCCTGAGGTACCCTTGAGCAAGGTACCGTCCCTGTCACCACTATCAATAGATGCCCCCTGCTGCACATGTGTATTTGGCTGAAACACTGAGATTGAATTTCCTTGTGTTGCACTGTGCTGTGTTTCACAATGACAAGGGTAGTCACTTTCACTTTCTGCATAATTCAGAATGACAATTCTCAGCTCATGTTGTAGTCCTGACTCTACGGGTCTAGAGAATTTGAACATTTCTGTTCAGGGAGGCCACCCAGGTGCTTGTTCAGTCTCTCATCTCTAATCAAGACTTCTGCAATCTGTTCCTCTCAGGCCTTCACATGCAAATCATCAGTCAGTTGTACATGATCCAGAATAGTCCAGCATGTCCTCGCTTCAGTCTTTCTAAGTTTATTCACAACATATATATTTTCTCTCACATTAGTTTTCTGTCTTCCCACATCAGATTCAAAAGCTTGATGGTTGCCTACAAAGCCAAAATTGTCCCATCCCCTCCCTACCATGGTGGCAATGATCTAAGCCTGATGTGACCATTTGTGTCTTGGTCCATTGAGCTTCACAGAAGCCAATAAGTTCCCATTCAAGTAACAACTCAGGGCCCATCTCTTTGAGAAACATCTGAATGACTACAAATCAAACACCTGAAATTTTCACTTCTTAAACCTTGTGGCTAGAGACTTGATCCCAAGTTCGGAGGGTCATGGGGTCAAATCCCAAACCAGTAAGTTACCTTGATTTGTCCTTGAGCAAGTTTCTATCCCTGCTTTCCAGACGCTGGCTGTGTGAATGGTTTAAACGCAGAGGATGCATCTTTTTGTTTTGCAGTGTCTTTTTGCTGTTTTGTGTCACCAATGCGAAGCAGTCACTTTCACTAAATTTCTGTCATGGGTGAGGGCTGTTTTGGGCACGGTAGAGGGCGCTCTGTTCTGACTGAGCACACCTGAGCTCATGAAGGCACAGGTGTGCTTCATTGGGGCTGACTATTTAAGCCCCGATGAGTCAGAACAGAGCGTGGCTCATTTGTTAGGCTAAGCCTATGTGGAATGGTGGTTTTGTACACTTGGTAATCTGGTATGTTGGTTTAGGCTGCAGTTCCTTGGTTTTAGTTAGAACTGCAGTCCTTGGATCTTGTTTTGTAAATATAGATAATAAAGTTATGTTCCGAACTCCTGGCTCTGCGTTGGCGTCCTTCCCGCACCCCGCCACCGTTACAGTTTCCTATACATTCATGTATGGATACCTTTGAACATGTGCAATGAGCACTAGCCATGCACTTTTACTTGTCTTGCACTTGGCCTTGTGTTGTTTTCCCTGTATTGTGTATTTTTGTTTCCTAGAAATAAGCATTGACTGTTATTCTAAAAGTATCTCATGTAGATTCTGGACTCTGACTTTGTGTCAAGTACTTGGCAGCAAAGCACTGCTGGAAGTTTCTCTGGATAAGAGCACCTGCTAAATGCCTTTTGTAAGAGGATATATGATTTCCAGATGTACATAGGTGTATATTTATACTTACAGGCATTCAAAATGAAAACATGATGTAAACATAAATTGATTGGCTTAGAAGTTTCTATGTTTTTTTTTTTTTTTTTACAAAATTCACGTAAAATATCAATATTTGTATTCACTTTTAAAACTTTGTAATGCAATAAATTTTGATGAGGAACTAAAGGAATGAGTTGGCCATTGACACTAAAACCCTGTTGCAATCTGGTATTAACAACTATCTAAAGTGACTTGATCATTCACGTGATTTTGGCAGACAAAAGTCCTTGTTTGTGTTCATGTAAGGGTCGTTACAAATGTTCTGCATGGACTGCCTACCAAACCTACAAACAAACATAGGTGCGGATGAAGATAAAAGAAGCTCTATAGCTGTTTTGATCACTCTTGTGATGCAATTGATTTAGGTCATTTGCTGTTGTCTGAAATATGGATGGGAACTTCAGTATTCATGCTACAGACATTTATTATGGTCACACACATCTCTGACCAGTGTGCTGAGTGACTGGAAAACAATAAATGTTGGAGGCACATGACCCAAGGCAACTGATCCAAAGTGTTTGAGAAGTGTCCCAGTGCAGCACTGAAGCACTAACTTTATTACCTTAGCCATCACAACAAAGAGGACATCAACCGCTTCTGTCCTGTTTAAGCCCTCACCTGTATCTGGCTCTGTCCATTTGGGACTGAATCCCCCAGGATGTCTATATACAGGTGGTGTGAAGCACAATGTTAAATATGTTATATATATAATCTTGCTATTAAAGTCACTGTGGTCTATGAGAGTTCTTTTTGAAATCCACTGTGACTAAATTGTAACTTTACATGAAGGGCATTTAAATTGACTTTGAACTATTTTCTCCACAGAGACTGATGTATCATCTTATTATCTGATGGAATCCTTCATTTCTAAGCATCCTGTGCATTGAACTCATCACTGATAACCCTACAGTTAACATACAAATGTAAAGGCTGACCTTTACTCTGCTCTTCTTTATCTTTATATAGTGCATGATGGTAAAACTGGACTCAGTTCATATATTGATAAAATTTCAAGGTCAATCATTGCTAAAAAGTAAATTAAACTTTCGTTTTTCTAACTTTTCTGCTGACAGTATTTGTTTGTTTATTGGTTTGTTTAACTTTTTTTTCGGAAAAGGAATTTCACATTAAAGCCTATTTGAACTGAAGGGCCTGCTTGTGATTATTTTGCCTTTTTCTCTTCAGTTTCTTCTTTCTGTTTCAGTTAAAAGAAGGGATGAGATGTTGACAAGGTGGAGCAATATACGTTAATGAGACAGTCTATTGTACAAAATAAAAAAAATGTAAAGTAAATGTTAAAATTAATTACTAATTTTAAGAAGCACTTGACATGGAGAATGAAATCTCTAGGTCACCATATTAAAATTCCCTGATTAGGAACAAATAAATAGTTGACCAAAATTATTGAATAAGGATTTTGTTTATACAGTGTAGAAACCGATTAAATGATTCGGAATGGAAAATGGTCTCCCTTTCACTAGATTCACTAGCATGTGGACAACTGGTGTTTATTATCGGTAGGAATGTGCTGATTTCACGGTGTCTGAGTTGGAGTGTGTGATGTGGCATGAGTAATGGCAGTGCTTGCAGTGACAACAGGGAGAAGGGGAGTTCTGGACTTTGTCTACTTCATCACAGCTCTCTAGTCCATATATATAGAGCTCTGGTGCTTACTCAAGACACACTCACAAGGGAACAAGAATCACCTAAAAGGTAAGAGACAAGTTCAATCTGAAGTCTAACAACTTAAAAAACAGCAAACTTAAAGAGAAACCAAGCTTAATAATCTTGTCTCATTTTTTTTTTTTTTTTTTTTAGAGTTCCTGTAACATCCAGACATGAAGGTCCTTACAGTTCTCGTTATTGTTGCTTTTGCTGGTGAGTGTGTTTTTTTTTCATTGCTATTATATATATATATAATGGCATATGAGTGTATTTAACTCATATGCCATACAGCAGGGCCAGCCATGTCTGGTACCTGGGGAGCAGTGACTTGGACAGTACCTTGCTCAAATGTACCGTGGGGCAACTTACTGGTCTGGAATTCCAACCCACAACCTTCTGATCCTGGGTTGAATCCCTCAACAGTAGAACATCATTGCCTATTATAGCTGAGACAAATCATAAGAGGAGAAAGAAAACATGAAAGAAATCATGTTCTCTTCAGGATAAAGATAATTCTAATTTTCTGTGTCAAAAGGTTGCCATGCCAACATGATGTGGCAGGACCAGGCCCAGCCTAGTATGGAGATGGTAAAAGATGCATTCTGGGAGTATGTCGCAAAGGCCACTCAAACAACTGAAGACATGCTGAAGATGATCAGGGAGTCTGAGATGGGACAAGAAGTCAAGTGAGTTTAAAAATGAGTTAATTGCTGATTGGCTTTGTTTTCCATTTACTCATTTTGAAAACACTTTTATCCAAAGCAACTTACAGCATTTAGACTGGAGTACAATAAGAGCTTAATAAGAACAAACAAAATGCCTTATACAGCATAATATAAAATGAAACTGCACACATTAAAATGTATAAAAAGTACAGTACATACATTGAGCAAGATAAGTGGTGATTAAGAGATGAGTCTTCAGGAGCTCAGATTTGCCTACTAGATATTAATTCCAAAGTCATTTAAAATATTATATTGAATAGAATAGAATATATATGTATTAAAATAGATGTTATTAATATATATTACAGTATGAATGTAGTGTGAATAACTGTGTGAATAATTATGCCTGTGTGCAATAATTGTTGGATTCATCAGTATGAGGGACCAAGAGAATTAAGCAAGTAGAAGATTAGAGAGAATTATGTTAAACTCAAAAGAAAAAGGTAATTAACATCAGGGCAGATCATCTGTCATGATGTATGTTGCAGTATAACTGTGTCTGTTTGTTCATAAGAATAATTTTGTCGTAAATAAAATGTAAAAAGATGCCTGGCACATGTTCAAATGTTTTTAATGGTGACAGTTCCTTCCACTTTAAAAATTCCAGCAGTTTAGTAAACAGTGGCCATTGATGCTGCCTAAGAAGCAGAATGGTGCAGTTAGGGAGACAAAAAACATCTGATATGACGCGGTCAAAGCCGTCAACCAGTAATGATTAATCAGTCATGCTTGTTTATCAATTTAAAGATATAATTCTGTAATTTTTTGCATTTTTTCTGTTTAGTGCAAAGATCTCTGAGAGTGCAGAAGCCATCAACCAGTATGCAGTGGTTCTTCGTGCTCAGATGACTCCTATGACTCAGGAGATGATGACCAGGATGTTCCAGGAGGCTGAGCAGTTGAAGATGCGTCTGCAGCAGGACCTGAGCTCTGTGAAGTCCCAGCTAGAGCCTTACGTTCAGGAGATGATGTCGAACGTCCAGCAGCAGGTGGAGCAGCTGAAGAAAGATTTGGCTCCCTACACAGAGATGGATTCTGAGGCACTGAAAGCCACTGTGATGCAGAAGAGTGAGGAGCTGAGGGCCAATCTGGAGAAGAGCATGAAGGAGATGCAGGCCCAGCTTGGACCCCAGACTGAAGAGCTGAAGCAGAAAATGGAACAACACCTGCAGGACTTCCAGAAGAGCATGATCCCATTGGCTGAGAACTTCCAAGATCAGCTGGTCCACAATGCCCAGGAAGTGCAGAAGAAACTGGACCCCTATGCCCAGGACCTGAAATCCCAGCTGACTGCTCTCTGGGAGTCTTTCGCTAAGAGCAGCCAGTAAAGAGATGTCAGTAAAGAGATGTCAGTAAAAAGATGTCAGTTTGGCACTTAAAAAACCCTCTCAGGTTGTCATCAGTTTACAAGGTTCATTCATTGTTGTGCAATATTGTATTTCATTGTTCCATGAAGGTACTTTATTAACAAATAAATGCCAGACTGAGAGCAAAACAACTGGGTTTTTGATAAATTAAGTGAAAGTGACTTTTTTTGTCATTGTGAAACACAGCACACAGTGAACCACAACTTCTGCTTTTCACCTTAACACATACGTGCATCAGGGGGTAGCTATTTAAAGCACCCGGGGAGCAGTGATGGGGACGATACCTTGCTCAAAGGTACCTCAGGGCAACCTGGTGGTCTTCAATCCCTATGTGGCTAGTGGGTGCATAATGACATAAGATTTGTTCTCTTTATGCAGATATAATATATATAGTGACCTGTGTGGAGTTCTTGTACTTGCGCTTGAATACCTGAGTAGATGTAACAGCATAATAACAGACTTAATTACAGCCTTTTCAGTTTAGACAGTCTCTTAACAGCAGAACCAGGCTTTAAACTTGATGTGCTGTGAAATAGGAATGTGCTAAACAGACAAGTCAGATATCAGTGACACAATAACAGTCTATAATGCCTCTCTTGCTCATCATGTAAAGCAGGATATGGTGTTGCGTTCTCCTCTTTCTTAAGAGGATGCTTCTCAAACATCCGTTCTTTATTTTGTTTCATGTTGAATGTTATTAAGGGGTTCTGCTCATGCTTACATAGACTGAAAGGGAAAATACTGAGCAAAGTATTAAACATCCCATTGATAAGAAGGTGCTGGGTTTGCTGGGTCCCAGCTTGGGGAAGAGTTTGCATGTTCTCTCTGTGTTTGACTTCCTCCCAAAAACATGCATGTCAGGTTTGTACGTCAGCTAAATTGCCGCTAGGTGTATTTGCATAATTTCTATTAAATATTTTTATTTCTAGAATTTGTCATAAATTATTATATGCTTATACAGTATCTCACAAAAGTGGGTACACCCCTCACATATTAAAATTTTATAGTAAATATTTTATTATACCTTTTCATGGGACAACACTGAAGATATGACACTTTGATACAATGTAGTCAGTGTACAGCTTGTATAACAGTGTAAATTTGCTGTCCCCTCAAAATAACTCAACACACAGCCATTAATGTCTAAACTGTGATACTGAAGCAGAGCATGATCCCCTCCCTTTGGAAACTGGGCTGCAGGGCAGACTTCCAACATGATAACGACCCCAAACACACCTCCAAGATGACCACTGCCTTGCTAAAGAAAATGAGAGTGAAGATGCTGGACTTGCAAAGCATGTATCTAGACCTAATCCCTATTGAGTATCTGTGGGGCTTCCTCAAACAGAACGTGGAGCAGTGCAAGGTCTCTAACATCTACCAGCTCCTTGATGTCGTCATGGAGGAGTGGAAGAGGATTCCAATGGCAACCTGTGAAGCTCTAGTAAACGCCATGCCCAAGAGAGTTAAGGCAGTGCTGGAAATTAATGGTGGCCACACAAAATATCAACACTTTGGGCACAATGTGGACATTTTTCACTTAGGGGTGTACTCACTTCTGTTGCCAGTGGTTTAGACATTAATGGCTGTGTTATTGTCATATCTTCAGTGTAGTTCCATCAAAAGATATAATATTTACAAATGTGAGGGGTGTACTCACTTTGTGAGATACTGTACGCCTTCAATGCATTACAATGATTATATATATATATATATTTTTTAGAATATAAATTTTTTCCCCAAAGAATTCAAGCTGTTCAATTCATTCAAACTCTAGTATTTTGAATAATCAGACAAACAGTGAGTCTCCTTCCTACCTGATGTGGCCATCTTTTATAATACAGTGTTATTAGAGGTGCGTATGTTGTAATACTGTTGGTAAGCTCCCTGCAATACTGTACAAGACAGTATAGTTAAAATATATTTCTCTTCTGAATACTTTTACTGTACTGTTAAAATTAATTTGACTTATTTTACTGAATGTCCTGGATAACCTGCTTAAATACAGTTCTTATTCTTGATCACCTGAAAGTGAAAAAAGTGAAAGTGACAACCCTCGTCATTGCGAGGTCACAGCACAGCACACCTGCACCACAACGAAATTGGAACTCTGCATTTAACCCATGCACAGAAACACCGTGCAGCAGTGGGCAGCTATTGAAAGCGCCCGGGGAGCAGTGACGGGGACGGTACCTAATACTAACTCCTCTTCCTCTTCTGTTAAAATCACAGTCCGGTTCACACAACCCTCATGGTGTGCGAGTTGTGTTTAGCCTTTTGGGTTTGTGCAAGATGGGCCTTGCTGAATGTGTTTTGTGAATGAGAATGTGTTGAGTTTAGCAAATTGTGTGTAAACAGATGAAGAGTATTTAAAACTTTGACTAATATTTGACTGATTCAATTGGTTTTTTATAGTTCATGATCAATCTGCACTGAAAAACGTAAAAGGTCAAAATTCATAAGGCAGTTATTTCCAGTTATACAAGACTGGACTCTTGGCTAATCTAAAATGTGAGCCACAGTAATATTACAAATAATTTTTTTCAATTTGACAAAAAATTGTAGCAACAGTCTGGCTAAATATTACACTATTGCACAGCCTTCACAACCAAGAAAAACTTTCCCCACGTCTTAACCACCGGACAATTTGCTTGTTCAGATAAAGGGATATTTTAGGATACAGCTGCCATGCAGTGCTTTACCAGTTTCCCCATTAGTATTATAATCAATTAGAATCATAATATTCAGAATTCAGTATCAGAATCCCCTCTAAGTGCACTTACAGTCCAGAACACTCACATTCCCATGCACACTTGACCGCACACACATTCATGTTTAATTTAATTTATTAAGCCTTTCGCACCTGAACTTCATTGATTTTCTGCAAAAACAATGTTTGTTATAATTCTGTGTTCTGGCTATAAATCTGCACTCAGTACTGAGTTCATCACCGTTTTAAACCCAGTAAACTCTACCATATGCACATGCATTACTGTCTCTGGTCCTCGAGGAATGTTCTCTCACTATTTATAGTTGAAATATCAATTCAATACTCTCCATACAATAAAACTCTACTCGACTTATCACTCCCAAATGCACAAGAAAACCTGCATAGTTAAAAAGTATCTGGTTTATATAGGAAACTGTATTTATTTGAGGCAGGATGCATATACATATGTATGTGTGTATGTATGCGTGTATACATCATCATATATATGATTATGTGCTATAGGAGTACAAAGAAAACAAATTGTATGAAAAATGACCTAATAAACCAAATAAACCAAATAAACCAAAGAAATAAAACTTTAAATCAACACATTTTCTGGAAGGTTTAAAAGAAACGATGAAACAAAGATCTACAAAATCCATATCGAAAAGAAACAACCAAAGAAAGACACACTACCCAAGCAATGGAACCGGACTGATTCTTAAGGACTGTGACAGAGATTGTGCAAACGTTCAGATGGTGCTCGCTCGCACAGTGGCATTATAGTTTTTTTTCCTTTTACAAAATGTACATTTCATCAATGGCCATTTTAGCTTAGAACTACACTGCAGGCATAAGGGTGGGGGGTAATATTCATTATAGAATAAATGGTCTTTAAACCATTTCATTTCTGATTAAACACAGACTAATCAAAACACCGATGTGGCAATGCATTACTTCTCTGGCCACTTTCTCTGGGTGAGTGTCCACATTATGTTCATCTGTTCATTGAGGCTGTTTCAGCTCAATCTCCTTTATTAAGGATGTAAACTTGGCTCAACCAATAGTCACACCAAATCCACACTGGAACTTGTTTTTGCGATGGTTGAGGAAGGAACAGAGCGCTAGAGACAGAGGTAGAGGGAGCAGTTTTTTTTCTAGTGTGGCTCCTACTACCCAGTTACTGTCCACAGAACCTAGAGGGAAAGAGAGAGACCAAAAAGGTAAAAGGTGGTCAGATTTATTTTTTTAAAATTTATGCCAAAACATACTGTGAATCTGTATTGGTCAAACCTTTAAAGAGAAGATTGGCTTTAGGGATGTCCAACTGGTAGCCAAATGATACACTTGTGTCCTGCATGCGTGTGCTGGCCTCAAACTCTACACCAATCTGCAACTACAGAGTACCAAAGAGATTCTGTAAAGCAGTGGTTTTCATACCGGTCCTCCAACGGTACAAATTTTGCCTATTTCTGTGTGTTGCAAGCAAACCTCTGGACTGACTGGTGGGTCTGGTGGTTTAAAGCTGCAGACGTCTATATCTAACTATAAACTTTCAAGGAAACAAGTTCATCTAAAAAGTTAAGCTAAACCAGGCTGGAAGGAGAAAGGCTCTGCAACCCACACCAACTTAATGCCTGCATTGTTGACCAACTGTTCCATCTGTTATAATATTCTTTAAGTCATGTGACCTGGCCACTGTGAAGCTGTGTTGTGGTCTGACAGTCATATGAAAAAATCAGGACACCCTATAAAAGCCTGTGTGTTTTTGCATCATTCTTGGACAGATGGCTATTTAATCTCAATTTTACCAGCACTGGGAGATTTAAAGTTATATAACTAAACAATTCAAACTGAAGAAAAGACTTCTGTAAAACAAATCTTCTGTAAAATGTAACTGTACAAAAATGTGATTTCTGGTGAGGAACAAATTAGGACACCCTCATCTTTATTCCCAATTAAAATGGCTCAAATCACACACAGGTGTAGCACATCAGGTGCACATGATTAAAACATCATTACTCAGCATTGTTACATGTTGAAGGTTTGCCCATTTAAACCTCAGACATTTAGTTTGGTGCTCCTGAATGTTGAGGTGAGAGTGAACACCACGGTGAGATAAAAAAAACTGGGGCCTTCAGAAAGAAGATCATAGCAGCTTATAAGTCTGGTAAAGGATTTAAAAAGAGTGGCAGACTTCCAAAACAACTGCCAACATGCCCAGGTCTGGCCGCCCAAGCAAGTTCACCCCGATAGCAGACCGGAAAAGAAGTCTCCAAAAACCCTAAAATGTCATCACAGGAGCTACAGCAGGCTCTTGCTACTGTTGATGTGAAAGTGCCTCTACAATCAGAAAGAGACTGCACAACCTTAACTTCCATGGGAGGTGTGCAAGGAGGAAACCTTTGCTCTCCAAGAGAAACATCAAGGCCAGATTGAAGTTTGCCAGAGAATGTAAACAAAGACCAGGAATTCTGGAATAATGTGCTTTAGACAAATGAGTCTAAAATTGTATTATTTGGACACTAGAAGGTGGAAGTGTCATTGTTTGGAGGTGCTTTGCTGCAGCAGGTCCTGAACAGCTCACCATCATAGAATCCAACCTGAATTCTACCGTGTATCAGAGGGTGCTTGAGAAACATTTGAGACCAACTGTAAAAATATTAAAGCTAAAGCGGAACTGGACCCTACAATTCGACAATGACCAAAAACACCAGTAAATCAACCAAGGACTGGCTGAAAACTAAGAAATAGAGAGTCCTGCAGTGGCTGAGTCAAAGCTCAGATCTTAATCTCATTGAGATGCTGTGGAGTGACTTGGAATGGGCTGTAAATGCATGAAACCCCTCAAACACATGAGGAGTGTTGCAAACTTTCCTCAGACCGATGTCAGAGACTGGTAGATGCTACAAGAAGCGTCTCATTGCGGTTACAGCCAAAGGCAGTAACACTAGCTATCAGGGGGTAGGGTGTCCTAACTTTTTCCTCAGTTAGAATACATATTTTTGTTGCTATCTTTTGTTTAATGAATAAACCAAGGTTCAGAGATAAATAAAAAAAAAAAAACAAGAATAGACATCAATATATGAACATTTAACTGAATCGAACTGAATATTTAATGGGGTGTCCTAATTTTTTCGCATGACTGTAAAATGTGAAAACACATTTAGAACATTCATCATTTCAGAAAGACTATTAAAAACAGTGAAGTGTGAAAATGAGCAACATTTACCTGGTCATTGGCTTTATGATAGTATGAAGCATGTGCACCAGCAGCTCCTAATGTCAGTGTTGCAATATAGTTGGAGCCTGAAAGAGAAAAAGAACAGATTTTAGAACTGCTTAAAACCAGTTGTAGCATTTTGAACTCACTGCAAAAAAAAAAAAAAAAAAACCCACTAGACTTCTACAACATATCTCAGAAAGTCCTGGTACATCTTTTTGTTCCCTACCTGTGTATCGTCCTGCCAAAGACACGGCAGTGCCCTCCTCTCCCGGTCTGCGGTGGTACACTAGTTCTCCCCCTAACGCCAAGGACGGAGTGATCGACTGTAAATAGTGAGCTACAACAATGCCTGAGAAAGAGGGAGAGAGAAAGAGCAAGCAGTTTTATTTTAGACAGTAGCAATCCTATAGCTATAATTTTGCTAAATGTTTGGTAGAAATGGTACTGAAATACAGAGATGAATACAGATGCAGTGTTGGAGCTAGGAGAAGCATCCCTGATACTAAATTTGCTGCTGATTGACGAACTGCACAAATCTGATCTTTTCAGTTCTTTTTAAAAAAGGTATTTTCTGTGAGGTCCTGTATCAGTAATGTGACATTAATCTGCAAAAGTTATATAGGAACTCAAACTCCAGAAATTGGGACTGTAAAATTTGAAGTTTACAATTTGAACTACCAACTGATCTATCTATCTGACAACTAAAACATAAGCAGCCATATTCAAGTCTGAGATCTTTGTGATGTTATAGATATTTCCTATGTATTTTATAGGTAGCAGAATCACAACGCACCACATCACCAAGCCTATCTGAGGATTACATAACTCAATGTGGACTGAGGCAAGCATGTGCACAATAAGAGCAGTTTACAAAAAGCTAAATGATACATAAGCTTTAAGTTACTTTTTACCTTCATTATTCTCAGAGCTCCAGTGTAAAACTAAAGAAGGCAAACCAGCAAAGTAACATACAAACACAAAAACTAAACACTCTTTTACCAGATCCCATCATTACGTCAGGGTTGCCAACAGTTACAGCAGCTGTGAAATCCTCTCCTCTAAACTCAGCATCTCCTTGCCAGTTTACAAACTTCTGCTGTTGTGTCTGACAAGAAGACAAAAATGCACACACAAGCAAAACAGATAAGTCTGCAACAAGTAAAAAGTATATACAAAAGTGTTTTAATCCTGCTCATGTTGTCTCACTCTTACCTGGAAGGCAAGTTTGGAGCGCACTCTGTTGGTAATTTGGTGAATAACCTGTGCATTGAGGCTTCCAGAGTTATCCATATCACCAACCATCACTGGAAAAGCCTATTGCGTTAAATTGACAAGTTTATTCTCACGTAATCAAGAATCCACATTTGCACTCTCAATTGAGGTCAGGTAAAACAAAAGTGAAGACTTCATCTTGCAGATAAGCACATTTGTTTAGCACCTTCACTTTCAATTCTCCTCATCAGTGGTACCAACAGTGTGCAATGACAATCGTACAAGGTATTCAGTATAGGATTTTGGAATAGGAACACAAGATAAGAGTAATCCTGGATCGTTTTCATTTTACTTTGCAATGTGGTTTAGCATAAAAACTATCAGCTTGTTACCAACATCCAAACAGCATGTAAATATCTTTGTTTATGTGATCAGTGAAAGTGACTATTCTTGTCATTGTGAAACACAGCACGGCACGGCACAGAGTGAGCCACAACAAAATTAGACATCTGCATTTTACCCATAGACACACACACACACACACACACACACACACACACACACACACACACACACACACACACACACACACACACACACACGTGTGCAGAAGGGGGCAGCTATTGAAAGCACCCAGGGAGCAGTGATGGGACCTTGCTCAAGGGTACCTCAGGGCAACCTACTGGTAAGGGATTCAAACCCATGATAATCCGATCCAGGGACCAAGTCCCTAACCACTAGGCCACTGCTGCCCCGCAAGGAGAAATAATAAGCAAGACTAGACCCTAGTGCCCTATTAAACAATGTTTCTCAGTGCTAGTGATGAGGTCTGTTACATGAAGCATGTCCATGTGAGACAGAGACAGACTTCCACTGTTGGTGTAGAAATAAAAATCTAAATTTTTAACTCCAGACAAAGTTCTATAAAGGGACTTTTGAAGAAAATGAATTGGCAAATTTC
Organism: Hepsetus odoe; assembly: GCA_017165825.1. NCBI lineage: Eukaryota > Metazoa > Chordata > Actinopteri > Characiformes > Hepsetidae > Hepsetus > Hepsetus odoe. The sequence continues at coordinate 19,533,613 of CM029368.1, forward strand.
TGGAAATTTGAAATATAAAAGAAATTGTGTGTGTGATATATATATATATATATATATATATATCACACACACAATTTCTTTTATATTTCAAATTTCCAGAAATTTGCCAATTCATTTTCTTCAAAAGTCCCTTTATAGAACTTTGTCTGGAGTTAAAAATTTAGATTTTTATTTCTACACCAACAGTGGAAGTCTGTCTCTGTCTCACATGGACATGCTTCATGTAACAGACCTCATCACTAGCACTGAGAAACATTGTTTAATAGGGCACTAGGGTCTAGTCTTGCTTATTATTTCTCCTTGCGGGGCAGCAGTGGCCTAGTGGTTAGGGACTTGGTCCCTGGATCGGATTATCATGGGTTTGAATCCCTTACCAGTAGGTTGCCCTGAGGTACCCTTGAGCAAGGTCCCATCACTGCTCCCTGGGTGCTTTCAATAGCTGCCCCCTTCTGCNCAGTAAGCTTCATGCTCTACTAATGATGCCATAGTAGGGATATGCAATCTTTTCCTGAGAAATTTGAATGAACATTAAGTTATCTATTTCAATAAAAAGATCTTGATCTTTAAAGGTGATGTTGTAATTCCCAGGGCACCAAACAGAAACAGGAGGTCAAGTTGATACAGCCTCGGTATGTTATGCTTTAAATGAACCAGTCCCATGAACTGTGTAGTGTATGTTGCCATGGTGATGTACCCAGATTAAAAAAAAAAAAAAAAAAATCCTGCTGGTAATCCTGCTTTGTAAAGACCCACCCTGAAGTATCAACCTAGAACTGGTATCAATTACTGTCTTTCACATTTGATATGTTGAAATACAGCAGTCAGAAGAAATGCAAATGCAATGGCGATACAGTCCAATTAGAACCATAAAAAAACCATAAACAGCCCTCACCCCTACTCTGACCACCCACAACATGTACAGGCCAAAACATTTATAAAAATTGGCTCATACTTTCTCTAAATCATTTATGCCATATATCAGTTTTTCATGGAAAAAAAAGATAATAGAAAAGGCTAATAAGGCCATTTTGGAAGCATGAGGATCATGATTTTGAGAAAAAAAAAGGTATATTTTACATCTCCAGGTCCTGTTTGCTTGGTCCCCACATAAGTAGCACCAAATCTGTAAGTCGAGTCTCCCATGGTGCTTAGTGTGATGGTATGATTAACCTGCAGGAAACAACCAAAACATCAGGCAAATATAATTTCATTCAATTTTCATCTTAACCACTGCAAAAGTTAATCAAGTTAGCCCACGAAGGAGGGTTATTTACGTCAAACCACCAGAAGACACTGGACCTTAGCATTATGCATAAAAAGCTTAATGACATTTCAGACATTATGCTGTTATACAAAGGGGGCTAATAAATTATGTAGTTAAAGATTTGGTCAATAATATAGATTGAGTTAATAAACTGGAATCTGTGGCAATGTCGGGTTTCAGTCTTTTGATCCAGGGCTACATTACAATACTGAGGACACTTAAGCCTACTTGCCATAATCAGACACAAAAGACTGACCTGGAAATGATTGCTGAGACCTTTGTTGACAATCAGGCGAACACCCTCCATCTGCATGGGGAAAACCTCTATGAGGCAGACAGATTTAGTCAGATGCTCAATACAGTACTTGATACTCATGAACAATACTCACTTAATAACAGTATATGGACAATACTCACTTAATAATGTGTACATGAACCTGACTCTGTAGTAACTGACAGATAAAAAGACATTTTGTGTAGCTAGAATATTTATTTAGCTTTTATTCCACTACAATAAATATGGCCTAACACTGAGACATTTAATTACTGAGGGAACTGAAGGGATGCGGATTCTCCCCTGCCATCAAAACTGCATCCTTTAAATACAGTAATATTCTTCCACCTAGAAATACATTTCCATGGTTTTTGTATCTCTCCAGTCTATCCTGTCAGTGATGGGGTCTAAGGTGTTGTTGCTGGATATTTCCAGAATTTTAGGACTGGATAAAACGTCACTAATGGCAAAACATCATAAGGATGCACACGAGGGACATCTCATCATCATGTGAACATGACTGAAGAATGCATTAAGAGTTTAATAAGCATTAATATTGCACTTTAACAGCATCTGAAAGTGTTCTGATCCCGATCACCTCACTCATATCAAACAGCCACACTAATTTCACTGTTTTTTCTTGGTTAAGGCTTCAAATGAATGTGCTGACCATTCATAATTATCTCTTTTTGGTGTACAAAGCCATAAAATAAATCATAAATGGATAAAATGGTTGAATGTATTCTAACAGAATGTATCCTAAAGTAAAAAGTGCCCTTTTATGCTAGAAACAAGCAAACAATTCAAACACAAGGAAGGCTATTTCACAGAGAATTAAATCATCACATACATAATTTCTTTTGATAAAGCTTTAATTCTGCTGTTGCCAGCTTGCTGTGTTATCATGAAGGTGTAAACAGACGTCACTGGATGTGCCGAAGTTTAAATTAGATTAGAGCAGGAAAAAGAGCCCATGTTAACTTTCTATTCCACTTCAAAGGGAGGACTGTGATCTGTTCTTTCAGCATTCAGCAAAGGAGAATAAATCTTACCTTTACACTTCCGATGGCATTCCTCGAAAGCGCCCGGGTTGGGCAGTTGGGGCAGCTCTGCCTCTTGTCCAGCAGCAGCTCCACCAGCAGGCGAGACGGGTGAGACTGAGGGCATCGTGAAGCCAGGGGGGACTGAGGTCAAACCAGGACCACCTGGCATAGGTGTGGGTGGGCTGGGAGAACTGGCAGCTAGTACACTACCCATGCTGCCAAACAGAGAGAGTCAGAAACAAAAATCAAACAGAGAAGAGGGTGGGTGTGGGTGTGTGTGTGTCTCTCTGGGGGGGGGTGGGGGGGGTTGTTACAAATAGACGAATAGATGTGGAAGGAGGAAAAAAGGCACCAATGACTAACAAACAGTACAATGACCAAATAAATGGCTGGGAAAACTTATTTTCTCTTATGAAAGGTTCATATTCAAACTTTCCCGTTCCACCTTAAATGGTGCAGCAGTTAGTGCTGTGTTTGGACAGAGGCCACAACGCGACTGCGGCACCATTTAAGGTGGAACGGTGAATTCAAATAACCAGTATGAGTAGAACGGCGCCAACACAAGCCTTTACCGCTCAGCCTTTAACACTATACAAAACCGTGCGCTTTATTTTTGTTGCAGGAAAGTTGGTTCTTTCCATGGGAGGCTTGTCAAGGACTGTAGTAAGAATTTCTCACACACGTGCTACTGAATGACATTAAAACCCGACTTAATTAAAGCAAGTGAAACAATAGGAATGAGAACGAGCTATTTATCATATTCCAGTATAAACAAATATCCACGCATTTTATCTACCGTTATAATACAACAAAAAAAATAAATGAAAGGAGGTTCACTCACATTGCACACCTCACAGAGGACAAGTCCTCACCCGGTATCGAAAGGCCCTCTGCAACCCTGCTTCCCCCCCACTCCCGCCATGGCGCTCTGCGATTGGCTCTGAAGACTGTCCATCATTGACCCGACAGGAAGAGGGGGTGGCCCTAACTGAACGTTTAAATTGCTCCTGAATAAGCCGTTACTCCCACGTTCAGTTGACCTTTCACTCTGTAAATCCTCTGAATGATTAATCTTCGCAAAACAGCACTAATATAGTTTTTACAACCCTTTCTCCAAAACGGACTACAAAGATGGCGGCTCTATGATATCACCGGCTCACGCCCATCGCTGGAGCGCCGGTAGCCTCCCCTGGGATTTGTAGTCCATGCTCAAGCTAAGTTTGAGCAAAGTGGTAAGCTATGATACTGTTCAGAACATTGATGTACTTAGCTTGGATGGCTCTGTTAAAGCTGGGTAGCTGTGTGCACAAGACAGCTGTAAGTGATTTTAATCCATTACCAAAACTTTACCATTACCATTACCAACCAACTGCAGCTGCACTCACCTGCACAAAATACCTTTGATGGAATGCAGCATAAATAATCAGCCCAGGTTTAAATGTGAGGAATAAGCCGTCAGGTATAGAATTGAGTCCTCAAGAAAATAAATTAACTTTAGCATATCCTTTTACATGTTTGCGTGTAATACACAGTGCACGTTCTGTCATAGTGTTTAAATATCTGTCACTGCAATACTTATTGTAAAAATGCACATTGCATCGTATTATTAATGCTGTTGTCTCCCCTCTGCACAGCTACTGGATCTGTACATGAAGCTAGAACATTTAGTAAGTCATTCCAATTATTTTTTATTTTTAGCAAACAGAGGGAAGAGCAAAGTAAGAATTTGACTGGATGTGGTAACTTCTGTTCTATTGTGCATAAGCCAATACGACTATAAAATCTCTTGAATGTAAAGCACTCACATTTACGGCATTTAGCAGACACTCTTATCCAGAGCGATTTTCAATTCCTGATTACAGGGACAGTCCCCCCAGAGCAACTCAGGGTTAAGGGTTTTACTCAGGAACCCAGTGGTGGTAGTGCTGGAGGTAGTTTTCAAACCTGCAAGCTCTTGGTCCATAGGCAAGTATCCTTCCACTAGCCCACACACAAATGCATGCAGCAGCTATTGAAAGTGCCTGGGGAGCAGTGATGGGGACGGTGCCTTGCTCAAGGGCACCTCAAGACAACCTTCTGGCCTGGGATTCGAGCCCACCGCTCGGTGAAAACACACACACACACACACACATTAAGCCACATTTGTCACATTTACTACATTGTAATAGGAAACATTGTAACACCATGTATGTAAATGTTTGCTTTTAAATCTCATTGTGACATCATCAAAATGACTTTGATCTTCAATCATCACTTTACTGTGATATGGCTTCTGTTTTGTCCCACGTATATCAGTAGTACAGGACAGTGATTTCTGAGCTGGGACTGTGCCTTTACTGTCCCATTGCACCATAACAACAAATATGTGATTCTGTGTTATCTTAGTAATAATGGACTATTGAACAATGTTTTGTTTTGGTTTTTTTTTTGCATGTTACTTCTCCTATATTGCTGCAACAGGCCAGAAATCATTGCCCTAGCACAGAAAAAAAATTACTGTCCTTATCTTCCTGACTGAAAAAATGAAGTGAAAGTGACTGTCTTTGCAAGCACAGCACACAGTGGACCATAATGAAATGCAACTTCTGCATTTAATTCTTAGGCCAAATGTGTAGCCGTGGGCAGCCATATCCAGTCCCAGGATACATTCAGCGCTGCATTTGGTACCGTAAAGCACATCCTTAGCTTTAGGATGTCTTATTTGGGTGCGTTTGGTTGGATTCCGAAGTGCGTGACAACAGTCCCACACCACATTCCAAACCTTCCGGGGATCCCAAGCAAAACATCAACAAAAAAAATGAACAAAATGCAATTCGGCAAACAAGATGGGCTGTGAAATTCTTTATAGACAGATGAGAACAAAACCACATTCAGGTTCATGTGACTGACAGGGGAAAAGCTGAGCTGAACTCGAAATTGCAACAGTTTTTTGGTCTCTTTCCGCAACACAAAGGCCTACTACTTTTTGCCAATCATAATAGCAGATTTTAATGGTTGCATAAAAAAATCAAGGCCCTGTAATGGCAGCGCTGATCTAAGGCTATTTGAGAACACACTTTTTTTTTGTGTTCTCGTTTAGCTAAACTTAATACGTCACAGGAACTGGTGTCTAAATAAAGACTTTGTTAAATTAAAATCCGAGCCTCTTTTTCATGCCGAGTTAGGCTGGTTTCCAGCAGATATATGAGTATCTGCTGGCAGTTGCCCCGGACGCTTCCGCTCATGAGGGGATTAAGTGGAGCTGATGGTGATTCGTGTGTGTTAGTCTAACAAGGCTTAAGCCAAAAGCTTGGCACCATTTTTTTTGAAAATGGATTGTTCTGTGATACTGCTTGTGACACAAATCCTTCCTTTCAAATTCAGCCCTTTAACTTCATGGGCGGCTGTTTGCATGACAGTATGGTGCAGGTCAGTGTAGTCTGACGATTTGTCTCCTTTCCTCGCGTTACAGGTTTATAACTTTGCTAGAGAACCCTGATATCCTCCAACTAACATCTTTTAAGGTGACCCCAGTGGTCCGACTACATCGACAAGCTGGTCTCCACAACCTCCTGAAAGTAAGCAAACCAGACGTTCTCACGTTTGGGAGCTTCAGTCTTAACTGCTCAGATCATGTGTATATGAGAATGGCAAACACAGCCTGTCTGATCCCTTTTTTATTTTATTTTATCTTTATATACCTTCACAGAGGGACCTTAACATGGGTGTTCACTCAGACAGCAAGAACCCTCGAAGACTCAAATAAGGGAATGGCTTGTCAGAAAGTCCTGTATCTGCACCCACACCTGCTTATTCATTAAATTGAACCTTCTCAGCGTTTTTTTCTATGACAAGCTCAGCTATTTCAACAAGCCTGATCTATTTAAAGCTTTAACTTTAAACAACTGAATATTTGCATTTGCTAAGTAAATATTATTTTCAGTTACGACTACTGGGATATTAAAAAAACGTTTACAAGGACTGAAGCTGATCTCATTTTCAAGACTAAAGACTCTCCAAATGTGACAAGAGTTTGCCTCATGATAGAACCTAAACTTTTCTTTAGCTCCAATCCTGGATGGTACAATCTAGAGATTTTAAGGCTGAACTTTTTGCAGCTCAAACCTTTACGGTGTCAACATCAGAAATGAGAATCAGAAACATCTGAAGCTTTAAAATGAGAACACAGGAACCAAAATGCAGGTAATGTTTTTATTTCGTTTGTCCCCTGCATTGAGATTTCACTTACTTTAAAACACTGCCGAGTGAGAGAGTTCTTCACCGAAACTTGCTTTGACGGGGATGTGTAATGTCTAAGATCTAATCTGATCACAAAGGCAAATTTCAGCCAATGTGCGGGATGCGGATTGGCTTCTGTTTCTTTTCATTAGATGTTTTTACAGAGCGTAAGAAGCAAAAGAAGTTTGCCTTCTGCAAATATTACTGACATTAATGTCATTCATTATAGTTACCAAGTTATTCCTTACTTCTACTGATGTTCCCACTGAATATTTTCAAACCAGACATTAAATACAGGGCTCTCCAAATGTTGGTGTGGTTTAAGTATATTTATGTAGAATATTAAACGTTAAGTCAATTTGCTTGAATATCATCCACCTATTTTACATAATACACAACGAACTAATTAAAATCGTCCTAAAAAATAAGAACCACTGCACATCCCTGCCTAGGCTTTCAGTAAACAATGCTCTCACTCTTTTCTAAGGCAGTTTGAGGGGAGAAAAAAGACAAAAAAAAAAAAAAAAAGGGGGATGGAGTGGGAAAAAAAAAACAGACAAAAGAACAGATTGAGACCACTGAGGTGTACAATTCAGCTTACAACAACTACAAAACAGTACATAAAGTAATGCTGACATTGTCCTTTTACTTTTTTTTTTTTTTTTTTTAAACTACTGCAGACATTGCCATTTTTCCAAAATTACCTGCATTACAATGTCTACAGTGCACAAACAGAAAATCATCAAGACCCTACCATCCCCTAAACAAGCATAAGTTTCCTCATAACCAATGGCCCTGTCCCTAAACCACCCCCCTCCCCAAAAAAAAGTCCAAGTACTGAATACAAACAAGTCAATCAAACGGATGAACTGAATGCTTGTGTTGGTTTGCAAATAGAAAATCTTTAGAACAAATTCACAACATATTTTAACAGGAACATTTTCCCCACACTGTGCTTGATGATCTTGATAAATGATACCTTTTGGTACACAGTGCCACAAAACTAAATTATTACCCCAGCAAATGAAACTTCTTTTGTATGGCTCCCTACAGGGAGATCCACCAATTAGCATTAAATGCTTCTTCAAGGATACTGGCTCAGATTTCTTCCACTGTCTCCCATAAGAAGGGCCCCGGCCGTAATTACAGAGCCTGACATAATGGACTCTTCACACAAACAAAACATACACACAAAAACACACACCCGTATCTGCAGATGCATTAAAATATTAAGATAACAAATGCAGCATTTTCAATACACATACATAAACCTACACTTCCTCTAGCTGCCCTTCCCTCTTCTTTCTTCCTCTCTCATACACACACACACACACACACACACTTTTTTGGTTTTGCTTAAGTCCTGAAAAATCAGTATTACCACCCACCTGAAGTGAAAAGAATCCCATAAATCTTTCAAGACCCCCCATTGTTTTTACCACTTTTAGCCTGTAAACTGTTCACCAGGTTTACATTCATACCGAAATCAATCCAACTCACTCTTATAAAAGGTCACCCATGAGGAAAAACAAGAAAGGGAAAATGGTCACATCAGAGATACAGGATATCACCAAGGGAAAAAAAGAGGGTGCTTGGAGGGTAAGAGGAGAAAATGACCATAAGAATAATTCTGCTCTCAAATCACACACTGTTTTCTAAATATTGTTTTTGTGCTGTTGTTCAGTTTTTATTGCACTGTAAAGGTTTGCAGCAGTGATTTTCAATTTGCAGACCAGGCTTTGAACAAATATGTCTCAGGTGAGATTTCATGGTATAAATTTATAGTCATTATATTGTAGAGCATCTTTTACTAGGTTATCAATGATTTAGCAGTTGTTATTTATTTATTTAAATGAACCTCACAATTGTGAAATTGCAAAAATAATCTGATTACAGCTGTGAAGAGAAGTTAGCAGAATTATACTCACAGTAATACAATTTTTTATTTTTTTATCTGAAATGTGCATCAGTAAAAGCGCTCCAGCATAACATTTCTGATGCAAAGCCAGCTTGTCCCCCCAAAAGTCAGGAGCTTTGCTGGCCTTAAGGGCTGAAAACAAAAGAAAATTCGAAAGAATTTCAAAAGACAACCCTGGCTCAGAACAATTCACAAAAAAGATACTCCATTTTGTAGTAAAAATATTTTTGAAAGGGGAAATTAAATTATATTAAACACAGCTGCCACAGTAAGATGCTACAGTTTTGCTTATTTAAAAAAAAATAATAATAATAATAATAATTATTAAATATTCAATACCCAAACACATTCTGTAATTTAGAAACTGGGGGTGGGGTTGGGGGGTCGGAGCTGCTGAAAGTAAATGACTTATTCGTGCTCTCAAAGTTTCCATACATTCACCCATGCAATACAAGTAAATCTGAGGGGGAGGAAAAAACTAATTTTTTCCCCTCCCCCTCGGAAAAAAAAAAGGAAAAAAAAAACAAATCTAATGCAACAGAGCCTGAAAAATAATGTATGCTTTACACACAGAACTTGAATAATAATCTTGTCCTCTACACATTTAAAAGGACTTGCAAACACCTCTGCTAAGAGTATGAAATTGTTCTTTTCATGGAATTCAAACCACCTACCATATGCAGTTTGATTTACATTTAATATTAAAAGATAAATCTTTTATAAGCCATCATACAGAAAGGTTAAGGTGACATCAGGCTGCTCCCAGTGACCCTACTTTGGCCAGGAATAGTAAACCTAACAAAAGAAACTTTAAAAAGGCTTGACTCAACTAAAACAAGGCAAATAGACCTTTAGCGGCTGTTTCTTATTGCAAAACATCCACACTCAAAAAATTATGTTTGAAAAGTGTGGGAAGTCGAGGTTCTTTCTGTGTTTGCTGTGCATTCCCAGTTGTTTGGTGCAAATTACTGGAACAAATAATGTTGCAGTAATCTGAGTAGAAGTAAGGGACCTGCTGTCAAAAGCATCAAGTAAGGTGCAATCAGATAATTATTTCTTTTTCATAGTTGGGGGGGAGCTCAAATACTTAAAGTTGGCATTAAATATCTTTATAAACAATAATAAAAAATACCTAAAACCACCACATTAAAGGATGTCAAGTCCTTCAGCCTTGAAAGTCATTCTAACGGTAGCTCATATTTTAGCATAGTACTCTGTAAATATCTAGAGCCTTTTGTGAGCCTGCAGTAGGAGACATGTTAAGGCACTTCAGTGAGTATAAAAATGTTTCAATCTGGCAGGCTGTGGCTCGGCTTATTTTCCTGTAGCTATTACATCAGGTTTTATCTATTATCTCAAACAACTCTGAAGTCGCCTTCTCTCTCTCATTCAGCTGATATGTTAAAAAAAAAAAAAAAAACAAAACAAAACACAACAACAAAAAACTAACACCCTGTGGATTTTTTTAATTTTATTTTCATTATTCCTTTTTTCCAGAGATGTTTCCAAATCTTTCTTCATCTACCAAATCCTGACTTGTCAATTCTGACTGTGCCTTTTTATTGCAAGCCTCAAATAGACTCCGGAATGTATAGGTTTTTTTAAAACATGAATGTCTAGTTCTGGTGTAAAGCATAATACAAATGTGGCAATCTAACACTGGAAAAATGTCTTTAAAAAACAAACAAAAAAATAAATAAATAAAGGGGGGAAAAAAAGAAAAAAGGGGGGGGGGGGGTGTCAAATGCCAAACGCTGGTGTGTGCAAAAGCTGATGTTTGTGCAGTGCAAAGCCAGGTTTGCTTCTTCTATCGTCCTGAGGAAAAGAGAGCCACCAGTTACTAATTTGGCTTGGGAGTTCAAATATGCAAACATGCTCTTGTTCATCATCTTATTTCAAGTCCATTAAATAACCTAAATAATCATTCATCTGGTGAGCTGGGATGTGCTACATCCAAACACAAACCCTGTGTGGTACTCACCGGTCTGGTACTCTGTTGTGTTGGTACCTAAGAGGCTTGATGCTTCCCTGACAGTTGTTCCCTGTCCTCTGCCTCTGCCTCAGAATTGGCTGAGTGGTACTCGGCCACATACAAGCTTTTATCAATGCTTCCAGGGATGGGCTTTATATCAGTCACCAGTTGGTCCTCGATAGCCTTCAGGTTAAAGCGGTCTTCTGCTGTGATCAAATTAATGGCCAGACCCAGGTGGCCAAACCTCCCTAAAGAGGGAAGACTTTTTAAATGTTCTTTATTTTCATTAGACGCAGTTTCTAAAGAGTACTTTATTTCCTTTGTAGTTTATTCCTAGATCTACAGAATTACAAAAAAAAATCAAAACAAAAAAAACCAAAAAAAAAAAAATAAAAATTATATATTATTGAAACCTATGACTGTCTCAAGACCAGGGACTGGCTTAATTACAGAAATTACAGAAAAATTAATTGATTGATTGTAGGATGCTAGTAGGATGCTATATATATATATATACATACACACACACATACACACACGCGCATATTTTTATTATATAATATATAATAATATTATATAATATAAAAATATGCGCATATATAGCAGGAATTTGAAATGAAAGACTAAACATGGTACACTGTAGAGAAAGGATTGACAGAGGCTTTTCAAACATGCAATAATATATCACCTGAGCGCCCAATACGATGCAGATAAGTTTCTGCATTCTTTGGAAAGTCAAAGTTGATGACCACATTCACTGCCTGGATGTCGATTCCTCTGGTGAACAAATCTGTTTGGAACACATTCGGAAAATGAGGCACACAACTTTTGTTGTCCATATTTATACTTGTCAATTTAAAAGTGATTAGTCAGTTATTATAACTGAATGTTTTTCTGTGCCTTTAAAGTGACATTTAAATTAGCCACAACCAAGAAAACATTAACTTCAATGTGAATGAGTTAAGCTGCTGCAGGTAGAATAGAATGTGAGATCATATGCAGACCAGAAGACTGAAGTAAATGGAAGTATTTAAAACCTTGCAACATTACATTAAACTCTATTCTTTCAACAGAATGCCACAAATGTGGATTTGCCTGATCCTTTAAGAGTATGTAGTGGGAACTCAACACAGAAAGGTGGTGTCAGGAATAGAAAGGTACCTGTGCAGACAAGATTTCGGCACAGTCCATTTCTGAAGTCATGGAAAACACGATTTCTATACTCCTGTTGGGGGAGAGAAGGAAAAAAAAAAAAGTCATGCAACCCATCTGGACTTCAGTACTTTAAGTACATTGATAGACAACATACAACAACATACCTTAAACACACTGTCACACTACCTTCCTAAATAAAACAAAACAGTAAAAAATCTGATACGTACTTGCATCATCTTGGCATGGATGTAAAAACATGAGTAGCCCAGCTGAGTAATTTTCTTTGCCAGGAGCTCCACTCTTTGAGTAGAGTTGCAGAAGATAATTGACTGATTAATCTGGAGCTGTGAACAGAGACATGAAAATGCATGAAGGAATGTCACTTTAACCTATAAAGTCAGAATCATAATGTGTGCATATGTTTACCCTTGAGAAGAGTGTGTTGAGGCAGTGCACTTTCTGCCTCTCAGTGACATAGGCATAATACTGAGTAATGCCTTTCAGAGTTAGTTCCTCCATCAGATTAATCTCGTAGGGCTTCTGCAAGTGCTTTGTCTGTAAGAAAGAAAACAAAGGATGCAGGATGGCTATAATTATGCAAGTCTGTATTACATTTAAAACTAAGTGCTCAGATTAATCCCTTTAAACTTTACCATGAATTTCTGCACACTGATAGGAAAGGTGGCAGAATAGAGCAGAATCTGTCTGTTCTTGGCCAGGAAGCTAATTATGTCCTCAATAAGCACCACAAAGTCCTGGGAAAGCAATTTATCAGCCTGCAGAAAATAGAGGTTTAAGAGAGAGAAAAAAACCAAACCAATATAAATCTTGGCTGGTTAGCTTTCAGACAGCTTAAATGGTTCATCATAGAATGTTAATGTTGATATAAAAGTACAACTAAAAAATAGCTGGGAGCAAAAAGGCTACAGATTTAATCCACCACTTCATAAACAAATTCAATCCCTCATCCAATGTCCAAACAAAATACTCAACACTGCACAAACTATTACACAAGACAGCAACATTTTTCGTTGTGCTATGTTTAAGCACCATCATGTAATCTGTGGCAGTGCTATCTAATACAACATATTTAATGTATTCACTCACCTCATCCATAACCATCATTTGAACTTTATCCACTTTGGCTACTCCCTTCTTGATCAGGTCCAGAATCCTGCCTGGTGTCGCTATGACAACATGCACTTCAAAACAACAAAAAGAAGATTAGATAAAATATATTTTTTTAAATCCCTAAAATCTAAGAAGAAAGGCACTGTTGAGGTGTTAGGAACTAGTTAGTGCGATATTACTGCTTTAGAAAACTACAGAAGTTTAATGGAAATTAAGCTTACATGCAAACGGCAATTGATAAATACATTCTGAGCTAATGAACCATATCTTGTTTTAGTTGAATAAATACTACTTATCCAGGTAATAAGTACAATCATGTGTGAAGAAAATCTTTTCCAAGAGTGTCATTTCATATAGGAAATTTAATCCTACTTATTTAACTGTGAACAAAGAGTGACTGTGATCTAAACTGATATGGCAAAGTAAACTGATTATTACCAGTGTCGTCCAGGCGCATGATGTCATCTCGTAAATTTGTTCCACCAGTGGTTGCCATAACTTTGACTCCACCAAGATGCTTACTAATCTGGATACTGATCTGACTGACTTGCAGAGCAAGCTCACGGGTGGGAACCATTACTAAGGCTATCAGAGAAAAAGACAAAGAACAGAGAATAGAAAAAACCTAATTAAATGAGAAAACAAAACAACAAAAAACTCAGGTCCACATACATGTTTACAGTTTGACAAAACAAAAAGCCTATGAGACATGTAGGCTATAGTACCCTGAATGTGGTCTTTCTTCAGGTCTATCCTCTCCAGCATAGGAATCAAATAAGCCCCACTTTTTCCTGTCCCATTTTTGGCACGAGCCAGGATGTCACGGCCAGAGAGGGCAATGGGTATGCTTTCCTCCTGAAAGCAGAAAATAAAATCTATCCTTTAAAACGCTGGCTAAGATAAACTAGAATAACCTTGGAATTGTGGCTGCTTAGTTAATGAGATTGCTTCTACAGACATGAAGTAATTAGGAAGTTCAGTCACCTGGATGGGGGAAGGTTTTTCCCAGCCCATTTCAAAGATCCCCATCAACAGCTCCCTCTTTAAGCAGTAATCCTCAAACTCATTCCCCTTTGTGGCAGTTACGTCCTGTCAAAAAAATGTTTATAAATATTTAGTTCTCTCAAATATCAGTTATAGCTTGACTCTCAGCAAATGACCCAAACATGAAGTGGTTCTCACAACATACAATAAAAAAGATAAGACACTACTGAGTTGTGTACTCTGGATAAATTAATGTGTGTGATGGGGGGACCAATTAAAATAAAGGTGACATTTGATCTCTATATCCCCTCTCTCTGTATATGCAGGACAAGCCTTGCTAGCTCTTGTAATAAAACAAGTATTTTTATAGTAGAGGTAAAAAGTTATTTACAGATGTTTTGACTCTATTGTCTTTGGGTGGGAGATGTAGGCTCTTTTTCCAGTCATCACCAAACCTGAGAAAGGCAAGAGAAGCAAAGAGAAACAGGGTAATTGGGTGTAATGTTTGACACATCTTTCTTTTCTGATAAAGTGATTGTTAAGCTCACCTGATTCCAGGTCCTTCTTGAGAGCTGCCAGCAGATTTCTGGATCACAGTAGGAGCCTTCCCAGTGTGACCACTTACAGCTATAGGACCTGTCTGAGAGGCTGGCTTGGGCTGTCCTCTGAACTGTCCATTCTGCTTGTTGATCCCCATTACAACAGGCCCTAGGTTTTCCATCCTTGCACTTGCCATCCTCTTCTTGTTTCTTCCTTGTTTTATTTTCTTTTTTTTCTTTTTACAATGGAACACAAGGGCTCAGAGAATTTTCAAAAAAGTATTTACAATATCCTCAAAGCCGTAATTAGAATATCAACTGAATTTTTTATATTTACAATTGCATTTACGTATACGTGCAGTATGACCTCTTCAAATAAGAGCAACTGACGTCACAAGAATAGATGTAACAAGACTCTTCCAAATGAAGAGAAATAAACATTTATATGCATAAATATAGGACACCTGCTGAGAGTATAGAAAATTATACACAAGCAGGTTTGAGACACACAATTCCTGCAACAGAGCAGCTAAGGCAAAATGAACTAAAGAGAGTATTGCCAAAATGTTTCTTTTCAGCTGCTAAAGTTCTCTCTCTCTCCTGATTTCTTCTGTATTTATGTATGTTGCACTTTTTCTTTTCATTCCAGTCGTCGGTACTTCTTCCCCAAAGTGTGCGCAGTTTAATCCTTCAAAGTCCTGTTCAAAGCACTATCCAGTTTTTTAGCGTATTTGTACAGCTGTTAAAAAAAGCAGTTTCTCTGAGGTTCAAAATCTGTAATGTGCAATACTCCAGGGAGACAAAAGTTCAAAGCACATTACAGCTTTCAGCTCCCCTTACAGCACACAAATAGCCTACGTCCAGCTTCCAGGACTTAGGCTGCTAACTCAGTGTCAGTGTATGTGCGCCAAAGTGTGAGTCAGAGTGTTTGCATCTGGAGCGTGTATCCTCTCCTCCTTGTCGTCTTCCAACTAGACTTGTACCCCTTTCACCTACAAAATCTTGAAAAGAAAAACAAAAACCAAAAATCATTGTTCATTTGGAGGGAACAAATAAATTTAACATTGCCAGCACTGATTAACCTCTGCCTGAAACCAAAGCTTCACATTTAAAATCAGATCTCCTCTACTCTTGCCTTCAAGGGCTGCTCAAGCACACCTGGCTCAACTCAACTGATAACTGCCAGGTTTAGTGAGTGTGGAGACCAGATATCCGCCTCATATTCATATTTTTTAAAAATATTTTTATATATGTATATATATATATATATATATATATAAACGTTTACCAACATAAAGGTGTCTAAAGAGTAGTCAGCATGTAACTCTCATAGGTAAATTAGGGACCAAGCCAAAGTAAAAGTGCTGCTTCTGTAGTCAAGAATACAACCGTACATGAGGTGTTATGTAGGAAAAATAATCAGCGTGAGACTAAACTTGTTCAGTATTTTTTTTTTCTGATCTGTGAACTGGTTTTGCTTTTTCACCCCAGAACTGCACTTACAGCTCAAAGGTCCTGCTAGATCTGTGCTGTAGTTTTAGCCCATAGTGACTGAATCAGAATTCAAAACTTGATATAAACTGATAATTTTACAACTGCACAGAACCATTCGTGGACAAGAAAGCACAAGACTTAAATTAGAAATGTCAAACTATATTGACTTCTTGGTTAAAGTGCTCTATAGTAAAACTACATACACTCTGTGATATAAAACAGTCACTGTATGATGTGCAAACCCTGTTCATAACAGGTAAATGATGATCTTTATCTGGGTACATCTGAACGTCTTCAAAGATACATTATTTACTCACTGAGCCCGATTTATTAGAGATGACAGCACTAAGAGAAAAGATACTACATATTTTGAGAATCGGGGAGGTTATTACACCTGAATAACAAACATAGATATTGTTACAGTAGCGAATATACAGAATTAACACTTTCTGAGCTTACATTTTTACAAACCCAACCATATACACATACACCAATTTATGTCTGAAATCCTACAAATCTTTTTACTTGGAGTTAAAAGAGCCAGAAAGTGTCGAGGTTTGCCCTCCGAGCCGCTAACGGTGCTCAGCTTAGGCTAACGCTTTAGCTCGCTGGCTGCGCTTCAATAAAAGCCAAGCGGTGAAATCTCCACATACTGTCCGCTACGCTGACGAGACTCGGTCGATAACCTGAAGTTACCCGCAAAGAGATTTAAAAAGTCCAGAAATGGGTGCTAACTTTACTGTCTTTGGTCGGCAATTAGCCCCTTCAACGCTAGCGATGCTAGCGCTAACGTTAGCCCGCTCATATACACACACTCACACGGCGATGTTTTCGACGGTTCGTTTCAAAACACGCACCTCCGCTCTTCTCCTCCTCGCCTTCTTGTGTGTATTCCTGTGTATATGTCGGTTTATTCACCAGGTAGGCAAATACGGTTTTCCAAACGGCTAAGCTCGTCTCAGACAACTCGCTTCTTTTGTTATGTTTCCTTTTTTTTCATCTCGATCGACCTCCCTCCGCCTTGCCCTACAGCAGAGACGGGCTACAGCGCCCCCTGCAGCTCGGAGGCTCTCGTTTCATCTCCCTGTTTTTGTTTCTACAGGGTCGAGCCATGAGATATGTTGTGTCTCATGCGAAGACAGCGGTGGCCTAGTGGTTAGGAAAGTTACCCCGGATCGGAAGATTGTGGATTCGATTTCCTCACCAGTAGGGTAACCTGAGGTACCCTAGAGCAAGGTACTGTCCCCATCACTGCTCCCTGGGTGCTTTCAATAGCTACCCCTGGTGTGTATGGGTGAAATGCAGCGGTTGAATTTTGTTGTGCTGTGTTTCACAATGACAACAGTTGTCATTTTAAAAGATCACCTTCTAACTCACTCAGATTGATACTGAAGTATGGATATTTGTGAATTTCTGATCTTATTTTATCCTCTCTCTCTCTCTGTCTATCTATCTAGTTCTCTCCCTCTCTTAGGCCTTTCCTGCAGACAACGGTGACCAGTATGGTATCCTTTGAACTACAAAAACAGCAGGTATGCAAAACTAAAATTTGCAGTGAATATATAGCCAGTACAGCTATCTGAATTTTTTTGGGGGGAAAAGGAAAGCCGTTGGTGTAATGAGCAACAGACACTGAACCAGGCAGTCAAGGAAAACAACAACAGCTGATGACAGGCAAACTGAGAGAAAACCCCAAACAACATTTTGTGATTTCACAAACAATCTCCACTTACCACTTTCATGGGGCAGGGTGGAGGTGTCACAATCACATACAAAACACTCAGTAAGAATCGTGGACATTTTACAAAAAATGCATTCCAAATAATCCAAACACTATCATGCAGCAAGACTTCATCGTCTTCTTTTTTCTTTCAGCTGCTCCCCTTTAGGGGTCGCCACAGCACCTGTTTCCTTTTCATCCCGTATTCTGCATCTTCCTTCCAACCAACAACCTGCATGTCCTCTCTCACCACATCCATAAACCTCCTCTTTGGTCTTCCTCTTTTCCTCCAAACATCTAACCTAAACTGTCCCTCTAATATACTCATTTCTGATCCTGTCCATCCTCGTCACACCCAACGAATTTCCATTCTTTATCCTCTTCATCACTGCCCGTACTTCCATCTTGCTTATTTGCTGCACTCCCTGGTTCACTACCCTCACATCATCCAATCTTCTCTCTCTTTCGCTCTCTCTCTCACACATTTTCTTCATCCATCAGCTGCTCAAAGTACTCCTGCTCAACACGCTCTGTTCACTTGTGAGAACGTTTCCATTTCTATCTTTAATCGCCCTGAGCTGCTGCAAATCTTTCCCAGCTCTGCCTCTCAGTCTAGCCAATCGGTAAAGGTCCTTTTCTCCCTCTTTACTGTCCTCTTTACTAACCTCTCATACAATTCCCCAAACACCTTATCTTTAGCCTTCGCCATTGCTTTCTTCGCCCTGCGCTTCATCTCCTTGTACACCTGTCTACTTTCTTCATCTCTCGCACTTCTTCTTTGCCTCCTTCTCCCCCTTCTTCAGTCCAGATGTCACACGAGTACCTTTGCCTGCTGTCTGCCTTACCAGTCTTGCAGTAATTGCAATGTGGTAACTGTTTACTACCTCCCAGTGCTACCTCCCAGTGACTGTGTACATATTTTTTTGGATATTAACAGTTTCCATCATTTGGAAATGAATTTAGCTCTGGAACTGGAATTATTTTGGCTTAAATCAGTTGAGGGGCAAAGATAGAGATGGCCATGGGTCACATTTGTCAAAGTAATGTCAACACTGAGGAAAGAATCATCTTTTTGACCTTTAGCTATCATGTTTAGCCTAGCTGCTTTACTTCAGGCTTCTTAGTCACAACATCTGTATAGGAGTTAATACACTCATGTTTTGTAAAATTAAATAGCAAGGCTTATCGCCTGCAAAACAACATTCAATTCACTTTTGCATCATGTTAAGGTTTTTCATCATCAGCTTATCAGAAGCTAACCCTGCCAAAATGTTGTCACCTTTTGACAGCTATTTTAACAATGAATACAAACTGCCTATTTTGCAGTTCTGTGTTTATATATGGATTAAAAAGACTAAGAATGGTACATTTTAAAACAACCTTTTTGCGCATTATTTTATTACCAATAAAAACATTCATTTCTCTCACTTCATTGTTGTATTTGTCATTAAACTTTTACTTCATTAAACTGAACCATTTTTAAAAGTGAGGAGAATTCATGTTTGTATTAGAAGATTCCTTTAACATATTTACATCACATTATGAGTAACACCAAACTTATTTACACTCACTGTCTACATGAGTGAAATTCTACAATGAAATTCTCCTTTTTTTATAGAACCGCAATGTCTGGCTGTAGGGAATCTGCTGTCAAGCTTAATTTGTCAGCCAGTTTTTACCTCTAGTACCAATGATGAGTTTCTGATAACAGCACTGCTGTTGACAAACTATTATTTATGTGGTGTTTTCCATGGGCAGAATTTTTTGGTCAAAAATAGACCATTGATGAAGGACAAGTACATGACTTATGACTTACGCATTAGGATGCAGAATGGGCAACAACAAGAATCTCAAAGTCTGGTCCTTGAGTTCCTGAATTCAGCACGGTTTGATGATTTCCTGCTCAGACACACCAACTTAAACCCAATTGGTAAATTTCCAGCTTGAGCGGTCATGTCTTAACAGCCAAATCGCAAAAAAGTGCTTTCTCCCAAGTTTTTGGGCAAGATCTTATAACAATACACCAAGATGAGCGTTTCTAATGAAGTGACCTGTTTACATATTTCGTAAGCCCGATCATTGCTTGTATAGCTCACTGCTGCAAATCATAAACCCATCAGGGACTCTGAGGAAGAGAGAAAAGTGACTGATATGACTGTTTACAGATTACAGTTCTCTTAACCAAAAACAGATGCAGTAGTTTTGAAGGAT
Source organism: Hepsetus odoe (assembly GCA_017165825.1). Taxonomy (NCBI): domain Eukaryota; kingdom Metazoa; phylum Chordata; class Actinopteri; order Characiformes; family Hepsetidae; genus Hepsetus; species Hepsetus odoe. Next base: position 19,553,536 of record CM029368.1, read on the forward strand.
TTTGTGCTCATATGGGTTTGGGTGAAGCATGACTCATGAGCCTCCTGGCTTTGTCCTAGCACGCACTGCAGTTTCCTTCTGCTGATGGAGGATGGGCATTTTAGCAAAGTCAGTGGAGCAGAAATTGTGGTGGTGATGGTGTGGAGGGTGGGTTGTTACCATACTATATAAAGCAGTTTTACACGTCTTTGGGCCTTCAGTTTTGCTTGTTAAAGTACCATTCTTTGCAAAAGTAAAATGAAGCTCTACTACTAATGTATTCAGTCATCAGATCTAATGGCAGCATCGCAATAAGAAAAATGCCGACAGGCTAAATAGACGTTTCTATGGCATTTTAAGTGCAAATATCAGTTCATGTGTTTCCAATGCAGGCGCTATCCTACTATAGCTCAATCCTGCATATATATTTTACTACTGGTCTGGTGTAACTCCATCCTCTAACATAGTGGAAGGGCAGGCAGTAACAGCTGGTAGGCAGGGATGGCTGAATATAGTAATTATGCTCAGCAGGGGGTACAGAGAGAGAGAAGATAGCACTATAATCCTCACTGTTGATTGATAATTGGTTTGGGACAATCCAGCAATCCAATTAGAAGATGAATTACAGCGTTAAGATATTTATAGCCATTTTATTCTTTCATCTTCCATGAGGTCTCTTTTCATTAGTTCATCATGACATGCTGAAGCATAAACTTTATGACCAGAGAAAAAGGGAAAAAAACAAAATGAGTGTCAAGCATGGTGAAAGAATTCAGCAGCTTGGGAAAGCTTACAAGCTTAACATGTAAGATGTCACTGTGCACATCACTGCTGGTATAGTCAGGGTGCTTGATGAAATGCTGGAGGGGGGAGGGGGGAGAAAGAGCGGTATTGCTCTGCATTTTCTCTAACGCAGGCCAGTGGTTTAACCACACTGAAGGGGTAAATGAGAATTCATTAATTATGTTGTATTACTCTGTTATACAGTCATTCCCACTAGCTGTGTTGTATCATATTGACTGTTGACCATCTTTATAGTACAAAACTGCAGTACACAGTTCAAGCTTATAGCTACGGTCCTTCACCTGGGGCTTCACCGCTTTTCATAGAATTTCCAAAGAAACTACTGAACTGTTTTATCTACAATATCTAGTTTTTGATACTACTAATTCATTGCAGAAGTCCTAGTTTTGCTGAAGACTGAATTTGAAATTTAATGCTGGAGATACACTGCACAATCTAGGAAACATTTTTTTGTCCTTTTCTTCATTCAGCTCATTAACCTGATTCTTACACATTTCTCTGCCCCCCCATATCACAGCATAATTTATAACTGCATGGAACAGTACATGATGAATGTACTGTTTGTGATGAATGTACCGTCTGTTGTGCTGTCTGTTGTCTTTGCACTTGTTGCGTTGTCTTGTCTTATGTTGTGTCTTTTGTTGTCTTATGTCCTATGTTGTTTCTGATGTCCTATGTGTAGCACCGGGGTCCTGGAGGAACGTTATTTCGTTTCACTATGTACTGTGTATATGGCTGAAATGACAATAAAATCCTACTTGACTTGACGGAACAAAAGCCATCAGATTACATTATGAAATCAACAAAGTCAAATCCAGTGTTCGTTTTATTCTTTTCAAACAATGTCTAAATACACATAAAAGATATGTATAAGTTTTATGTGTGAAGTGGGGACAAGCGACAGAAAATGGATGGATAGATTTGTGAAGTGTAACAGTAGCTATTTATTGCTGTCATCTAAAAAAAACCTTCACTATGCATAAATACTAGAAATAAAGCATGTATTTCTAATATATATATATATATATATATATATATATTTTTTTTTTTTTTTCCTTTTCCCCCTCCAAAATATCTGCATAATTAAATCATTAAGATGAACACAGTCCTTCAGAGCTGTTTGATGAGAAACATTCCTTTCTTAAAAAGTTCCTGTGTCAGAAAAGTTTAGAGTGATGCTAAAAGAAATCAGTTAGTCTGAGTGCTAAATGCCTCTTAAAAAAAAAATAAATAAAAAAATAAAATACAGAAGCAAATACACACACATTAATAAAAACTCACATGAAAGTTCACAGGATTTAGATTCTAATTTAAATAGCAAGAGAGCTGACAGCCCCGATTCCTTTCACCACTGCTATATAGAAACTTGACTTTCTCCATCTCACTGAAAAATACAATAACATTGAATCCATCATCATCATATAACATCCTCATAATAATGCACAGGCCATTCTAAACCTGTAAAAGGGTATTAAAACATTATATTCCTTTATTCCACAAAACCGTTACAAACCATGGACATTAAAATTGGTATATGAAAGCAAGCTGGTAAAAAAGCCACATTATATGCTTTGGTTTGTTATTATAACATTCTTGTGCACATGATATGCTTGGGCACAATGGTCTAATGCACAATGGTCTAATGGTCTCATCTGTCAACATCAGATTTTTTTTTTTATTTGTGAAATGAAAGTAGCACAGTGCTGAACATCTACACAAATCATGCAACATGTTCAACCTCTGCAGTCACTCGAATTTGCTTTCACAAAAAAAAAAAAAAAGAGCCTCTAAATTTAGCCTCTTTTAGTGCCATTTATAAGGACTGCTGTGGTGTATTGGGATCAGTATCCTGCCTGACAGTAATGTTAAGGCTACAGATCCAAACACAGCATTTAAGTTGGATTTCCCAACTGCCCAACACCTCTGGCATTATTCACTCATTCAGACTTGAGCTTTTTCAAATTTAAAATGTTTGCTGGTGCTTTAGTTAGCCTGAATCTAAATACTGTAAAGTGAACAGAGCTGTTTTCATGCACGCAAGTTGACATCAAATAGAAACAACTCCTAGTTCACAGCAGCCTTTGGCACTTGTTGCGACAATGGTTTCACATTTATTGAATGATTGAAGATTAAAGCAGGATAAAAGCATTCTAAATGCTTTCCCACAACTTGTTTTGAGTTAAAGTTTGTTCCATCTTTCTTCAATTTTTTTTTTGTTTCTGCTTTTCAGTGTGTAATTTTGTGCATTTTTTGTGAAATGTGTACTTCTAAAGTAAAAAAAAAGGCTTCTCTAATGCATCAACTCAATTGCTGATTTCGGGAAAACCTGAGAAAAAGAAAAAACACACTACTTCACTGCTAGAAGCTAGAATCCCCTATTCAGTCACATGATACAACCAATAGAAGAGGGTGAAGGCTTTGTCTAAGACATGTGAAGCCAAACCTCTACTGACAAAATGCTCAATTCATTTGAAATGAAATCTTAAGCAATTTTATTGCTACAGCTTGCAGTGCTAGAACTGTGCTGAGAAAAGGAGTGGGTATGTGTGGGCTCTGAATGGGACAATTTTGCACTAGTGGATGCAGTTCTATAGCCCATGGAAACCCTGTGAGGTCACTTTTGCTTGCAACTTACTAAAGAGGCACACATTACACAAAACACATTTTGTGAAACATTAAAAAAAAAATAGAATACATAGAAATATTATTTCTATAAATAGAAATATGTTTTTTTTTTGTTTTAAATATAAAAGGTCTTTCCAAGAAAAGTTAGATACTTTTCTGGTTTGATTCAAATTACTTTCCTATATTTCCTTTTAAAAAAAGTTCCTTTTCACTCTCCTTTACTCACTGACTAGTTTTTAAAATGACTTTCATTGTTTTTAGCATCAGTGTTTCCTAAAAGTCCAGATTACCCAAACGTGGATATTTTTTTCTGGTTGAGCTTTGGTTGCCTGTGTCATGTCATGCATTATGCTCAAAGACCTCTCGGATTCTTCCCACACAGATGTCCGATGCTTCCTGAGTCTCTTTGGAAAGCTGTAACAGGCTGAGAAAGCCATGCGGGAGGTCCTCCACCACTGTCAAAGTCACTGGTTGGCCAATGCACTTCAGCTTTTTGGCAAACATTACAGAATCGTCCAACAGGGCATCCAAAGCTGAGGCCTAAGGAAGAGAGTGGTAAAAAAAAAAAAAAACAGTAAAAGATCTTTTCATGGCAGTTGTGAAGCATCCATCCAGGTAAAATAGTATTTAAGAGCTGCATGTGTAAATGACACAAAGCCTGATCATCCATCCATCCATTTTCTGCCGCTTGTCCCAAACGGGGTCGCGGGGGAGTGCTGGAGTCCAACCCAGCGCACACAGGGCAAAGGACGGTTGCCAGCCCATCGCAGAAGCCTGATCATGACTGGGAAAAGTATCCCAATAAGATTGTTAGCTTTTAGTGTAAAAGTGACCCATGTCTCCATATTGTTGATGTCACCAAAGCTGGAACATGGAAGATCACAGGGCTTACGTTAAGGTAGTTATTAAGTGGATTGTGTGTCCAGGTAGCTGTTTTGTTGTGTTGTGTGTGTATGTTTTTGGTCGCAATTATTGGTAGCTGTTCTGATGTGTGCTTGTGTCAGCTTTTGCCTCAACCAAAAAGGAAATTGTGGAAGCAAGACTTTTTTCTTTAAGCAGGTAACACCCCAATTTCACACCAGATAGTAATGCATTTTAACATATTTGTCACTCCGCTATTCATTTCTTACCACTAGGTGCACTGGAGGAAGGCCCTTGAGCAGAATATCTGGTGCAAGTAAAGGAGACACAAACGGATTCTTCATTATTGGGGTGCAAGGGGTCCGAATCTCTGCAAGACACCCAGAGCGCAGTGGTTCAAAGCCATCTGGGAATTCCTTAGTGCACTGTAGCATGTCATTAGAGGCAGACACACTATCTGGAGTTCCATTGGCTGATCTTGTTGCAGGTGTATTGTTGACTAGTGACTGCAGCCAGTTAGCAGCTCCCTGTCTGATGTCCCCTAGCAACACCGCTGTGTCTCTTCCCAGAGCGCTCAGCGTGTCCAGCTGTTGCATAGGCTGCACTGACTCACTGTCTGTACCTGAGAAAGAACATGAGGTGGTGACAGTGAAAAAGTTATTGTAACGCATTGTAACTTGGAGTGTTTCTCTCACTGGTTTCAAGCCATTCCATGTAATTATGAATAACTAAGTAAATGAGAAGTACTGTATTTAGATGTTTTTTTAATTAAAATAACCAGTGCTCTACTTTTGACCTGTGCTATAATGTTTTGAGAAGGCAGCAAAGAGTTTTTTGTTGTTGTTGTTGTTTTGCTTGAGCTAAGTAAGTCATCGGTGAGCATCTGCTGAGTATGAACAGCTAGAAAATGAGAGAGACTTTTGAGTGTGTGTTTTACTACAAGATTGTTTTAAATAAAGCCTATTAAATTGTTCACCTGAACTTATTTTTTGTTGGAACCGTCACCTGAAACTGCATGACTTTAATAGGCGTTGTCATGTTTGTGATTTTAAACAATTTCTATTTGATTACAAAGGCCATGAAATGTTCTTGAGCTGGGCCATAGTTAGTATTCAGGTTTTTTTTGTTGCTTCTCACTACCAACCCCACTGAGTCAAGTTAAGTGGACCTGTAATGGCAGTTAGTAGCAACCATGCATTGAGAAAGTGTTTACCCCCTCTAAATTTGTCCCACTTAATTGTTTTATGTCTTTACACAAAATGTAGAATAATCAATAAAAAAAAATAGTGTCGTCGTCCTAATGTTCTCTTCATCTTATAACTTCTATGGGGATCAAAACAGTTTAAGATTCTAGAGTGACTTGAGAAAATGATTTCCTGATTTTGTTAAGTTATAATACTAAATTGTTTCTGATACAAAAAATTTATTATAATGCAAAAAGACAATCTGAGGAAACATAACTCAGTTTTCAAATGATCCTGTTAATAAATAAAGGACAAAAACTCTACAACAGTTATCATCCATGGAAAAACTTGACAAGGCCAAAATTTTAATTTTATATTTTTTGAGCCATTCACAGGTGTACTTGCAGTAATGCTTTTGACTGATGTCTCCTGCATAATTCAAATGAAATATGTGTATTGTGTTTATCCAGAACTAAACAATAATTAAAGCAATTATTTTACCAGTGTCTTACCAGTGTAAGCATTTATGCACTTATACAGCACGCTCAGAGGCAGCATTGGGTCAATTAAGGTTAGGAGACGGGAAGGCGAGGCATCTGTTGTCAGAAGTGTAGCCGGGTATGCAGCCATGATACCATCAGGTGTCCGTACACCATGAGATGTGGCCTTCATCGAAACAGTAAGACACAGGTTTCCACCTGCACTGTCCCCCGCCAGACACACACACTCTGCTGTTGACCCTTGAATAAAACATGAAGACAAAATTTAAAGGTCTATCTTCCCCTCAAAATCCAAACTATGTTTTGTGTAAATCTTTTGTGTTTGTGTGTGCCTTCATGAAGCACAAACCCAGTAAATGACAGTTCTTTAGGGCCCAGCAGTAAGCATAGAAACACTCCTCCAGCGCCCGAGGGAAGGGGGCTTCAGGGGCCAGTGAGTAATCCACAGAAAGAATTGGCACGTTCAAATCTCTTGACCAGGTTTTCAAGTAACTCTTTCAAAAAAAAAACCAAAAAAAAAAAAAAAAACCATAAAATAAGTACAAGACCAGCATTTGTTTGAGAGTGACTAAAAAGGGACACATTGAAAATATGTTTTGTATACTTCATGAGATCTGGAGGTCTGTGCAACAAATCCTCCCCCGTGGAAATGGATGAGGAGCCATGGAGAGTGTGACTTCCTTTGGGTCCTAAAGGCCACAGAACGAGAAAGTTGAGGTCCTTCAGGTCTAGAAAGTGCCAGTAGCTCTGCACTGTCCTGTGGAGAGAATTCGGTTATTAAGCTGACTGGACTAGCTCAACAAAACCTGACTCTTCCATGAATTCCTAGCAGTTTCAATTTACATTTATACGTTTATGGTATTTATCCGACTGTTCTCCAGAATGAGCTTAAAAAGGGATTAAATATCTAAAAATTGCACTTTCATTGCACAGAGAGAAAGCATACCTGTCCCTCGCGGAGTGTGTGAGAAATAAGACGCATGTGCACAGGGCCTGGCCCCCAGTGTGCAACTGGAGGGGACACAGTGACTGTCAGGTTTGGGTCTGCAGCTAGAGGCAAACTCAGTGGCTCTCCAGGAACCGATAGAGTCAGGTTTACTTGAACTGTGTTAGATGTGATTCTTGTTAAACTCTGAACAGAGAATGAAGGCGAGACAAAGAAATAAATCAAAATCAGTTCCAGTTTTGCAAATGTCACAAATTGACAGAAACCCTTTTACATTACATTACTGAACATACCACTCAAATTCAAGCTTGAGTAGTGCTTAAAGTCAACCTGAAAACTAATGCACACTGAGTATCACAAGCATTCCGACTTACTGATATCAGCTCTGTCTCTGTGATGTTCCAAAAGGTTTTCCAGAACTGCATATCCAGGTTTTGAGTGATGCGTTCAAACTCTGCACCCCTTAACTCAGGGTCCATCACGTACTTCCCAGATGTAAAGAGAGAGAGAGCCGCCCTCCCTAGAGACAGAAAACAAAACGGCAATGAATAAACTTAAAAAAAAAAAAACCCACACTACCTCCTTAAATCCCTTTTCAGTGTGGGGGACATGGTGGGGTGGTCATTTAACAAATTAAGATAACTGGTCCTCATTTTGATCAATTTGATCTTGATAACTGGTCCTCAGTGTCATTTATTCATTGACTTCTACGAGGGTGAAATGCACCTATAATGCTAATTCTACCACCAACGGCAGCGAGGATAGGGGACATGTGTAGTTACCAAATGATTTGTAACCCAGCTTTATGAGGAGCTATATGATTGTTTGTGATTCATAATAATCAGCAACCAGACTATTCCAGAACTTGTTCTTTTCCTTTCACCACATTGGATCATCAGTCTCCATATCCATAAACCTCTTCTTGGCCTTCCTTTTTACTTTGCCTGGAAGCTCTGTCTTCAAAATCCGACTCCTAATATATTCCTTGTCTCTCGTTTGCACATATCCAAACCAATCTTCCCTTCCTGACATTGTCTCCAGATAATCCAATCTGAACCGTCTCTCCAATATACACATTTCCAGTCCCAATGTAAATCTCAGCAATTTTTCTCTGCCACCTTCAGCTCAACCACTTGTCTTTTCGTCAGTGTCACTGTCTCCAAACTGTATTGCATTGCTGGTCTCACTACCATGCTGTAAACCTTCCTTTTCACTCCTGCTACTTTTCTCCACCCATTCCAACTTGCCTGCACTCATCTTCACCTCTCTTTCATACATCTCATTGCTCTGAACTGTTTAGTATTTAAAGTATTTACCACCACCTTTGCCACCTCTACAACCTGCTACACCTGCTACAGATCACAATTTCATCTGCAAACACAATAATCCTCAGGGACTCCTGTCTAACCTCATTTGTCAACAGTAAGGCCCATCCGTCACTTCTCCTGCATATTTCACCACTGTCACACTTCCCTCATGCATATCCTGTACTACTCGGACATCCTTCTTTATATGCCATGCTGTGGCTGACTAGTTTTATTCCAGAAAAATTGAAACCAGTACACTTCTTCTCCACTCATCAGGCATCTAGTCACTTTCCAAGATTGTTTTGAGCAACCTGGTTAGAAACAGCACTGCCATCTCTCCTAAACACCTCCATGCCTCCACAGATATGTCATTTAGACCAACAGCTTTCCCACTCTTCATCCTCTTGTAAATGTAGCTCTTTACATTTTTAATATATATTCACAGCAGATCTGAATTCAACTGACCTATTCTAGTCTGCTGTTTTTTGTAGTTCTCTCCAAAGGATACCATACTGATCACCACTGTCTGCAGGAAAGGCCTAAGAGAGGGAGAGAACTGGATAGAGGAGAGAGAGAGAGAGAGAGAGAGAGAGAGAGAGAGAGAGAGAGAGAGAGAGAGAGAGAGAGAGAGAGAGAGAGAGAGAGAGAGAGAGAGAGAGAGAGAGAGAGAGAGAGAGAGAGAGAGGCAATTCTTTTAACAATCATTAAATGTGTATGTTTTTGATTAGTACTGTTAAACTAGTTACTACATCAATACAAGTATAAGAAAAGATCTGGTGGCTAAAGTTTGCTTAGTTGTTATTCTAAAGCAACTACTGGACTAAAGAACATTGCTGTATGAAAGCATTATGCACTTAAGCAAATTGTTCAAAATTGTTTTCCTTGGCAAAAAGTTTTAACTTATTCCAGTAACACAATATCTCACACAAATACACTCAGCAAAATATAATCCAATAAGGTAATCAATTCTTTTATATTTACTGCCTCACATGAGCAGCATTTAAGAACACAGACTCAGCTCCAGATTTCTCTTTGATGCACAGAGCCATCACCTGATAAACTGTACACTTTCAATAGCAGCACTTTAAAAGGTTTAATATATATTTTCAGGTGCCTAAAAACTTTTAAGTGCAGACATTGCTGGTAATGGCAGCTTATAATCACCAAACCTATCATGCAATTGTTACATCTGCACTGGAGTCCTTAACAGACTCCATTTCCCATGAATCCACTATGCATACAAACATGGTCACCACAAATCACAATGCCCAACAACACAAGTGCTCAGGATCCCCTGAGTGGTGATGATTCACAGGCGTATTCACTCTTGCTCTTGGCATTGGCTGGGTATCTATATATATGACTCTTCTCTCTACACTCACTAGAAGCAATCGCAGAGCAGGACTGTCTAGTCTGACCTTTGCTAAGCCTGCTTTCTCTTATTGCATGTCTGATTTTTGACTCTTGTCTTACTACCTGCTTTCTTGGATTTTGTACCCACTTCCTGTTTCTTTTTGACTTTGCATTGGATTAGCCTTTGTATTTATCTGCCTTGCCTTCTTTCACAAAACAACAGAACCACACTAAACTGAACTGGCAATAAACCACAATCACTTGTGTCTCTGACACTGTAAAACAATGCTACAAATGATTATGTCTACAAAAGCATTTATATACACAAACAATAATAGCCACTTTAAACAGTACATTGCATTTTCACAAACAATAGTATAATATATACCTCAGAGACTGCACAAGGAAGTCTATTTCAGCTAATTGTCGTAATAAAAAGCAATTGTGTTTTTTGAGGCAAGATGGGGTATAAACCATTACAAACTATTATTTGATAGCCTTTTAACTCCAGCACAGATTTAAAGAAGCAAACTTTAGACGTTGTCAAGGGGGTGTCCCCACCTTTTACCCTGTGAGAGCTGGGATAGGCTCCAGCAACCCCCGCAACCCTAATCAGGACATGCAGCTAAGGCAATGAGTGAGAACATGTGTTCTAAGACACGCAGTTCCATGGTGGTACTTGCTATTATTTAGAAAATGATGAACAGTGTATGAGCTCTCTATAACAAATGTCAGTGGACAACAATTATGAACGCACAGGGACAGACAAGTAATTATTTACCTGAAAGCCCAGGCAGCGTCCATAAAAACACGCCTTGTGCATGGACATGTACTCCTTCACAAACCTCTCGCTCAGACCTCCTTCCTCCTGCGAGTAGAGCTGCCCATGTTCGTTGTCGTTGAGTAACCGCTGGGCCAGATAGAGCAATGCTCGCAACTGACGCAAAGCTGTGCAGTATGCCTCCATCTCCCCGGCATTGTGCTCCACTCTGAAAAGCACTCCCCCATAGTTGGAGGCAATATAGCGGCCCTTCTGAATTATACAAAGAATGCAGGAATGTACAACCTGAAAAAAAAAAGAACAAAAATAAGAATAGAGAAGGGACAAAAAAGGTAAACATTAATGATGATCTATAAACTAAATTTCAATTATGCATATGCAAATTAGGCTGGATACTGGTACTGCAGTGTCAGTATAACGGCATTGTAATATTACAGTTTCTTGTTGTGATTCCGATATACCGGCCAGTACATATAAAAATAAATAAATTAAAAAATAAATTAAAAAATAAAATAATAATAATAAAAAAAAAAATAAATCAATAAACAATCAGCATGGTGAGATGTTGAATATAGGAGACTTTGTCGTAAAAAAATAAAAAATAAAACAACAATGCAGAAGTTCACCGCACACCAGCAATCACTACTCTTCTTGTAATCCATTTTCTGCCATCTCTGGCTTTATTTCGCTAAGTTATCTAATAAATTGCTCACTTCTCCTCCGGTATTGTTCCTCTGGCCTTAAAAACTGCTGCTGTTACACCTGTTTCGAAGAATAACAGTTGGGATCAGAATTACAGGCCTATTTCTAACCTACCGTTTATTTCAAAGCTTCTTGAAAGGGTTGTAGCTGCTCAGCTGCAGGAACATCTAACAATTATCAACTTATATGAGCCATTTCAGTCAGGTTATGTCCATTCCACAGCACTGAGACTGCCCTTCTACATGTCACCAATGACCTTTTAATCAATGCCGACTCTGGTTCCCTAAGTATCCTCCTTCTTTTGGATTTAAGCTCTGCCTTTAACACTGTCAATCATAATATACTTCTTTCCCGCTTTTCAGCCATTGGGCTATCTGGCACTGTACTTTCTTGATTCACATCTTCACAGATATAACAATTAATCTCCATCCATTACAATAGATCTGGCCTCCTGCCTCGTTAATCAGGTGTCCTCAGATCTGTTTTTGGTCCTTTATTATTCATAATTTAGATTCTTTTTCTTGGTCATATTTTTGTGTCCATGGCCTCTGTAGTTTTCAAGTGATTGCGCCGATGATACCCAAAATCTACTTTACCACCTCCACTCAGCCGCCCGCCTCTTTACAGCTTGTATTCATGACATAAAACATGGTCACCTGAAACACAGACAAACAGAACAATTATTAATCGGCTCCAAGGCTCTCATTTCTGCTCGCCAAGGTTTCAGTTTATCCATTGACAATGCTCTTGTTAAACCCTCACCCACTGCCCGGAATTTAGGCGTTATATTTGATCCCAATCTATCATTTACATTTATCATTTACACATACAGAACTCTGCAGCTTGTGTTTCTTCTCCAAAAAATCTGAACACATCACTCCCACTCTCCACAAACTTCACTAGCCTCACTGGCTTGTATTCAGTACAAGCTGCTTCTCATCACGTTAAAAGCCCTTCATGGATCCCCCAATACCTCATTGAATTACTCCACTCACACAATCCCAACCGTTCACTGCGCTCCTCCAGTACCGGTTTATTTACAGTTTTCTTGGTTGAAACATATCTATTCAGTCTGTTCTTAGTTCTGCTGTTTGTTTTGTCCCTGCCTTTGACAATCTAATAAGAGCACAACAAAATGAACCATTGTCCTGTTGGTATGACTGTACCTTGACTAACGTGCGGTAGCCGTTCCCAGGTGTCACAGGATCAAAATCGTAGGGTGATATACAGCAGTGGAAGCTAGCACCAGCGCCACACAGCCCAACATGCTCTTGAATTTGTCTCATCGTCCCCAAAAGCTGCCTGATGGCGCTGATATTATTAAGGCTGACCTGAGCGGTGAGGGCCGAGATGACATCCACGCACACGCCCTCCAATGAACTGAAGACTACTCTGTGATCCATATTCAGTGACTGAGAGAGAGAGAGAGAGAGAGAGAGAGAAAAATCAACTATGTCTTGAGAAAATGAGCACAGACACACAGCACCAAACTCCAAAGCCAATAAACAAACCTAGAAAAAAAAAAATAAAAAAAATTGAAAAGGACAAAACACTGCCCACAACAAAACAAAGAAACAAGTGTAGTGTGCCATTGCATTGCAAAGGGCAGACATCGATGTGCCATTGTGCCTCGTTTTGACTCTCTCTTCTAGAAACAGGCACAACGGTCAACGTGTGATTATGATACACTGTCTTAAAAGCACAGGCTCTGATTCTTCATCTGATGTTTGTGGAATCTCATCCTTTCTCTGTCGACTTATTTTGTAGTGGAACTATTCTGTGCACTCACCCTGAACTCGGAGGTTTCCACTTATCTTTTCCGTCTTCTTCACTGAAGCGCCTGAGCCTTGCTGGATCCCCAGTGTAACCTTTGAACCACTCAACACCTAACACTCCCATTCTCTATCAGTTACACTGGCACTCTATATCAGTTGGTAATTCAAAACGTCTCCACTCCTTCTCACTTTCAAAGCTGCTATTGCTTCAGAGTAACCAATCTCTTCTTATGAAACGTGCAACAGTGTTTCAGTCAGAAACAATCACAACTATTACCACCAAAACCTGGATGAGAAAATTTTTACTAGCCGCTGAGGTCGTATCCCACATTTCAAGATCTCATAAGAAGTGCTTGTTGTTACTTTCCTGCAATAACTATTACAGGCATTATGCAAATTAGCCTTAGAAGCATAGAGCAACAGAGCATGACTTCAACATTGCATACTTTCATAGGAGCCCTTCAAAAGTCCCATTCATATTTAGACACAGTAGGGCTCTTAGCCCCTAAATATAAAGTGTTTTGACTGTTTCAAAGAAGCAGCATTCAGAAAAGCCTGTTGAATGTAGAAAGCACACACATTAGTTCACTAATGTCCTAGGAAACCGCTAAATAAAAGGTCAGACAAAGCTCAGTGAATGCTCTCTAGCAATGAGCTCCCTATTACAGCGTTAATTAATCCTCATGTGGGCAACTGCCCAGACAAATTAGCTTTAGTTTCATTTTAGCTCCACCTCAGTTATTTGTTAGGATTATTCCACTAATCAAGAAGGATGCACCAATATCTGGGTGATAAATAAAAAATAAAGTAGACACAAAACAGTAGACCTTTTGAAAAAAAAAATGAATGACTTTTTGAAAAATAAGGCCCACGGATTTATCCTGTCAAGTTTGTTGCTCAGTTATGGTTATTACTCAGATCAGTGTTTGCATACAGTGCATCCTAAAATTGGGTTCTTATCATATGCAAAAAAAAAAACGCACCATCTGTATGCAAAAATGGTTCCCTCTCTGAAGCTCTTTTAAAAATGCCTAGAGTGAAATAAGACAGAAATGCAACTATTTTCTATTATTTTTTCTAATCCGAAATGTATTTACTTATGTTTTTGATGAATTTACTTTGGCAAAAGATCATATGTTAAGCATTTCCCCACCAGAGCAAGCAGCAGAGTAAAATATAATTAGAGCTTAGGAGAATCCAGATATTTTTATTACACTAAAGGTTCAAAACTGAACCAAATCCCAACCTCCAAATCAAAGAACCTGCAACTATGTGCACTGCCATGCCACTTCTAATGCTGATACATCGTTCATGCAGGGTGAAAAGATGCTGAGTGTGGCTTACCAGGCCTGCAGTGCTGACACAAACCTGGTGCATAAAGAGTTGAATGGCTGAAAAGTTACCTCGCAGGAAACAAGGGCCTGAAACGACCACGAACATGGTGTCTGATTCCTGCTGTACAATAAGCAGAAAGACATGGGTGCTGCATTGCTGTTCCTCCAGGCTTTCAGTTTTAAACACTGTAGGCCTGCTTGCCTGAAACTGCCCTTTCTTATTCATTTGAATAGCTTTGATTCTCATGCTTCACTTCTTTGCGAAATCTGTTTTAGTTTCTTCTTCTGAAATTCTTTTATCTTTACTGTCTTGTTCTTTGATCTTTAATTGGTTAGAATTTTGGATTTGCTCGTTTGTAAAACTGTCTAAAAGGGGCAACTTAAAGAAACTAGCTTTGCCTTGCCTGTAGGACAAAACAGCACAAGTAAAGCTCCAATTTCACATCCACCAACAAGTTCAGAAGAACTAGGAGATAAAATGATTATATTTACCTTGTAGTCATGAAAACCTCTGGCTCCATTCCCCAAACCTTTCCTACAGCGGACCAGCACACAACACACTCTCTGAATGACTTTAGGGCTCCATTAGTGCAGGAGTGTTAAGAAATAAAGTGAAAATGTCAGTGTAAGAGGTGAGTTGTTATCCACCGGTAGAGCGCGCTCTCGAACAAGGAAACTGGAAAAACGACACTTTTTGGGCGTTTAAAAAGTAGTGCAGAACTGAGGGGCGCTCTGGGAGATGAAAACAAATTGGTAGGAGGAGGTGTCCCTGTCAGGCCTCGGGAGCTGCTGTCTTTCTGCCCTACACCAACCGGTCAAGTAGTCCCCGCTCCCCGCACCCTGCTCGCTCTGATCGCCACACTTCCTACATCTTTCAGCGGGACTACACTCTCAGTCTCGTCTCTTCTCTTCTTCCGCGCAGGGAGAAGAGCGGCATCCTGGGTAGAAGAGTCATGTGAGGAGTCTGTCTTTCAAAGCGGAGGACTAGAAGACCTTGTAGACCAAGACCTGTAACCAGCAATGTAGTTTTATTTGTGTAATGTGTGTGTGTGGCATATTATATATATATATATATAGTTTCCATATTAGTTATAGTATTTATATTAGTTTATAAATTCTATAAAATGTATTTTATTTCTATTATTAGTTTTTTTGTGTATTGATTTGTTTTTAAATAACATTTTTATTGTAATATTAAAACAATAATATTATTTTAATAGTAATATTAATTTTATTCTTTTAATATAATTTATTCGTTGGTGTTATTTGAGTTTTATTTGATTATTTGGGATTTTATTGTACAATTATTTAATTTTACTGTTATCATTTGACCTGATTTATTTTATTTTTTCTATTTATTATTTAAATTTATGATTGTTTGCTTTTATTTAGATTTTAATTCTATCTGATTTCATTTTACTGTTATATAATTGTATTTTTGCATTTTATTTTACGTTTTTTATGAATATTCCGATCTGTATTTTTTATCTTATTTTAATTTTTTATCTATATATTTTCTTGTTTTTACTATGTACTATGTATTATTATATAATACATTTTTTTTATTATATGGCTTTTTTTGCATCTTATTTGACTCTCATATTTTGACTCATGTTTTATATTATATTATTTATTTATTCATTTCCAATAACCGTTTCTTGCTTAAAGTCCAAAAATTTGACTCTAGTTAACTAGAATAAATAGTTGTTTATAGTTGTTGCAGCAGATTATTTTAGAGATTAAAATAATACAACCTGAATTTACATGTAATAAAAAATGAGAACATGAGAATTAACCTCTTGAGAAAATTACAAAGAGTAATTTAAAAGAGTTGATCTTAAACATTTTGAATAAGAAATTCCCAGACTTCATCCTTTGTAAGAGTCATGCAGAGTCCTCTAGTGGTGGATGGGTGTAAAATAAATCCTAAACTGTCAAAGTCTGGGTTGTTTCACTGATCATGTGAACATGTACCCAAAACACGGCTATAAAATGATTATTGATCTGCAGTTATTTTTGATTTGCAGTGTTCCAGGAAGAGGATTTTGGCTTGGAATGCTTTTTCCTGGATCCATTTTGCTTTTCTGCGGGTGTGGACAACCAGGAAAAATAACTATGATAATCCACTAGTACTGGAATCACACATTCACTGCTGGCAAGCTCACAAACTACAGAGTGTTTCCAAATTATTATGCAAATGTTATTTCTCTCTGATTTTCCTAAATAGTCGAGAAAATAAAAAACTTAAAATGCATTATTCCAAATTATTACACACAGCAGAGTTTCAAATTTTTCATTCATTTTTTAGGTTGTAAAGAACTGAAAATGGTTATTGGTTGAATTTGCAGCATTAGGAGGTCATGTTTACTGAAATCAAAAGCTATTTCAATCAAAAACATTTAACAGGTCAAGTTACATATTAACATAGGATGCCTTATTTGATAGCAGCTTCACAATTCTTGCATCCATTGAACTTGTGAGCTTTTGGAGAGTTTCTGCTTGAATTTCTTTGCAGGATGTCAGAACAGCCTCCCAGAGCTGCCGTTTAGATGTGAACTGCCTCCTACCCTCATAGATCTTTTGCTTGAAGATGCTCCAAAGGTTCTCAATAGGATTGAGGTCAGGGGAGAATGAGGGACACACCATGAGTTTCTCTCCTTTCATGCCAATAGCAGCCAATGATGCAGAGGTATTCCTTGCAGCATGAGATTGTGCTTGTCATGTATGAAGATTATTTGGTAATGGACAGCACGGTTCTTCTTTTTGTACCATGGAAGAAAGTGGTTAGTCAGAAACTCCACATACTTTTCAGTGGTCATTTTCACAGCTTCGGGGACCCTAAAGGGGCCGACCAGCTCTCTCCCCATGATTCCGGCCCAAAAAATTACTCCTTGCTGACATTGCAGCCTTGTTGGGTCATGGTGGCCATCCATCAAAACATCCACCACTTCATTCATCTGGACCATCCAGGGTTGCACGGCACTCATCAGTGAACAAGACTGTTTAAAAATTAGTCTTCATGTAGTTCTGGGCCCACTGCAGCTGTTTCTGCTTGTGCACATTGGTAAGGTTTATGCATAACTGCAAGCCTCTGGAGGATCCTACACCTTGACGTTCAGAGGCAACAGGAGCTTCAAATACCTGTATGCTGATTTGTAATGGCATTTTAGCAGCTGCTCTCTTAATCCGATCTATTTGTCTGGCAGAAACCTTCCTCATTGTGCTTTTATCTGCATGAACCCATGTGTGCTCTTACTCAGCCACAAATCTCTTAACAGTACGATGATCATGCTTAAGTTTTCGTGAAATATCTATGGTTTTGGTACCATGTCCAAGGCATTCAACTATTTCATGCTTTTCAGCAGCAGAGATCCTTTTTCTTTCCCATATTGCTTGAAAATGGTGGTCTGCTTCATAATGTGGAACGTCCTTCTTCAGTAGGTTTTCCTTTAATTGGGCTCACCTGGCAATCTAATTATCACAGGTGTCCAAGATTGATTTCAGTGATCCAAAGAGCCCTGAGACACAATACCATCCATGTGTTTAATTGATAAACAAAATATTTAATCTTTGACACTTGAATACATTTTGCATAATAATTTGGAATGTGGTGTATGCACTGTCATGTTCTCTGTTTTGTTTGCATGGAAGCAAGTAGGGACTTCCCAACATTTGTCTCTCAAATGTAAAGGTAGTGTTAGTTAGTGACTTAATCCTTATAAAATTAAATAAACTAACAAAAGGTGAGGTGGAAATACACTATAGACAGAGCATTAGTTCATTGCAGGGCATGTATACAGACAAATAAAGTCACACCTTTGGGGTAATTAAGTGTCTAAAATCCACCTGTCATGCATGTCTGTGGACTGCTGGATGAAACCCATTATAGGCACAGGGAAAACATGCAAACCCCACACAAAAAGAAAACTTTTGATGGCTTTTTTGGATATAACTTTGATTATTAAAAAGATTAAATATCCTGTTTATTCTGCAACCTACCTAACAGTTAAGCTGTAAAGTGGCCTGTTGGATTAAATTTTTTTTTTTTTTTTTGTGAAATCCCAAAAATGTATTATACCCACATATTCAGTGTAAAGGGCAGCCAATCAGAAGAGGTTGTTTACATATCTATTCATGGCACAAGCTGCTTATTGGGCAGTGGTGGCCTAGTGGTTAGGGCCTAGTGGTTAGGGAGAATCGGAAGTATGTGGGTTCAAATTCTTACCAGTAGGTTGCCCTGAGGTACCCTTGAACAAGGTACCGTCCTTGTCACTTCTCCCCAGACATTTTCATAGCTGCCCCCTGCTGCATGGGTTAAATGCAGAAGTCTAATTTCGTTGTGGTTCGCTGTGCTGTGTTCTCACAATGACAAGAATAGTCACTTTCACTTTAATCCTAAGGGACAGAGAGAGAACAATTGAATATTGAATATATTAAATAAATAATATATATAAATATAAATAAATTAGAATCAGCCTGAAGTCAAAGTGAGCTTTTCTTTACCTGTGTAAGTCACTTTGTTCAGTAATATGACTAGGTTCACGGTAAAGGGCCCATTTCATGTAAAAAATGATAAAGATAGAAATAAAAAGACTCCCAATCTATGCTGCTTAAAGAAGAGAGGCTGCAAAAATGCAAAACTTTTTTTGTGAAGTCCTCAAAACCTGTTATCACTTTATTGTCCCTACTTTTTGCTGAGGTCCTTTTAATTGATGCATTTTGTTATTGGCATTCTAGGATTGATTTCTTTAATGTTGCATTTGATTTTATGTTTTCTCAGCTAATGCACTGGGTCACTGACAAGCCCCAGTGTTGCTTTTCAGACTTGTTTTGCCTTTGAACTCCAGAGCAGAGATTATGGTGTTATAAGTTATTAAGTTATTAGAAGCTAAAAATTAGAAGGAGGAAGATGCAGAGGACAGGAGGAAATGTAACGGATGATTACAAGCTAAAAATAAAGTTTATTTTTGATATATTTTTAATATATATTTTAGTTAAGTAAACTGGGTTAGTACATTTAGAGACGAGACTCTCTGGCCCAACACTCACATTACAGTCTGCTCTGAAAGGTTAGTGCATACTTGATACAGGGTGTGTTCAATTCAGACATTTGCTGTGAATGTAGATTCAAGTAATCCTAGAGGCTTTAAAAAAGGTCACAAAAAACAGGCTTATAGGTAAAATAACACAAATGGTAACTTTTTTTCTGTGTTTTAATTGTGCCCTGCTAGCTCGGATTACCTCGATGAGAGGCAGCACAGGCTTCCCCCGAGACAGCAACGTCATTAAACAGCTGTACATGCTTTGTGAAGATCACAAGCGGCCAATTATATCACATAACAGTTATAGTGTTCTTTGCTGCAGTTTATCAGTCTAGGCTGTGTCACTGATGCAAAACTCAGTAGATAACTGTCGCCTATGAATAGCTTCTGGTAGACTGGCAGAAACTAATAAAAAAAATCTAATGTTCACTGATAACAAATTTGCTCTTATAAGGACAAATAGATTACATTTTTTTAATCATATCTAATTTTAATCATAATATTACCTATAATTGCTTATACTTATTAACTTTAGATTATTGACATTTAAGGATGTGAATAAATAACTGTTTCATCATCTATTTGTTTCCTCTAAAGTTTAAGTATTAAACGTTGAAAAAAGTATACAACTATTAAGTGTTTGGACATTGTACTGTAGGGCCCGAAAGTCCAAAAGTGAAGAAGTGATATGTACAGACTTGGACAAAGTTCTTTGTACCCTTTTACAAAAAAAAAAACAAAATATCTAAATAAACTTAATCTTGTTAATGGCATCCATCATTGTTTATTCCATTAACACAAATCATCAAATTTTGCTTTTGATTTTTTTAAAGAGAATGGACAAAAATGAAGGTACAAGAGGGCCATGTAAGATTAGTCTCTTTTTTTTAGCAGCCTTGCTAGCTTTTTGCTGTATGCTGGTGTCTGTCTGACACTGGGCAGTATGTTTTGCTACAGGATGGCTAGATAGCCTTGAGACAGCACAGGCTCAAGGCCCCCCTGTGCCATTTGCAGCAAAGTTTTCTTCAAAACACAACTATTAGATAAAGTGCTCTTTTCTTTGAAATGTTCAAAATGCCTTTTAGCAAATCCAATCAGGCCTTTGTTTTTTCTTTGTTTCTTCTTTTGTGGAGCACATTGTTGTTTAAAAATGATTGGATCGATAGCATACCTTCCAGGAAGTTGCCACAAGTTGATCTTCATGTCCAAGGTATGCATACCTTGACATGAAGATCAACTTGTGGCAACTTCCTGGAAGGTCAGTCAGTCAGTCATTTTCTGCCGCTTGTCCCAAGCAGGGTCGCGGGGGAGTGCTGGAGTCCACACACGCTAGACGGGTCGCCAGCCCATCACAGGGAGGAACGTGAAGGGGATGGCATCTTGCTCAAGGGTACCTCAGGGCAACCTATTGGGAAGAAGTTCAAACCCCCGATCCTCCAATCATGCGGCCAACACCCTAACCACTAGGTCACTGCTGCCCTCCAGGAAATTCATGATTCTTAATAAAATTTGCAACCATAGTCTCAGGAGCTCCGTGGAAGCTCTTTGGAAATTGTTATATTGCCTTTATCTTTAACATGCTTGCCAATAATTTTCTTTGACTTCCTTATTCAATTCTCCGCTTTTGCTTTCACTGTTTCAGGTTCATTGAGGCTCTTTCCAGTTCTAGGAATTTGGATTTTGATTACTTGGGGTGAGCTGGACATTTGCAGCATCCACCCTTGAGCCCAGAACAATAAAGCCTATACATCAAAAGATGGACTGATGAGAAATGTGAAAATACATCTCAGGTTACAGCTCAATTTTGCATTCTGCCCACATCTGCTACCAGAATATTGCCATAACATGGCGATATTGTGTAAATGCTTCTGAGAACCACAGTTGTGCCAGGATCTGCAAGTATCATTAACCGCCTGGATCAGAATAAGCAATAGGAATATGATGATGATGGCAGAAGTGCATGAGAATGAGAATGAAGTACAACTTTAGCTTTTTGGCCTCTGAAGTTCAGATGAATTTCACTGATCAATTTACAATGAATAGCTTTGATAAACAAAGTGCTAATGAAGTGTATGCTGGTGACTAGATTAAATGTGAATATATTTACATTTACAGTATTTTTGCAGACGCTTTTATCCAGTGCAACTTCCATCTCCTAATTACAGGGAAAGTCCCCCTGGAGCAATTCAGGGTTAAGGGTCTTTCTCAGGAACCCAGTGTTAGTAGTGCCAGAGGTGGGATTCAAACCTTGCAACCCTTGATCCTTATTTCCATCACGACCATGGCCACCACTGTTTGGGTGATGTTCCTATGAGCAATTCAACTAATAATCATGAAACCCATTCACCTGCACTCTAGGAAATGAAAAAAAAGATAAGTCCATATAATAAGTACACCATTTCGCTATGCAGTATTGAATAATAAACAAGAATATTGAGAAATTCAAGAACTGTTTTTCTCCCAAAAAGCCCAGATAGTAGTATGATAAAAGATATTTAAAATAATATTTATATTTACACAATATTTAAAAATAGAAATGCAGTAATGCAAAATATATTCTTCTTATTCTTCAATCAGAATTGTTCATATCGTGCTTGCAATAGTAATAATAATTAATCTGAAGCAAAACAAATGCCTTTAAGTCAAATAAAATATTATTACTAAGTTTAGTCACGTTTAGTCAAATAAAATATTATTACTAAGTTTAGTCAAGTTTATATGTTATATTTGAATATTGAAGGCTATGAAGACCTGTGTTTATAGCTGAATCCCAATTTATTTGTGTATTGTAAATAAATGTGTATCTTTCTTTTCAGTAAGGTCATATATAATCTCAGGGGCCTAAAACCTTCAAACTGTTTGTCTAGAAAGTGTCACTGCTCTGCAGTAGTGAAATATAGGCTATGGGAAAATAAAATCATCTGTCATGTCCAAGTGTTCAAATTACTAATTTGCAAGATATAATTCCAATCACTCGCAGAAAAGAGGTCCTTTCAAGGTGTCTTTGATGAAGGTATAAACACTGGTAAAACATGTGGTCTTTCATTATCCTTTCCATATTGCTGTTTAACTGCTTGTCTATTTAATTGGCAGAGATACACACTCTGTCACTCACACACTCACTTTTCGTAGCCAATTGTTCTGAGTAGGGTAGTAGGTGGGAGTTACATAAAGAAATAAACCGTTGAATGAACTTGAATCAGTTATGCCACGTGTCCATACTGTCAATCAGAGTATAATCAGCAGATAGCAGATATTTTTTAACATCAAACAGCAAACAACTGTTTATGGAGCAAAACTGAGAATTATCAGAACAACCTATTCATTTGTCATCTCTTTGGACCAAATCATTTGAATTTACTAATTTTTCATTTCATCTTGTCCATTTTATGTTAACTAGTAACTGAAAGATAACACAAGTTGTGTGTTTAATGTAAACATAGTTTCAGTTTGTAGGTTAAACACCTCATTGATTCATTTTTTGGATTATGCTTTCCAAAAGCTGTTACTGTAAATAGCCTATCACCTGTACTTTACCTCCAAACCCATATCAGCCTACTGGGTTGCTGGGAAAGCTCCACCTTTGAAGACCTTTGAAGGGAAAACATAAGGTCATAAAGCTAGAATAGATATAGCTTCTCTAGAGTCCATTTTCTAACTGAACTATGGAAAAAACAATAGAAGTGACAGTATGTGTGTCAGCATTGGCCCCATGCAGTTTATCTATGTTTTAATTATTAATGACTTACTCATGATGAAAATACAAGCCAGTGTTAATGACCTTTGTGAAGGGAACAAGGAAGAAAAGTAAATGCTTGGTCAAAGTTTGTCACATCTTGTCATGGATTGGCAATTGTGGTATAGATTTATTAATCTAACTCACACTATTTAGAGATCAGCCTTAAAAATGGTCTGCTGTGTCCATTGTGAGAAGTGTTGTTAAGGGGTTAAATCTCTTTAGCACCATGTGAACTTGAGCTTGACACTCTGACTTGGCTGTGGGTACTTGGAGTAGGCTTGGCTAGATTATACTGTTAAACTTCAGTATTCTGATATTTTCTAGATTTATCATCTGCTAAATGTTTGCATCTATGTATCACTGTACGAAATGAATTTTAAGTCTGTATGAAAGTTAATGGACCAATGCTTCTTCAACACAACCGAAAAAGAATATCCTAATATTCCTCACATAGCTTGCTTTGACAGGACTGTTGCACCATCACACCATGTAAATGTTAACTAGACAGCATTTGAGAGGAAACCTCTTTTTTTCAAAAGGATTCAAAAATGTCCTTCTAGAACAGTTTAAAGCCCCAACCAAATGATGTACACTGGGCGCTTTCAATAGCTGCCCCCTGCTGCACGATGTTTGCATGGATGCAGCGCTCAGGGCAGCGGTGGTCTAGTGGTTAGGGAGTTGTCCCTGCATCGGAAAATTGTGGGTTTGATTCCCTCATCAGTAGGTTGCCCTGCGGTACCCTTGAGCAAAGTACCATCCCTATCACTGCTCCCTAGGCACTTTCAATAGCTGCCCACTGCTGCATGGTGTTTGAGTGCATGGGTTAAATGCAGAGGTCCAATTTTGTTGTGGTTCACTGTGTGCTGTGCTGTGACCTTGCAATGACAAGGGTTGTCACTTTCACTTTACTATTTAATGGGAAGATTGCTTTATTTAGCATATGTCACAGCAAAATTCAGCCTGAAATGAAAGGCAATGCCATCACACAAATCAATATCATGGTAAACCCCAATTTAAATGATATAAGCTTTGATTAAATCGAGGATTAAATTGGAAGGAGGATGCTGAAGATGGAGTTGCCAGGAAAGAGGAAAAGAGGAAGATGTCACGGTTTGCAGTGCTCTGCACTGGGTGCACCTGGCACCTCGTTTGGACATCAGGTGTGCCTCATTGGCTCAAGGGTTTAAAGAGCCCAATGACTCAGAGCAGAGCATCAGCCATTCTTTGGTTTCTATGTTGGATGACTGTTGCACTTTTGAGTACAGTGTTTAAGAGTTTATGTTGAAGTTATGGAGAAAAAAGTTCAGTTGCACAGTCCTGACTCCACATTTATGTCCGGTCAACCCCACCATAATCATGCAGGTATATACATGTTTTAACTGTAGTGTGAAAACTGAACTAAAATCCTTTCTCCTACAATAAGTTCTTGTGCAGAATATAAATTTTGTTTCATCAGGCTGTCAAGGAAGGAAATAAATGCATCTGATTTGACTTTTCACTTTTGTAAGCAGAACCATTCATAAATATCAAGAAACTTAGCAAAGCAGTAAAGCAGACTGTAAACAGTATTTATTGTCAATCAGTTTGATCTTAATTAAATTAATTAATTAAAAATTAAAATATTTGCAATATTAAAAAGCTAATCTGAATTACAAAAAAGGCACAACATAGTTTGAATTCCTTAAAATTCAAAGTCTAAATGGTTATTCATGAATTTCAGTTTTACTGTGGTATTAAACTTGGTGGCTAAATTCCTTTAGGGCATTTCTCCTCAGTTGATCTTGCTGTGTTCAGACTTCCAATAATGGGATGTTGCTTGGCAACAGCTCTGGTCACTGATCGCCAAGACCAGACAATGCAGAAACAGTCATTTATCATTGTGTTCTTCTCCTTGCTTGTTTTCTAATGAACTTGTTGAACATCATCAGTCACTTGTTAAGTATCAATCTAATTCAAAGATCATGTCAACCCAAGTGTAGATCAAATGCTCATTAGTGTTTTTGATTCATGGGTTTCATCAAGGATGCATGATGAAACTTTTTTAGATCTCTGTAACTAAGAATAAATCCAAATAATGTATATTGTCAGATCTTAAAGGCCACTGATGTATTGTATGTTTATGATCCTTCCAGCCTGAAATACTTACATTGATCTTCCTGCATGTTGGGGAACTTTAGAATGAACCACCACTTTATAATAATATTGTTTAGTTAGTGTTACCCCAAAGAAAGACTGCAATGTCATCTCATTCATTGATGAGTAACCATTTGGATAATACATTTGGAACATTGATTTACTTACATTCCACATCGATTCTGAGGCAACGGGACAATTCAGGAATGCAGATGGAATTTTTAAAACAAAAGAAAGAGCTACTATTATATTACTATTCAAGTAAAATAAATAAATATTTATGTATGTACAGTACTGTGCAAATGTTTTAGGCAGGTGTGGAAAAAATGCTGTAAACAAAGAATGCTTTCAAAAATGGAAGTGTTAATCATTTATTTTCATCAATCAACAAAATGCAGTGAATGAACAAAAGAGAAATCTAAATCAAATCAATATTTGATGTGACCACCCTTTGCCTTCAAAACAGCATCAATTCTTCTAGGTTCACTTGCACACAGTTTTTGAAGGAACTCGGCTGGTAGGTTGTTCCAAACATCTTGGAGAACTAACCACAGATCTTCTGTGGTTGTAGGCTTCCTTACATCCTTCTGTCACCTCATGTAATCCCAGACACACTGGATGATGTTGAGATCAGGGCTCTGTGGGGGCCAGAAGAACTGATGCTGGTTTGAAGGCAAAAGGTAGTAACACCAAATATTGATTTGATTTAGATTTTTCTTTTGTTCGCTCACTTTGCATTTTGTAAATTGATCAAAATAAACAAACGTTATTTCTATTTCTGAAAGCATTCTTTGTTTACAGCATTTTTTCCACACCTGCCTCAAACTTTTGCACAGTACTGTGTATATATTATTTTTCTTCTTTTAATGTATTATTCAAATGGTAGCTATTGATGCTGGGACAAAATTCCGAGATTAATCTTGTTAGTCTTTTAGACAGGTTATTCATCTTTCGGTCAACTCAGAGGTAACTTTCATGGGAGTGCTTTAGTGAGATTGGAAATGGCAGTTAAATGTATCATACAATTGGTCCAAGATAAGTTTATAAGCAGCTTTCTCAACTTTCCTACCATATATCTGCAAGGTCATCACTCTCAAGCCTATTAAACGTGATGCAAACAAAAATGAAATATTGGTTACATCTCTCATAAAAGAAAAGGGTCAACTGTGTTTTATGTCATGTCTCATGTTGCCTTATGTGTAGCACCTTACTCCCACTGTTTGCCAAAGCAAGTTAACCTTTCGGATTACTTCTACAATGCTGAATGACCACTGATGTGGTCAGGACATAGTAAAGTTAACTTAACTTGAAGCTTCATTACTTGTATGCTTGTATAACCTCTGCCAAGTCAACGTTCTTCAAAACCAAGTTTTGAAGAATCCTTAACTAATCCTCGTAATCTTTTTGCCACTTTCTCATCTCTTCTAAAACCGCCTCGTCCTCCTGTTGTCTCAACTCTCTCCACAGATGACTTTGCTTCATTCTTTGATGAGAAAACTGAGGCAATCAGAAGATCCTTCCACTCAACAGCCAATTCTCCAGTCCAGCCCTCAGCACCCTGCGACCACCAACTCCTTGCCCTCTCGCTGCTCTCCATGGAGGAGCTACTGCTGCTCTTGAAGTCCAGCAACCCCAACACCTCGTCCCTTGATCCAATTCCTTCATCTCTACTCCTAGAGATGGCTTCAGATCTTCTTCCATACATCTCTCAAATAATCAATGGATCTCTACAGACCGGCCACGTTCCATCTGCCTTCAAGTCAGCCATAGTCACTCCAATCCTGAAGAAACCATCTCTGGACTGCACTGATTTGAACAACTACAGACCGGTATCTCTTCTCCCCTTTCTCTCCAAAATCTTAGAACGAACGGTATATAATCAACTCAACGTTTTCTTGTCTCAAAACGGTCTCCAGGATCCCTAACAGCCTGGATTTAAAACGCCGCACTCAACTAAAACGGCTCTACTGGCTGTCGCTCATGAGCTGCAAGATCTAACAACCTGTCCTTGGCCTTGATTGTCCTTGACCTCTCGGAGGCCATTGACACAGTGAACCACCAGATCCTCCTGACCCCTCTCTCCAACCTTAGGATTGCTGGTACAGCCTGGCAGTGGTTCTCCTCATACCTACAGGATCGACAGTACCAAGTGTCATGGCAGGGCCATCGGTCCACTCCACAGAATTTGACAACTGGCGTTCCCCAAGGATCTGTCCTTGGTCCCCTTCTATTTTCTCTATATACTGGCTCTCTGGGGAAGGTCATACTCTCTCATGGCTTCTCCTATCATTCTTACGCAGATGACACCCAACTAATCCTCTTTCCCCTCCTATGATCAACAGGTCTCTACCCGAATCTTTAACTGCTTGGCTGATATCTCTGCACAGATGACAGCTCACCACCTCAAGCTCAACCCTAACAAGACTGAGCTTCTCTACCTGGAAGGCCATCAAACACTGCGACAGGACCTTCACATCTCCTTTGGCGGTTCACTTCTCGTCCCATCTAGAACTGCTAGGAATCTTTGTGTCACTTTCGACAATGAGCTCTCCTTCTCCTCTCATGTTCTTAATCTTTCTAGGTCTTGCCGACACCTTCTTTTCAACATTAGAAGAATCCATCCTTTCCTCACCACCCAGGCAGCCCAGCTACTGCTCCAGGCCCTGGTCATCTCGAAACTGGACTACTGTAACTCTCTTCTGGCAGGTCTTCCACTGAAGGCAACAAGACCACTACAACTGATTCAAAACGCCGCTGCAAGACTCGTCTTCAACCATCAGTTCTCTTCTTCCACTCCTCTGCTGCGGGACCTACACTGGCTCCCAGTGGCTGCTCGTATCAGGTTTAAGACTTTAACTCTTACTTACAAGGCTACTAACAGCTTTGCACCATCTTATCTGTCTGCTCTAATCAAACACCGTGTCTCTTCTCGTCCTCTCAGACCATCAAGCACTGCTCGTCTTGAACCCCCACCATTGAAAAAAAGAAGAAGACATGCATTAAGACTCTTCTCAGTTCTGGACCCTCAGTGGCTCTCTCTTTCCTGTCAATAAATAAATAAAAAATAAAAAAAATAAAAAAATAAGTGTGTAGTGTATATACTTGTCACAAGGGCTCCTAGTTTGTTACTTAGGTGGTAATAGCTAATCAGCAGTTACTGATCTGAGCTGGTTACCAAGATGATGATCTAATGTGGAAATAAAGTGCTGTTGTAAGTCGCTCTGGATAAGAGCGTCTGCCAAATGCCGTAAATGTAAACGTAAATGTACAATAAAGTCATGTCTCTGCGTATTGTGTAAACTCTAACTGGCAAATATGGCAGATTTTACAGAGAAAAACAGTTAACTACTGTTTTATGGTTTTACAGTATTTCATTTTAGACTGGTGTTCATTACAGGGGAAGTTGCATAGGATAACAAATGAACCATATAGTATACAATTATTCATAATCACTAATGAACAGCACTGAATGAAATGAAACAGCACTATGTTCCTTTGGGAAAATTGACAAAAATTAGAACATGTGGTTCCATGAAAAACTGTGTTGTTAATCTTGCTTTCCATATCTTGTGACTGCTTTGTATTGCTGTTATTTAAAAATTTTACTGCTTTCATTAGAACATTTCACAATGTAACCTGCTTGTTTCTTGGATATAACGGTGCGTTATCATCATTTGCGATTTTCCTTGCATTACAAATTGAGGTGTGTCATTAGCTTTTATATGCACGTCCCAATAAATATGAAACTTACACGGACTTTGGCACTGACATTTAATCTCCATGATGCCACAATTCAGAAACTACACAACAAAATTTGAAAGAGAAAAAATCTAAAACCTGATACATTTCTGAAGAATGCATAGCTTACATTGGGACTTATATTATCAAGACAATATATCTTTAGAGACAAATTATTTTTTGTATGTGTGTAGACAGTTGCAACAGATTATTTAATTATCATCATGAAGTTTAATCTGTTTTACAAAAAGTAAATTCCATTCTAAAAACTCATTCTACTGTTTTCCTAAAAGCACTGCCCCCAAACAAAACCCAAACACATTAATTCAAATAACATTAAATCATGAACTTTAGCTATAAAGCTAGATTATTGGATATACCTCTAAATTTATGTGTCACTTGCCCCATATCACAACTATTATTAATGATAAAAATTATACGTTTTGTTCTACACAAATTTGTGTTTGAACTTTTGCATGACTATTGCATCAATTTTGTATGACTATTGCATCGAGTTCCACTGTACAAAAACATTTTACATTTAGCAGACATTCTTATCCAGAGCGACTTCCATGTCCTAATTACAGAGACAGCCCCCCTGGGGCAATTCGAGGTTAAGGGTTTTGCTCAGATACTCAGTGGTGGTAGTGCCAGAGGTTGGATTTGAACCTGCGATCTATGGGCAAGTACCCTACCACTAGACCACTGCCACCACCTTTAAAGTGGCATTAAAGTGTCGGTCATGCGTCAGCCTAAATCATAGGAATAATTTACAGTAATCCGCCCTCCACCCTATGAAGCCTACACACCCCACAGCTGGGACTCATTTAGAACCAAATGTATAATTACTTTATGAAGTATAATGCTGGTGGTCTAGTGGTAGGGTACTTGCCTAAGGACCTATGGATCCAGAGGTCCCCGGTTCGAATCCCACCTCTAGCACTACCACCACTGGGTCCCTGAGCAAGACCCTTAACCCTGAGTTGCTCCAGGGGGACTGTCCCTGTAATTAGGACCTGTAAGTCGCTCTGGATAATAGCGTCTGCTAAATGCCGTAAATGTAAATGTAAATGTATAATCAGCTATTGCCAACAGCTGGATACTCTAGAAAAGCCTCACAAAAGACGAAGGTAACCGTTGCCTAAGTCTAAGTGAGCGTGAAGGTTCATAACTGGAGATAAGCTTGGAGAGATACTCAGGTGCGAGGCCTGTTAGGGCTTTGTAAGTTAGCAGTAAAATTTTATAGTTGAAGCGGAATTTCACAAAAAGCCAGCAGAGTGCAGATAATATCAGGCTAATATGATCAAATTTTCAGGATCTAGTGAGGACTAGCTGCTGCGTTCTAGACTAACTGGAGTTTATGAAGGCTTTTACTGGAACATCCTGACAGCAGGGCATTACAATAATCTAGTCTTGAGGTGAAAAATTAATTACAAAAAAGGCACAACATAGTTTGAATTCCTTAAAATTCAAAGTCTAAATGGTTATTCATGAATTTCAGTTTTACTGTGGTATTAAACTTGGTGACTAAATTCCTTTAGAGCATTTCTCCTCATTTGATCTTGCTGTGTTCAAATTTCCAAGAATGGGATGTTGCTTGGCAACAGCTCTGGTCATCGATCGCCAAGACCAGACAATGCAGAAACAGTCATTTATCACTGTGTTCTTCTCCTTGCTTGTTTTCTAATGAACTTGTTGAACATCATCAGTCACTTGTTAAGTATCAATCCAATTCAAAGTTCATGTCAAGCCAAGTGTAAATCAAATGCTCATTAGTGTTTTTGATTCATGGGTTTCATCAAGGATGCATGATGAAACTCTTTTAGATCTCTGTAACTAAGAATAAATCCAAATAATGTATATTGTCAGATCTTAAAGGCCACTGATGTATTGTATGTTTATGATCCTTCCAGCTTGAAATTCTTACACTGATCTTCCTGCATGTTGGTGAACTTTAGAATGAACCACCACTTTATAATGCTATTGTTTAGTTAGTATTACCCCAAAGAAAGACTGCAATGTCATCTCATTCATTATTAATGAGTAACCATTTGGATAATACTTTTGGAACATTGATTTACTTGCATTCCACATCGATTCTGAGGCAACGGGACAATTCAAGAAAGCAGATGGCATTCTTAAAACAAAAGAAAGAGCTACTATTATATTACTATTCAAGTAAAATAAATACATATTTATGTATGTATATCTATTATTTTTCTTCTTTTAACGTATTATTCAAATGGTAGCTATTGATGCTTGTGGGACAAAATTTCGAGATTAATCTTGTTAGTCTTTTAGACAGGTTATTCATCTTCAACTCATAGGTAACATTCATGGGAGTGCTTTAGTGAGATTGGAAATGGCAGTTAAATGTATCATACAATTGGTCCAAGATAAGTTTATAAGCAGCTTTCTCAATTTTCCTACCATATATCTGCAAGGTCATCGCTCTCAAGCCTATTAAACATGATGCAAATAAAAATGAAATATTGGTTACATCTCTCATAAAAGAAAAGGGTCAACTGTGTTTTATGTCGTGTCTGATGTCGCCTTATGTGTAGCACCAGGGTCCTGGAGGAACATTATTTCGTTTCACTATGTACTGTGTATATGGTTGGAATGACAATAAAAATCTATTTGACTTGACTTGACTTGAACTGTCACTAAGTATGCTTTCTTTTGTTTGCATTCCTTTTATATACTCTGAGCCCAACCTAGTAGCAAGTTAAAAAACTCAACTGCAAAAAAAACAACTCTTTAAAGCTATCAGTTTATCCAGATTATTCTCAATAGGTTATTTCTCATATCAGATGTTTTTTGTAAATAGTGCTAAATAGTTTTATTCACTGTAACTGCCTTACGGCCTCGCTGTAACTTTTTCAGAGATCTAGTGAGAGTGTTCTACAAACTACTTCACCTACTTCTACTACTACTACAAAACAAACCAAAAAGCACATGCATACTTAATATCCATCATGTTTCTTTCATGCACAGATGATTTTACAATATTTTATAGCAAATGCTTGTTATCTTTTTTGCTCTTCTCACACTGTGGCCAATTTTACTCCCACTGTTTGCCAAAGTAAGCTGACCTTTCAGATTACTTCTACAGTGCTGAATGACCACTAATGTGGTCAGGACATAGTAAAGTTAACTTAACTTGAAGCTTCATTACTTGTATAAGTACAATTATTCATAATCACCAATGAACATAAAGTGAAACAGTACTATGTTCCTTTGGGTAAATGGACAAAAATTAGAACATGTGGTTCCATGAAAAGCTGTATTGTTAATCTTGCTTTCCATATCTTGTGACTGCTTTGTATTGCTGTTATTTTAACATTTTACTGCTTTCATTAGAACATTTCACAATGTAATCTGCTTGTTTCTTGGATATAATGGTGCGTTATCATCATTTGCGATTTTCCTTGCATTGCAAATTGCAGTATGTCATTAGCTTTTATATGCATATTTACATTTACAGCATTTAGCAGACACTCTTATCCAGAGTGACTTACATGCCCTAATTACAGGGACAGTCCCCCTGGAGCAATTCAGGAACCCAATGGTGGTAGTGCTAAAGGTGGGATTCAAACGCGGGACCTCTTGATCCATAGGTCTGTAGGCAAGTACCCTGCCACTATACCACCACCTCCCTATATGCACATCCCAGTAAATATGAAACTTACATGGACTTTGCACGGACACTGATATTTCATCTCCATGATGCCACAATTCAGAAACTGCACAACAAACAGTTAATAATAAAAAAATCTAATAACTGACTATTGATTTTGTATGACTATTGCATTGATAAGTTCCATTGTACAAAAAACATTTACATTTAACAGACACTCTTATCCAGAGCGACTTCCATGTCCTAATTACAGAGACAGTCTGATGTAGCTGATCTGAATTTCAGGTCGGGAGAGAAATATGATGATATTAGTTTCGCAGACTTGGTGGGGTAGCAGGTATAGAATTCAGGAGACCATCATGGAGAGTGATGGACTTGCTTTCCGGAAATACCTAAACTGTGCCTAAAATAAGCCGCCCATCTCAAACAATGAGAAAGCAATTAGATCTGCTTTGAATTCATTGTACAGACCATGAGTTTAAAGAATGTAGTAACGTGACTCCAGGGATCCAGGGGTTTAACAAACACGAGAGCACCCTGTGACACTGGCGTACCCCCACACCACCCTCAACAAACCTGAATGCAATAACTGGAGATAAGCTTGGAGAAACACTCAAGTGCGAGGCCTGTTAGTACTTTGTAAGTTAGCAGTAAAATTTTATAGTTGATGCGGAATTTTACAGGAAGCCAGTGAAGTCAACGGAGACACTACCATCATTGGGTTTCTGAGCAAGACCCTTAACCTTAAGTTAACAACCCTCATATCAGTGAATGTAATCAAATCGTAACAGCAGTGTTTCATCATCTAGTACAAAATTTTTCCATAAGAGCAGGGGCTGTTACTATAGCAAAGATGGGACCAATCCTCTGTAAGCAGACTAGTTTTAGTAGCATCTGGATGTTTATGTGCTCACGAGCTTTAGGATATTTAGTGTATGTTCATGTTTTAAGCAAACAGAATTGTAATGGTTCAAATTCATTTTAATTATTGTATTTATCCATGTTCAAATTGTAGTATCATTACAATTATAATCTATAATATATTATAAACCTCCAGCAAATTATTATTTTTTGCACCTTTCATCACTGCCGATAACTCCTGCAGACTTATTACAGTTCACATAAAGCTTTAGACTTTAATATACACAGCCGTCCTCAGAAAGATTCTCATAAAGAAATACAATGTATCTCTGTTCAGTAAAACTTTAACACATGTTTAGAGCACACGTTACAAGTGTGCTGAGAAGTGGTATGATTGTGCAGTATTTTTAGCTTGCAGTTTTAAAGAATTCTTAAAAATTTTAATAATTAGGATAAAGATTAAGTAGGATAAAGATTAAGTTAATCGAGGTTATTAAATGCACCTGCACACCATGGAAAAAGTTTTATTTTGTGAGTGCCCACTCTGTAACTCCTTCCTGTTAAAGTAGGTAGGAGCTATATGTAAATATAGTATATACAGTACTGTGCAAAAGTTTTAAGCAGGTGTGAAAAAATGCTGTAAACAAAGAATGCTTTCAAAAATGGAAGTGTTAATCATTTATTTTCATCAATCAACAAAATGCAGTGAATGAACAAAAGAGAAATCTAAATCAAATCAATATTTGGTGTGACCACCCTTTGCCTTCAAAACAGCATCAGTTCTCCTAGGTACACTTGCACAGAGTTTTTGAAGGAACTCAGCTGGTAGGTTGTTCCAAACATGACTGTGTTTCAACCTATGTGTGACATTGATGATCATCAGCACCTGTTTGGTAAAACTGGTTGATCATACTGAATATAATCCTACAAAATCCCTGACTTTATGCAAGTGTACCTAGAAGAACTGATGCTGGTTTGAAGGCAAAAGGTAGCAACACCAAATACTGATTTGATTTAGATTTTTCTTTTGTTCGCTCACTTTGCATTTTGTAAATTGATAAAAATAAACAATCATTATTTATATTTCTGAAAGCATTCTTTGATTACTGCATTTTTTCACACCTGCCTAAAACCTTTGCACAGTACTGTACTTATCCTTTTATTCTTTTTTTTTTCTTTTTTAGCTAGCTGGATGGCATGCAGATTGCTTTTCCGTGTTCTTTCTTTTATATCATTAGCACACACATAAAGTCTATTCTTAGTCAAGGGTGGGGTCAACATTTGAAAGATTGTTAGAACCAAATACAACGTGCCTCAACAAAGTAAAGGTTTATGAAGGTTAGATAATGAAAAGGGTACATAATAAGTCTTGTAGGGAATGGTAGGATTTTACAGCTTTTGTTATCTGTAGCTTAAAAATGCAATACCTATATGATGCACAGATAAATGATACCTGTATGTATCAATCTGTCTCATTTTTTATATTGTTTTTTTATGGTGATAATGTTAAAATAGTGTTGAAAAGTCTAATTTAATTTAAATGAAAGCCCCTTAAAGTGATTATTGTATAACTATATCTCAAGCATCAGATAACTAATTTGTAATCATTTAATGTAACAACTTCCTGTGAAGTATAGTCATGAACCTCCTCAGAAGTCTGCTTTATGACTGTAAATGACTCTGCCTTGATTATTTGGAATCTTATAATTGAAATTGACATTAGACATAACCTCTCTAAAGAGACCTTGTTTCAGAACAATGGGTAGGTGGAGATAAAAGAGAAGTGCATGATTCAATTCTTCTACCATGCACATTTCCCAGTGTATAGGGCCATGAGCTTGGGTTGCTTCAGTTGGGCAGGTTTAGGCTCAGATGCTTAATGTGTTAATAAAATAAGGTGAACTGAGTACCAGTGCAGTAAGACCAGCTAATCTCAGTTGATTTTTATTTTCTCCACAGTGGCACAAACCTACAGTTGGATGATAATGACATGATTCACCAGTCTCCATCATAAAATCATTCATCTCAAAATCCTGAATGTAATTTCATTGAAAGTGTTTGGAAATGCTGGCAAGGACTTACAGGAAGTTTGAATAGTTTCCTCAAGACAGTTAATAGGTAATCTCAATTCCTGTCAAATTAAAGTTTATTTGATGATTTATTATTGTTTTTGATACAATTAGCTTGCCAATTTACATGCTAGTACAATGTTTATGCTGTGCTGTAAGTGGTTTCCTTGCTTCAGGAATGAAAAACCTAACAATAAATAACAATGACGGGATGCTATGACATAAAGGTTCCTCATTAAGTAATCCTGTTGGATTCTAGGAAACTATAATGTTATCAAAAGGAAAAAAACAAGATGATTAGAATTAATATCAAACCGCCAGGATAATTTCATGTTTACTTATGGCTGTGTGTGTGTGTGTGTGTGTGTGTGTGTGTGTGTGTGTGTGTGTGGTATGTCACTATCTAATTTAAATATACTTCCTTATTCTTTCTCTTTCTCTTTTTTTTTTATCCCCGAAGGAAAATGATACAGATATCACACGTGAGAACAACATGCTTTTTCAATTGTAAACTTGTTTTTCTGAATGATGATCTATAAATCAATCATAACCTCAGAAGCTCCCTTTCAAAAAGTTATGCACCAGTTGCACCATCTAATTTAACATCTGAAGAAAAATCTCAACTGACTCAAAATTTGCAAATGAGTGTGAGCTGTAAAGTTAACTGTGCTGAATACACTCAAAAACAAAAGAGCTCAACACTGATCAATACTCATGTCTGTATCAATCCGAATAGCTTGTCTTGGGGTATAATTGTATGTAAAATATACACTGCAGGAGCATTTACCGGTTTGTGAAAGAAGACATGAGGCATAATGTTTTACCCTCACATGATTTTTGGGTTGATCGATGTATTTTTATTTTCCAAAATTTCCAAATAATGTGCTATTGATCTTATCATGATGAAGGGGTTTGCGTGTCCCAATGATCCTGGGAGCTATGTTGTCAGGGGCACCCAAGGCAAACAGGTCCTATGTGAGGGAAGAGACAAAGAGTGGTTCAGAAGACCGCATATGATGATTACAACCCTTGGGAAACGTTTTCCCTCGCCCGGACGTGGGTCACCGGGGCCTCCCTCTGGAGCCAGGCCTGGAGGTGGGGCTCGATGGCGAGCGCCTGGTGGTCGGGCCTTCACCCATGGGGCCCGGCTGGGCACAGCCCGAAGAGGCAACGTGGGTCCCCCTTCCCATGGGCTTACCACCTGTAGGAGGTGCCAAAGAGGTCGGGTGGAGAGTGAGTTGGGCGGTGCCCGAAGACGGGGGCCTTGGCGGTCTGATCCTCGGCTGTAGAAGCTGGTTCTAGGGAGTGGAACGTCACCTCTCTGGTGGGGAAGGAGCCTGAGCTAGTGCATGAGGTTGAGAAGTTCAGTCTAGATATAGTTGGACTCACCTCGACGCACAGCTTGGACTCTAGAACCTCTCAAGTCTCCTTGAGAGGGGCTGGACACTCTTCTACTCTGGAGTTACCACCGGTGAGAGGCGCCGAGCAGGTGTGAGCATACTTATTGCCCCCTGGCTCGGGGCCTGTACACTGGGGTTTACCCCGGTGGATGAGAGGGTGGCCTCACTTCGCCTTCGGGTTGGGGGACGGGTCCTTAGTGTTGTCTGCGCTTATGCGCCAAACAGCAGTCTGGACTACCCACCCTTTTTGGGGTCTCTGGAGGGGGCACTAGAGAGCGTCACTGCTGGGGACTCCATCGTTCTGCTGGGGGACTTCAATGCTCACGTAGGCAATGACAGTGAGACCTGGAAAGGCATGATTGGGATGAATGGCACCCCCCATCCTAACCCGAGCGGTGTTTTGTCATTGGACTTTTGTGCTCGTCAAGGATTGTCCATAACAAACAGCATGTTCAGGCTTAAGGGTGTCCACATGTGCACCTGGCACCAGGACA
The DNA here is from genome assembly GCA_017165825.1 of Hepsetus odoe. Classification (NCBI taxonomy): domain Eukaryota; kingdom Metazoa; phylum Chordata; class Actinopteri; order Characiformes; family Hepsetidae; genus Hepsetus; species Hepsetus odoe. The sequence goes on from CM029368.1 coordinate 19,590,803, forward strand.
CCCTAGGCCGCAGTTCGATGATCGACTTTGTGGTCGTGTCATCGGACTTGCGGCCACATGTCTTGGACACTCGGGTGAAGAGAGGGGCGGAGCTGTTAACTGATCATCACCTGGTGGTGAGTTGGCTTCGTTGGTGGGGGAGGATGCCGGTCAGGCCTGGTAGACCCAAACGTATTGTGAGGGTCTGCTGGGAATGTCTGGCAGAGTCCCCTGTCAGGACGAGCTTCAACTCCCACCTCCGGCAAAGCTTTAACCACATCCCGGGGGAGGTGGGGGACATTGAGTCTGAATGGACAGTTGTCATTGTCGAGGTGGCTGACCGGAGCTGTGGCCATAAGCCATCATCGGCAATGAGGGAGGCCATCAAGCTGAAGAAGGAGTCCTACCGGGCCCTTCTGGCCAGTGGGGCTCCTGAGGCAGCTGATAGGTACCGGCAGGCCAAGCGGAATGCGGCTTTGGTGGTTGCCGAGGCAAAAACTCGGGCGTGGGAGGAGTTTGGGGAGGCCATGGAGAAAGACTTCCAGACAGCTTCGAGGAGATTCTGGTCCACCATCTGGCATCTCAGGAGGGGAAAGCAGTGCTCAGTCAACACAGTGTATAGTGGGGATGGTGCGCTGCTGACCTCGACTCAGGACGTTGTGGGTCGGTGGGGGGAATACTTCGAAGACCTCCTTAATCCCACCAATATGCCTTCCGATGACGAAGCAGAGCCTGGAGACATAGAGGTGGACTCTTTCATCTCTGGGGCCGAGGTTGCCGAGGTGGTCAAAAAGCTCCTTGGTGGCAGGGCTCCGGGGGTGGATGAGATCTGCCCGGAGTTCCTCAAGGCTCTGGATGTTGTAGGACTGTCATTGTTGACGCGCCTCTGCAACATTGCATGGACATCGGAGACAGTGCCTCTGGATTGGCAAACCGGGGTGGTGATCCCCCTCTTTAAGAAAGGGGACCGGAGGGTGTGTTCCAACTATAGAGGGATCACACTTCTTAGCCTCCCCAGGAAAATCTATGCAGGGGTCCTGGAAAGGAGGGTCCATCGGATAGTTGAACCGCGGATTCAGGAGGAGCAGTATGGTTTCCGTTTAGGTCACGGAACAGTGGTCCAGCTCTACACCCTTGGCAGGGTCCTGGAGGGTGCATGGGAGTTTGCTCAACCAGTCGACATGCTTTGTGGACTTGGAGAAGGCATTCGACCGTGTCCCTCTGGGAGTCCTGTGGGGGGTACTCCGAGAGTATGGGGTATCGGATTCCCTGTTAAGGGCTGTCCAGTCCCTGTACAACCGGTGTCGGAGTTTGGTCCGCATTGCCGGCAGTTAGTCGGACCTGTTTCCGGTGAGAGTTGGACTCCGCCAGGGCTGCCCTTTGTCACTGATCCTGTTCATAATTTTTATGGAGCCGAGTGTGAAGCGGCTGGGATGAGGATCAGCACCTTCAAATCTAAGGCCATGGTCCTCAGCTGGAACAGGGTGGAGTGCCCTCTCATGGTTGGGAGTGAGATCCTGCCCCAAGTGGAGGAGTTTAAGTATCTCGGGATCTTGCTCACGAGTGAGGGTAGAGTGGAGCGGGAGATCGACATGCGGATCGGGGCAGCGTCCGCAGCGATGCGGGCTCTGCGTCGGTCCGTCATGGTGAAGAAGGAACTGAGCCAAAAGGCAAAGCTCTCAATTTACCGGTCTACGTTCCCACCCTCACCTATGGTCACGAGCTGTGGATAGTGACTGAAAGAACGAGATCGCGGCCGAATACAAGCGGCCGAAATGAGCTTCCTCTGCAGGGTGTCTGGGTGTCCTCTGCAGGGTGTCTCCCTTAGAGATAGGGTGAGAAGCTCAGAAGCTCATCCGGGAGGGGCTCAGAGTAGAGCCGCTGCTCCTCCGCATCGAGAGGAGCCAGATGAGGTGGCTCGGGCATCTAATTAGGATGCCCCCTGGACGCCTCCCTGGTGAGGTGTTCCAGGCATGCCCCACCAGAAAGAGACCCCGGGGAAGACACAGAACACGCTGGAGAGACTACGTCTCTCGGCTGGCCTGGGAACGCTTTGGGATCCACCCAGAGGAGCTGGAAGAAGTGGCCCGGGGAGAGGGAAGTCTGGGCATCCCAGCTGGAGCTGCTGCCCCGTGACCCTACCTCGGATAAGCAGAGGAGAATGGATGGATGGATGGTGCTATTCATCCTGCCTCTGGCTTAACATTTAATAATTTTTTCTGTGAGACCTTGTTGTTAATAATAAACAATTAACCAGTATTTTATGGCTACTTTAGAAAACTGCTTAGGATGTTGTTTTTTTTTTCCATGCCCTGAAGTTTGTGTGATTATGTTTGTATTGTTTTTTTTTGTTTGTTTTTTTTTGTGGGTATTGAGAATTGACTGCCATAGCAATGACCTCTTCATGCATTATACCTAGATGAATTGACATTCTTTATGGCCCACAGAAACATTATAAGATGGTTGCGTTTTTAGGTCAGCAAGTATTTTTCCAGAGGTTTTTACATGTAAATTCTGGAATTTTGACTTACTTTCTCTGTTGAAGGTCTGACAAGACAAGAAGGGAAGAATGGACTAGGAATTATGGTAAAGTTTCTCTGTGGTCATTCAATGGCTTAGACGAGAAGGTGGTCAGTGAAAGCTGCATAGATGGATGGTTGAGTGACATTCAAGATGGCAGGTAAGGGGGAAAGGTGCTCATGAGTATGAAACATGTCTTCTTCATTTCTTCTTTTTCTTTCGGCTGCTCCCGTTTAGGGGTCGCCACAGCGGATCAACTGTCTCCATTTCTTCCTGTCTTTTGCATCTTCCTGCTTCAACCCGACCACCTGCATGTCCTCTCTCACCACGTCCATAAACCTCCTCTTTGGTCTTCCTCTTCTCCTCTTTCCTGGCAGCTCCATCCTCAACATCCTCCTTCCAATATAATCATCGTCTCTCCTCTGCACATGTCCAAACCAACGCAACCTTGCTTCTCTAACTTTGTCTCCAAGACGTCTAACCTGAGCTGTCCCTCTAATATACTCATTTCTAATCCTGTCCATCCTCGTCACACCCAACGAAAATCTCAGCATCTTTAACTCTGACACCTCCAGCTCCGCCTCCTGCCTTTTCGTCAGTGCCACCGTCTCCAACCCATACAACATAGCTGGTCTCACTACTGTCCTGTAAACCTTCCCTTTTACTCTAGCTGGTACGCGTCTGTCACAAATCACTCCAGCCACTCTTCTCCACCCATTCCAACCAGCCTGCACTCTCTTCTTCACCTCTCTTCCACACTCGCCGTTACACTGAACTGTTGATCCCAAGTATTTAAACTCCTCCACCTTTGTTACCTCCACTCCCTGCATCCTAACCACTCCACTTTCCTCCCTTTCATTCACACTCATGTATTCTGTCTTTGCCCTACTCACTTTCATTCCTCTCCTCTCCAGAGCATATCTCCATCTCTCCAGGTTCTCCTCAAGCTGCTCCCTACTCTCACTACAGATCACAATATCATCAGCAAACATCATCGTCCACGGAGACTCCTGTCTAACCTCGTCCGTCAACCTGTCCATTACTACTGCAAACAAGAACGGGCTCAGTGCTGATCCTTGATGTAATCCAACCTCTACTTTAAATGCATCCGTCACTCCCACTGCAGATCTCACCACTGTTACACTGCCCTCATACATATCCTGAACTACTCTCACATACTTCTCTGTAACACCAGACTTCCTCATACAAAACCACAACTCCTCTCTAGGCACCCTGTCATATGCTTTCTCCAAATCCACAAAGGCACAATGCAGCTCCTTCTGACCTTCTCTGTACTTCTCCATCAACACCCTCAGAGCAAACATTGCATCTGTGGTGCTCTTTCTCGGCATAAAACCATACTGCTGTTCACTGATCCTCACCTCTTTTCTTAACCTAGCTTCCACTACTCTTTCCCATAACTTCATGGTGTGGCTGATCAACTTTATCCCTCTATAGTTACTACAGCTCTGTGCATCACCCTTATTCTTGAAGATTGGTACCAGTACACTTCGTCTCCACTCCTCAGGCATCTTCTCACTTGCCAAGATTGTGTTAAACAATCTGGTCAGAAACTCAACTGCCATCTCCCCTAAACATCTCCATGCTTCCACTGGTATGTCATCCGGTCCAACAGCCTTTCCATTCTTCATCCTCTTCATCGCTGCCCTTACTTCCATCTTGTTTATTTGCTGCACTTCCTGGTTAACTCTTCTCACATCATCCAGTCTTCTCTCTCTCACATTTTCTTCATTCATCAGCTCCTCAAAGTATTCCTTCCATCTGCTCAACACGCTCTGTTCACCTGTGAGTACGTTACCATTTCTATCTTTAATCGTCCTGACCTGTAGCACATCTTTCCCAGATCTGTCTCTCTGTCTAGCCAATCGGTAAAGGTCCTTTTCTCCCTCTTTACTGTCCAACCTCTCATACAATTCACCAAACACCTTATCTTTGGCCTTCACCACTGCTTTCTTCGCCCTGCGGTTCATCTCCTTGTACACCTGTCTACTTCCTTCATCTCTCTGTATGTCCCATGTCTTCTTTGCCTCCCTCTTTTTTTGAATACACTCCTGGACTTCTTGGTTCCACCACCAGGTCTCCTTATCCTCTTTCTTCCTTCCGGATGTCACACCAAGTACATTTCTAGCCGTCTGCCTGATCACTTCTGCAGTAGTTTCCCAGCAATCCGGTAGCTCTTCAACACCTCCCAGTGCCCGTGTTAACTCCTGCCTGAATTCCACCTTGCAGTCCTCCTCCTTCAGCTTCCACCACTTGATCCTCGACTCTGCCCTCACTTTCCTCCTCTTCTTGACCTCCAAGGTCATCCTACAGACCACCATCCTATGCTGTTTAGCTACACTCTCTGATCTCTTTCAAACTGACCCTCCTGCAAAGAATATAATCCACCTGTGAGCATCTTCCTCCACTCTTATACGTAACCCTGTGCTCCTCTCTCTTCTTAAAATAAGTATTAACTACAGCCATTTCCATCCTTTTTGCAAAATCAACAACCATCTGACCTTCAGCATTCCTCTCTTTGACACCATGCCTACCCATCACCTCCTCATCACCTCTGTTCCCTTCACCAACATGACCATTGAAATCTGCACCAATCACCACTCTCTCTCCCCTGGGTACACTCTCTATCACTTCATCTAACTCACTCCAGAATTTTTCCTTCACTTTCATCTTACAACCAACTTGTGGAGCATAAGCACTAACAACATTCATTATCACACCTTCAACTTCCAGCTTCAAACTCATCACCCTCCCTGACACCCTCTTCACCTCCAAAACACTCTCCACATGCTCTTCCTTCAGGATAACACCTACTCCATTCCTCCTTCTATCCACACCATAGTAGAACAGTTTAAACCCCCCTCCAATACACCTGGCCTTACTACCCTTCCATCTAGTCTCTTGCACACACAAAATGTCAACCTTCCTTCTCTCCATCATATCAGCTAATTCTCTACCTTTACCAGTCATGCTGCCAACATTCAAAGTCCCTACCCTCACTTCCACTCTCCTCTCCTTCTTTCTCTCCTTCTCCCTCTGGACATGCCTTCCTCCTCTTCTTCTTCTTCTTTGGCCAACAGTAGTCCAATTTCCACCAGCACCCTGTAGGCTAACAGCACTGATGGCGGTCGTTGTTAACCCGGGCCTCGACCGATCCGGTATGGAATTCTGTATCGTTGTCCGCATATTGATTTGGCAAAGTTTTACACCGGATGCCCTTCCTGACGTAACCCTCCCCATTTACCCGGGCTTGGGACCGGCACGAAGAAATACACTGGCTTGTGCATCTCTAGTGGCTGGGTTGGAAAATTTGATTATTCACTGTGTGTAATTATACTGGTTGCTTACCTAGACTGAAAAAAGTGAAAGCCCTTGTCATTGCAAGGTCACAGCACAGCAGACAGTGAACAAACACCGTGCAGCAGTGGGCAGCTATTGAAAGCGCCCAGGGAGCAATGACAGGGACAGTACCTTGCTCAAGGGTACCTCAGGGCAACCTATCGGGAAGGGGTTTGAACCCACAATCCTCCAAATATGCAGCTAACACCCTAACCACTAGGCCACCGCTGCCCGACACTGCTGTGTTAAGCTTCTACATACACTAGAATGTGCTGTTCCATGTGGTGTTACAGAAGATAGACTTGGTGTGTTGTGTTTAAGTATTCAAGCTGAAGAGAGGAGGTTGGCCTTTGTGTCTGAGGGAAAAGAAGTTGATGATTCTAAGAGCTCCTGATGACTGTGTCCAGCTACCTTAAACAGAAATAACAAAATTATTAGTGGGAATACAGCTAAGATTTAACTATGACCAAAAACTGGTAAAAATGAGCAAGAATCACCTTGGCCTTAGGAGCAAGAGCGAGATTGCTTCTTTTGGCTTTGAAAGTTTGATGTCACCTGGTGAACACAGTTTAGGAAATCAAAGTGAACAATGGCAGAATCTGGTTTTGCTGTTTGAGTGTGGGGCTAAGAATAAGTTCAAACTGTTGGTGGTTCACAATCGTAGTACAGGCTGAGTTTCAAGAACACTGTTTGTATTGTGTATTGTATTGTAAATGACCTGATTGTAATTTAATATTTATTTCTGTCATTGTAGAAACAAAAGGAGTCATTGTGCTCTAGTGGTAGAATATTTGCCTATGGTCCAAGAAATTGCAGATTTGAATCCCACCTCCAACACTACCATTATTGGGTTCCTGAGCAAAAACTCTTAACCCCAAGTTGCTCCTGGGCCTGTCCCTGTAGTTAGGAATTGTAAGGTCCTCTATGTAAGCCATGAATGTAAAAGCAACAGGACATTAAACTGATGATGATGTTATGTAAGTGTGATTGAAAATAATGGGCCTGAAATGAGTGAGAAAGCTGATGAGAGTTTAAAATACTGAGTATTTATTAACGAGCCTTTTCATTTTTAATGCTAATTTTAAGTGGCTTCTTTTCCCATTGCCGCCTTCTTTTGGCACTGGACTTGGTCACTCTGAACGGTCTTATGGTACTCTGATTGTTCTTATTTTTCTATTAATATTAATTTTTCTTATTCCCCATGCATAGACCTCAAGAACTGACTGTATGCCATAAATCCACACTCTGGCAGGTGGCATTGTAGTAAAATAATGAATGGTCAGGGGTTTTTAATTTAGTGGCAATATGCATATCTAAACAAGTTATTCTTCTATTGTACATCATTTCTGCAGTCATATTATGTTTAAATGCATTGCCTAAGACAGGAGATCCTAAAGCACAATAAATAATATGAATATAATGAATTGCAATAATATAATGAATAAATAATGAACTAATGAACTGCAAAATGTTATTTTTTTATCTGTGGTATTTCTTAAATAGACAGTAAAAATGACGAACATATCTGTAGAAATTAACTTCAAAGGATTTAAAACCTGTAAAAATAACTTTTAAGTGTTTAAAACCTGTCAAAGGTTGAGCAAAAAGTAAAAGATACGTAAAAAGTAACGTTTCAGACTTTGAAAACCTTTGTTCAAGCCTTTATTTCATTGGGTCTTGATGTGTAGCTTATAAAACTGATGATTAAAACTAAAAATACTTCAGAATTTTTACAGTGCTCTTCACACTACCTATAAGCGCTTGTAAAAAAAAAGTCTGGTGGTAGCTCAGTTGACATTAAGGTCGAACATCTGTTGAACATTTCATTCCATACAAGAGTGTTGATAAGCAATGCAGAGTAATGCAGTTACTGTAAGACCTGTAATTATGCATCCTGTTTGTGACTCTGCAAAAAGTATAATAAACCAGTTCTTTCCACTCACTGCTGGTACAACAAACAGACGCATCAGAACCTGCATGGAACATATGTACCGATTAAAACAATAAATATCACAAAGAAACTATGCCATTGATTACTGTTATTCATACCAATAAATTTCATTTTGTATATGTATAAACATTGGATTTGCATGGCTAAATGAGTAAAGGTATACCTCACGGTCAAACATATATTACTAGCAGGTGAACAGTCAGTTCTTGAAGTTGGTGTGTTGGAAGCAGGAAGTGATTCATGTGGACAAGCATAAGGGTCTGACCAAAGGGCAAAAGCATGGATCTTGTGGGTTGTTCTCAGCAGTGGTGAGTAGCTACTAAGAATGGTCCAAATAGTAACAATTAGTTGTTAGGCTGACCCTATTGAAAAAGATGCTAAAAAGATGATAAAAGGGTGTCAGAGCCATATAATTTGGGGGCAGCGGTGGCCTAGCGGTAAGGGACTAGTAGGCCGGTAGGTTGCCCTGAGGTATCCTTGAGCAAGGTACCGGCCTATCCACTGCCAAAAATAGAAATATGTACCCTCTGCCTGAACATTTTGCAGACCATCATATCCATCCCTAATCCATAATGTCATTAACTTCATTCAGCAGGCTATGAAAAAAATGTTTAGGAATGATTTGAGGAGAATTATAATGTTTTAATTTTGCCTCCAAATTCTCTAGGTCTCAGGATGATCAAGTGGAGTGTGCTGCACAAACAATTCTGATACATGGAGGTTCCAACTCACAACTTACAGTTCTAAAAGGAACTGTAGCAACATAGCAGTAGGCAGATGTATGTACAAGGGCAGCTACAGCCCAAAATGTCTCTTAATGCATCTCACAATGTGCCGTTAAAAATGTCATAAGACTCCTGCCTATCATGCAAAATGCACTTCTTTTTTGAAAGAAATAGAAGGAAGTTGGAGCCTCTATTCAGAGGGAGGAGTATCTATGTGAAACCACCTGCCACAAATTACTCTTCAGTGGAACACGTTATCTGTACCATAACACGTAACCCTAACCTAATCATGAGCACAGTTTCATAATATTTAGTACTGTGCACCAATTTTGAAAACATGGATATGATGTGTCTTTTTTGCACCTTAAACCAATAGAAAGCAGCTACACCTATTTGTTTCACATGAAAAAGTGAAAGTGACAACCCTTGTCATTGCGAGGTCACAGCACCAGCAAGCGTGAACCATAATGAAATTGGACCTCTGCTTTTAACCCATGCACACAAACAAACACCGTGCAGCAGTGGGCAGCTATTGAAAGCACCCGGGGAGCAGTGACGGGGACGGTACCTTGCTCAGGGGTACCTCAGGGCAACCCACTTGTGAGGGAATCAAACCCACAATCTTCCGATGTGGGGCCAACTCCCTAACCACTAGGCCACCGCTGCCCAATTTAAAGAGTAATTGCAGGCTTTACAGGTGAAGAACGTATAGAGCTTTTGTGTGAGGGTCCTTTTTATGCATGGCAATCTGATAGAACATCCATCCATCCATTATCTGCCACGGGGGAGTGCCGGTGTCCAACCCAGCGCACACAGGGCGAGGACGGGGGACGCACCCTGGACAGGTCGCCAGCCCATCGCAGGGAGGAGCGGGATGGGGACGGTACCTTGCTCAAGGGTACCTCAGGGCAACCTATTAGGAAGGGGTTCGAACCCCCGATCCTTCGATCATAGGGCCAACGCCCTAACCACTAGGCCACCGCTGCCCCCCTGATAGAACATAATAATAATAATAATAAGAAGAAGAAGAATCATAAAATGTTATTTTTTATTTATTATTATCATCACCATCATCATCATCATTATTATTATTATTGTTATTATTATGATTATTGTTATGGCAATTTATTATTAAATTCAGTCTTTATAATAATCAGAGGTGGGTAGAGCAGCCAGAATTTTTCTGAAATAAAGGTAAATGTATTCTTTAAAAAAAGTACAAATACCGACGTGTTAAGTACAAAAAAATTCCTTACTAACTTAGGAAAGGTGAGTGCAGGGGAGTGTGTTAGGACATCCAGCATCTATAAGCATAGGCATTAAAGTTTGTTGAGTGGTATTCTCTTGGATTAAAATCTTGTGAAAGACCTAAGATACCATGTCAGGACTTTTTCCAGTGCAGTTCAGCTGCTTTCACCAGTGTAAGATAATAAAAATGTGGTAGCTAAGAAGTAAAAGAAGTAAAATAATTAAAAGGCGGCTTCATTTCCTTACAACTGTATCACAGTCCACCACAAACAGGATCTCCTCTTAAAAGGTTCATGTAAAACGAAAAACCATTTTGAGCTTTACACCCAGATGTGATTATCCAAGCTACTTCTGGTAATACACCTGTAATGTTACAGGTGAGGGTGAATGGGGTGGTGTCTGAGCCTAAACTTTAACTGAGCTTTTATTGGACGAGAGGAGGAGCACTGACTGCAGGAGGGAGGACCACAGGTACTATATACATGGCACAGTCAGACAGAAACATTGAGAGCTATTTTAGAAGGAATGTGAGTACAAGTGTGAAGAAATGGTCCAATGAGAGGAAAATAGCCTGAAGTTTTACTGGACAGCCTTACAAGGTCACACAAGGCAAGCAAATGCTGGTAGTTACAGATTTCAAGTGACAGAAAGTAAGAGACAGATTAAGAGGACTGAAGCTGAAAGAGGTCAAAAAGAGACCACAGTCTTGTTTAGCAAAACCTCCAGCATGGCACGTTTACCACAGCACAGCTTTCTCCTCGCTATACTGTTGGTCTTCAGCACACTGTGCCAGGCTGGCATCTTACGGAACAGTGAAACAAGCACCTCCACCGCGACATCCAGTGAGATTGGTAATACCTCCACAACTGTTTCCACGCTTCCCATTGTCAGTTGGAACTGGCATCATGTGGAAGAACCATACTTGGTGGCCCTGTGGATCCTGGTCTGCTGGCTTTGCAAATTGGGTAAGCCACTCCTGGCATCATGCCTTGGATACTGAATGGATTTTGCTTTACTGATTATAGTGTTGTTAGATTATATGCCATGTTAGATCTAATGTTAGATTATATGCCAGTTCAATTAATCAATTACACATCATGAGAAGGTTCTCTAAAATGTATCATAGTTGATAATTAGGGACTTATAGGGACCAATGGAAGTTTCTTTATATAAAGAAAAATGATACTATGGTATTGCTCTGTAAAAAAAAAAAACTGACAACATTTATTTTTAAGGAGTGTATAGGGACATGTGGGCAAACCATTTTCTAAACTCAGTATTGGTATCAATAACTGCTTTGAGTGTGCACTATAGATGCTGTGCAGATGAAAGTGAAGGAGGTTGTGGCTGATCCTGAAAAATGACAAAAACAAAAGGTGTGACCTCAGCATCACCAGACAATTCAATCATTTCAAGAGGTCTTGACTATGTTACGCAGTTAAAAGGGGTTCTTAGTAGGATCTGCAGTAAATGTTGTGGTTTTATACAGAGCTCTTAACATCTTAATGTTATTCATAATTCGTCATGTTTGTAGGAAGTTTATGTAGTGCTTTTTAAAGTAACCACTTGGTACTATATTGAACCCTTTTCACTAAGAGTGTATATTGCAGCTTTCTGGAGATTAATTATTTTAATACACATTAAAAGCTTCCCCATGAATAAATATGACAGCTGAGGCTACATGTCTATTATGCAGAATAAGGGTAACTCTCTGAATTCACAATCTGTCCACTTGAGGATCATTTACATTACTGGTAGCCTTCCCATAACTAACATGTTTTCTATCATAATAGAATCAAATTTCAAGAACTTTGTGAACTTCTCACAAGTCAGAGCAACAAATACATGTGTGTGTGTTTTGCTGCATTAAAGTAGGACAGTAAAACTTCTTCATGTAGATTAATCTGCATAAACAATAATTCTATCTTGTAGTGGCCGAATCTGTGCAATTTAATAAGCTGGCATTTGCCTCAGGTAAAGTGTATGAGTTATCTGTCTGCTTAACGACTTTATTTAGGCTCACATCTCCCACCCAGAGGCCACCTTAATGCAGTGCAACATTTCCATCCCATTCTTCTGAAGTGTCTGAGAGTCATCTGTGAAGACTATCATACACTTTTAAAATAAAGGTTCTTTCATGGTTCTTTAACTTTTATGGATGCCTTATGGTTGCCTAACCTCTATGGAAAAGGTCAAATTTCCTAATATATTTCATAACGGTGGTTCATTTTTACTTCTCCTTACTGTTGTCTAAAGAACAACTTTAACTGAAATGTGATTTGTTAAAAGTTTAAAATCTCCACATAACATAAAGATATTCTATCAGTTAAAAGCTTTGCTTCTGTACACCTGAGTGGAGAAACTTTTAAGAACTCGAATATGTTTACTTTATGGCTGCAGAATATGAATGGTTATGACAAATTCTACTCAATTAATGCCAAACTCAAGTTGGCTAACCATCTATGTACTTGATTTATTCCAACTTTAGTACTTAAAACCAAAAAAACAAACATATTAGCTAACTTTATTGAGGTAATATTTCATTTTCCGCTTGTTTGGTCAGGGTCAGTGAGGCCTACATCAAATTGTGAACGCGTTGTTGCCTGTAAGCAATCTTTCAGCTAGCAGCTGTGACAGTGGAGCAACTAAACTAGGGTTGACGACTCTGTTCCTGTAAGTCCAGTTACAAGCACAGTCTATTACACACCCACTAGACCTGCACACAGCAAGGTTTGTCTGAGCAGAGTCACTGGAAACCAGGATCTCCAGGACTAGCCCTGAACCAGAAAAAGTTAAGACTGTGAAACACTCTAGGGTAGGGGACCAGTGAAATCAAGCAGAAGCTCAGCTGATTCCATCTATTTGAACAGTTTGTCTCAGATGAGTATCTGTTTGGTTGGAATAAAAATCTTCCATATTTGCCCATGTGAGAAAGAGAAAGGTTATTGGCCAACTATGAGATGGATCTGTGATACTGTAACAGTTTACATTTACTATCTGTAATGCAGAGTCTATCAGTTTTTTGGAATTGCACATATTAAAATATGTTGATACAATATGCAGAGCTTCTTTACTTCAGTTTTTCTTGAGAAACATCTGAGGAACACTCATTCTCAAAACTCACTCCCTCTCATGTGGCAATGCTTAAATATACAGCAATGGGAAACTAAAAGTAAGCCAAGAGTCCAAATCTGTTTGTATCACTTGTAAGTCAGACGCCTGACAGATTCAGTTAACTGTGACTAAATTATTTGTACTGATAACTGATTGAACTGATTGTACTGATAAGGTCTGGGGACTCTGGGATTCTGACACAACCTATTGCTTAAACACCTCTTATAAGACTTTGTGTGAATTTTCTTTTAGCGTTACCCCAAATGCCGATTTATTAAATTGTTACTTAACCTTATTGAACAACTTGCAGTTAATTAATGCGTGACATTTTCAGAAAGTTCTGCCTTGTTGCTTTTGTCTACTCACACTGCCCAGAACTGCAGTGGAAATACTCTGGGTTAATAATGGATGACTTTAAGTTACTAATGGCCCGCTTGCATAATTTGTCTGTCCTTGAAAGTATAAGATGCTGCTTAAATTTGGCAAAAGTAGCATTGCTCCTAGTGTCTTTTGTACATGACTTACTGCATTTGCTGGCAGGACACACAGACATGATACTGAAAACACAGTTTAAAAAATCATGGTCTATAAATATATAAAGAAAAATGAAAGACAAAGTTCTGATCTGAAGCATTGTAAAAGCAAAGCCAATTCTTTCATAAAACAACACAAAACAAAACAAAAAATTCAAAATTTTGAATGGATGGAGGAATTCATGAACAGGTGGATGAATGAATATAGAAGGAAAAAGATTTTTCAACCCTGTTAAGGGTATAGACATGGGCATGTAAAATGCAGTTAGCTTTAGTCTTAATAAAAGTTATCAAAGGCAACATATGTCAGCATTAACATACATGAACACCAATATTGGGTGGATCAATAGATGAATATAGAAAGACATAGATTGTCCCTACAGCATTTTAAGGGTATGGAATTTGAAAAATGAGCTGATCTAAATAAAGAAATTTGTCTGTGTTACAATACATAAACTCTTGAAAGATGCGGAAAGATAAGGTTTTTTTAATGGAATAAATAATAACATTCTACAACCTGATCTGAAATTTGTTTACCTGTGGCATATAGTCCAGCAATCATTTAGATGCATTTTCCTCTACTTACAGAACAGAAAAACCTGTTCATGCAAAATGTACAAAAGAAGCCAACGTGCAGGTGCTGAATAATTTTCCATTCGGCTTTTATTATAAGCAGACTTTGAGACAATTGTTTTTTGTTCTCTATGCCTAGGGAAATCAATATCCACTTGAATCACTCCTTTGCTAGATGTGGCAGGTAGAAATTAAGATTAAAAGGGCTGCAGTAAGTCTAAGAAAAGTTTTTCAGCTTTATTTGTTGCTGAAAGCACTGAAAAGCACCTCTATTGAGAGACAGAGCTTAGAGACAAGAGAACAAGTAGATCCAATTTTGCAGCAGAATGGTTTTCCAGTTTCCAGTTCCAATTATGCGTCAGCAGCTATTCTCCATTGCAAATCCTTTTCAGTGAAGGACTGTCTTAGTTCTTTTCAGAGAAGCTGACCTACAGGGAATACACCCCAAGATGAACTGAGACTCTGCAAATGTATCACGCTGCAACCAGACACCCCTGAATACCGGAAGGCTTGCTAGTGGATGTTGGGAAAGTATCATGTCAATCATTAAAGTGCAACGTCCACAGAGGGACATCAAGTTAACCTTTCAATTAAAGTTTCTCAAATCACTTCAAGCCGGCCTCAAAAAATATTTGGCTCAAGGCCATCTATAGCACTGGAGAGACAAGCTGTCTGGACATGTTGAACATGTGTTGGCACATGAGCATTAATAATTTTTGGAAGGCCTAAATGAAACAAAACACCAGCATACAGAGGTGCTGCTTGTAAAGAAAAGGGCCATGCTTGGTGCTCTCATTTGATAAAAAGGAGACTCAAAGTCAGCAAAGTATCCAGCAAAAACAATGGAAGCAAAAAAAATCCCTGCATACTACAAATGCCAATTACGATCAATGTAGCAGTCTACTAGCACAGTCAAAAGCTAAAAATGCCCAGAGATGTTTGCCAAGAGAAAGAAATGAAATGAATCCAGTCATAATGCTGTGGAATTTCCATCACTGGATTTAAGATAAAAGTAACAAACAACAAAATACGAGTCCTCCATACTTTAGACCCTAAACCTGGTCTTTGGTGATCCATATCCTGCCTGCATATTTGATTGTTTTCCAGGAGTGGAAAAAGTACACAGAAACTGCTTTGAACTGAAAATATGGGCACTGTCACATTCTAACAAGTGAATGTCAAGGCCAAATATACACATCACACGCTTACACCAAAAAAAAAAGGGATAACATTTTATTAAGGATATGATATAGAGGCTTATACATACATATATACACACACATATATATATATATATATATATATATATATATATATATATATATATATATATATACATATATATATATATATCTTTTATATCATATGGGTGGTATCCCATGTGGCAATCTACAAATAACTCCTTATATTACAATACATTTGCATACATTCTTAGAATAACTAACACCTTTTAGGATACGAATATGACGTTTTGCTTGGCCTAATGCAATTGACCTAACTAATCTGCTAATCAGTTATATAACAAGCCCTTCTTCAGTTAAACTGGTGTTACAGCTGGGGAAACACTGAAAAAGTTCCGGTTTGGAAAGCTGTGCTTTATGTGATACGATATAGAAAGACAAATGTATGTACATAGTTATAAGATCACATGAAATTATGAGACTGTAGTTGAATTTGTGTAAAGCAGTGTATATTTGCTTTCAAGAATCCTCTGCAGCCCATTTGCTCATCTAGCCAGCCCATGCTCCTGTTACATTTCATTCCACTAAGTTAATATATGATGTGTATTTCACCACAAATGACGTCAATCAACTCTGCAGAAGGTTAAGATTGTAGGGGTAGACATTCCTGCATACAAAGCTATATTTCTGATTTTAGTGTAAGATGCTTCTCTAGGTACTGTGTAACTTGAAATGTCACTAAACATGATGTATTAACTTTGTGTGGCTTAAAGGAGGCTCTTGCCCTCCCACGTCTACGCCACAGTTTAAAAGGCTGAGTGTGTGTCAAAACAGAATTCTAACTTTATCGCTTCACTGCCCCCTCACTGACCAAGGACTCAGGAGAAAAGGACTTTGAGGGAGGGAGAGAGAAACAGAAAAGGAAAAAAAAGATACAGCCAGGAGAGTCTAAAATAAGGGCTCATGTGGCATGAAAAACAACAAGCTGGAAAGTTCTCATCAGTTCTGGACTAAAGGATAAATTTGGCTTGGATGGACTATAATATCTTAGTTACCTAAAGAGTAGCTGAACCTGGCTTGCAAAAATGCCATGCTTGGCCTATGCCACTTTGCTTGGGGCAACATTCATGATGCATAGTGCCTTTGCTGGAGAACAGAGTGAAGAAAGCCTACACCATCATGGGGAAGCAAATTTAACAGATGCTCTAATCATAAAAGTTAAATGGCATCATGTGGAGACTCCTTACCTGGTAGCACTATGGATACTTGTGGCTGGAATTGCAAAGATTTCTGGTATGTAGCTTTAAAATAAACAGATCGACAATAACTGAATGAAGCGGAGAACATCCAAGAATTCAAATTAGCTTAACTGGTAATCTTTGGTGCATTTATGAGAATACAAGGTCTGATTGAGGGCACATTTTTCTCTCTTTTATAAAACAAAAAAGGGAAATCCCAAGACAAAAAGCAAATAAAAGTTATGTGAAACAGCATAAACAGTGGAAAACACTGTTGAAACAATTGTGAACAAACTATTAATGATAATTAATATTTGCTTAATACCAGAAAATGTGCAGTTATATATAATAGAAATCCATCATATCAATGCAACAAAATGATCCAAAGGAACTTCTCAGAACATGTCATTAGCATTTATCTCAGTAGCATTTATTTTACATTCTTTCTGACCATATTCATTGAAAACTGCTAAAGAATTTCTAAAATGTATTAAAAGTGTATCTTAAATGGAATTAGTTATGCAAATTAGCTAATGTTATCATTTTACGAGGCAAAAGACTATAACCCTTGTTGTATGTGGCGTTAAAAACAATCTAATACATCTAACTTTATCCCACATAAATTCATGCTGCTTTTAAAGGATCTCCAGCTCATTCAGTCATGTAAGACCAAAGCCATTGCAGTTGCTCCTTTGCATTGCGATTTAGTATAAACATAGCATCAACAAAATGCAGTGAATAGTTGGAACAACCAATATGACTAATAACAAATGAAAGCTAGCAGCCACCAATTACCATGATAACATTTGGACAATAGGGATTGGTAGTTGTTTAAGGAATTGCCTTAAAAAGAGTTATTACTGGCTAACATGCTTGCTGTTTATGGCCCTTCCATGTCCCAGTTGCTTATAAGAGATTTCAGGAGATTTATTTTCATAGCAGTTTAAGTCATATGATTCATTAGCTTTTCCTTTAGTCTCTTTGATGGGACAAAGAAATGCCTTGTTTGGATTGTCTGGCATCTTCTACTTAACAAATGACCTTTTGGGCACTTTGGGCTAATGTTGAACAAACTTCATTTATGAATTAAGAACAAATTATTAGAAGCTTATACACTACCCAGTAGCAAACGATTCAAACAGCTCAAATGACTCAGAAATGTAATAAACTGCACTGTGAACGAATTCCAATGCATCCATTTTTTGTTGAGCTTGTTGAATTTGAGAAGAAAGACATAGACATGACTAGACATCTGCACAGATTCATATTAAAGGGTGCATTTTTACTGTCTCTTTGCAGTGACCCAAGTTAATACAAAACTCAAAAGCATTTTCCCTGAGAGTGGACTCCTCATCCTCTGTGGCTTTATTCTGGGAGGAATCATCTGGGGCGCAGATAAGGTGCAGACATTCAAACTCTTGCCGAGAACCTTCTTCTACTTCCTGCTGCCACAGATCATCCTGGACACGGGCTACTTCATGCCAAATAAACTTTTCTTCAGCAACCTGGGCGCCATCCTTGTCCATGCTGTCATTGGAACGTGCTGGAATGCAGGCACGGTGGGTTTGTCCCTCTGGGCCTGCTATTTAGGTGGAGCAATGGGTATGTCTGAATGATTTTAATGAATTTAATGGAGCAGCTGTTTATTCAACATAATGAGACTTTGAACGAAAGCCTTTGACAATTCCTGTTTGCCCAACAGGTGAGCTGCAAATTGGGTTGTTGCAGTTCCTGCTGTTTGGCAGCTTGCTTGCAGCTGTTGATCCTGTTGCAGTGATTGCAGTGTTTGAGGAGGTGCATGTGAATGAGGTGCTCTTCATCTGGGTGTTTGGAGAATCACTGCTGAATGATGGCGTCACAGTGGTGAGTCTTTCTCCATTTCTTTCATTTGCTAGAGTTACCTTAGTTATTATTTATTTATGAATAAATTATAATTACTTTAAAATGCTATAAAGTATAGATTGAGATTTCTTTTAAAAAAAACAACACAGTTTTGAAACATTGTATGGGAGACATTTTATGTTTCAAACATAACATTTTACCACTTCTGCAGGTGATCATAATTTGTTTGGGTGGTAGTCAGGTTTAAACTTAGCAGTGAAAATGATGTATAGATGGTGTATAGAAACCCAAGCTGACAGACTTATACCGGCACCACACCAATAAACATGGTACCTTCATGCCATCCCCACATCAGTACTGAACGTGGTCCACCTGTCCGACAATATCTGTTTAACAGCACTGCAGTAATTATGAAGTGAGCATTAATGAACCTGGAAGCGAGGGATGGGCAACAGATCTTATATTTTCTTATCATGTTGTGTGGTTCTCACTTGCTCATGTAGGTGCTGTACAATGTCTTTGATGCTTTTGTGTCTCTGGGAGGGGAAAAGATCAATGCTGCTGAGATCATCAAAGGCATCGGTATAGACATAAATACACCTTCATTCACCTTTGATAACAGGAGGTCCATTTATTTTGGACTCCAGCACTTGATAGTTGGAATCATATCTCATAACCATGTTCTGTTTGCTTTTTTCAAATACGTCTTTTTGTCTTCTCTCTCCTCTCAGTCTCCTTTTTTGTAGTGGCATTTGGAGGTGCCTTGGTTGGGGTTGCATATGCCATCCTCATCTCACTGTTGACCAAGTATACAGGGAAAGTCCAAATCATCGAAGCTGGCTTCATCTTTGTTTTTGGCTATCTGTCTTACCTCACAGCTGAAATGCTCTCACTATCTGCGATCCTTTCGTAAGAACATATTCTTCATCACATGAGAACAAGTGTATTTGTACATTTTAAGGGGTTAAACAAGCAGACAGCAAAGTTTTGCTGTTGGAATTAATAATTAAAAGTTTCAACAGAAAACACTTTTTAATATTTTTCTGTAAGAAGAAAAGAAAAGTTTTGAAACCATCATTAACAAGCTCCTTACTGAAGCATATGTCTGCAATGAAGATACAGCATTTGAATCAGGACACAGAAGCATCAGGCCAACAGTTCTGAATTTACATCCGATGTTGCATATATCATTACTTGATATTTCTTATGAGCATATTCTTTTTATGTGTCCAGTTTGCCTTTGACCTTTACCATTTTTTTTCTTGTAGAATTACTTTCTTTGGTGTCTGCTGCCAAAAATATGTAAACGCTAACATGGATGAGAAGTCTGTTACTGCTGTACGCTACGCTATGAAGGTGTTCGCCAATGGATCAGAGACAATGATTTTCGTTTTTCTGGGCATCACAGCCATTGACAGTGATATCTGGGTGTGGAATACTGGCTTCATCTTTCTTACTCTACTGTTTGCTATAGTCTACAGGTTCATTGGTAAGTATTTGTTTATTTAAGAATGGGTTAATTGTGGAGAACCGTAGCTGCAAAAGTCAGTGAGTTAAATTAGAACAAGATATACATTTTCTCTTTACTTTGTTTTCACTTGTAGGGCTGGGCAAAATGGCACTGTTATTGTGATAAATTATAGTACATAACAACAAATAACTGATTAAATAAACTCTTAAAGTAGGATTATTATTTTTTTAAACATTTTTAAAACCATATTCATATTCAAAATATCATGAAAATTCCCCAAACATCATAGCATTATATTTTTTGGATATTAGCAACCTGTAGTGAATGGCATTCTTCTTACTTTTGTGTGTTGATATCAAGGTGTGTTCAGTCTGACATGGATCCTAAACCGGTACAGATTGGTTCCCATAGAGATCATTGATCAGTTAGTCATGAGCTATGGAGGTCTGCGAGGAGCAGTGGCCTATGGCTTGGCGGGTAAATTGGATGAAAAAATCAAAGAGAGGAACTTGATGATCAGCACAACACTCATTGTGGTGTATTTCACTGTAGTAATTCAGGTAATTCTATGCTTTCGTAAACACTAATGACCATGTTGGTTATAGGAACACATATCCAGTTTAAGGGAATAAGGCTTTTGATGTGCTACCATATGTTATTAAGGTATAAAAGAAGCTCAAAGCTTCCTTTGTTATTGGAAGCAATGATCCCTGCTTTGTAAGATTTTTACGTTACATCTAAAGGAATGTGCTAACTCGACTGAAAATTCACATTTTTAAAAGTAAAAAAAGAGCAGATGCAATGTCACAACTGGTTCCAATTAAACAATTAATACCTAGAATTGCATCTTCATTTTTTTTTCTTCTAGGGTCTCACTATGAAGCCTCTTGTAAAATGGCTCAAAGTTAAGAGGGTTTCTCCAACTGATCTGAAACTTATAGAAAAAGTGAACAACAGGGTAAATACTAACCCCCACATGTTTCTTGAACATAGAAAGAACACAGAGAGGGCATTTGAATGTACTCTTCAACTTTCTTGAATTTGATTGTATGCTTTTGTGCCACAGGCATGTGAGCACATCCTTGCCGCAATGGAGGACATCTCTGGACGCATTGGAGATAACTGGTGGACCAGAGGGTAAGCACTAGAGACTAAATAATTTCAGTCTTGCTTTGGGGACAGTGCAGACATCATCATCATTTCTTTGTCCTGGAAATTCTACTACTTTCTGGCAAGATCTCATTACTGCCTCTCTTTCAGCTGGAAACGCTTTGAGGAAACATACATCACTTGGTTTTTGATGAAGCCAGAAGCCAGGAAGAACCATGATTACCTTTTCAGCATCTTCCACAAACTTAATCTGGAGGATGCTGTTAATTATGTTGCTGAGGTGTGGGGTGGCATTTTTTTTATCCTTTATATTGAACACACTTAGAAAAACAACAACATTTTTTTACAGCTTCTATTTATTTGAGTTTGAGTTCAGTTTGAGCATGTGTGTGCTGTTTATAAATGTGTATGTATGTACCAGGCAGTCATATCTAAAGCAATTTGTATATTTTTACTGGCTTACTATCATAGTATTATTTTTATCTTCCATTTCAACAAAGTAAAATATCTTTCTTAAATCTTGCTCTAAATTAGGGAGAAAAACGTGGCTCTCTGGCCTTCTTGCGCAATGGTAAGGGCACTAATGTGGATTTTGAGAAGAAGTTTGGTTTGGAGTTTTCTAAAGTCATGCCTGACATCACCTCTGAGCTAGACTTTGGTATCGACAACGTACCAATGACATCCATCATGTGAGTTTGATCAACCATATCAAGTATATGCAAAAAGTGTTTTTAGTAAACTATGCTGCAGAAGAACGTTCTGGTTGCCTGAAAGATCTTTCAAACAGTGGTTTAGAAAAACATTTTGTAGATATTTTACACACCACATAATGCCCACAAAAAATGTCCATGTCTACACATGGTACAGATATTTTTTTACCTAAAATCAAGGCAAAGGTTAATGAGGAAGTACATAATAAGAGTATATTTAAGAGTTTTAATGGGCTCTTATTTAAATAAGAAGAGATTGGGAATTAATTTTTAATGCCTAAATATTTTGTAAATGTTCTTGGACAATTTTATATTAAAGATATATGCCCTCAAACCAAGAGGCAGTTAGAAACCTTCCTTTTATCTTACTTTTCCCTTAAGGTCATGTCCTCAGACATGGCCCATGCTCCAAAACATGTAAATAGGTACCAGTATGGTCATGTTATATAGTCATGAGAGCGGGAGAGAAAACACAGGCTGTTTATGAGAGACACACTCATCTGTTCATTGACTTCTTGTTTTAAGAAGGTCAATCTGTTCTCCGTGACCTTGGATGAAAAAATGTCAAAAATGCAAAACAGAACACTCACAACAAACCATGATAGCAAGTTCTATTTTTACCCAGAAAGGACAGCATTCCTTCAGTGTCTCTGAACATTCATGAGCAAAATATGAAAGGCATGAATGAGGACTTCAATGCCCATCACCTACTGCAGCAACATCTGTACAGGAGCAGGAAAAATGTATGTATAGTTTTTTACACACACACACACACACACACACAAAGATGCAGACATACCAAAATATTACGCTCTAAAATAGCATTCTGAAAATCTGAAATATAAATGTAAGTAAATCTCAAATGTAAGTATCTGTCCAACGCCACATTAATTTTGAAAGCCAGTATCTGCCCATTTGAAATGATTCCAATTTAACAACCAAAACTATGGTTTCTTCCACAAGCACCCGTTGTGGAATTCTAATAACTACTCACAGCATGTGGAATACAATAGTAAACTGATATTTTTGTCTGCAGCACCGTCACAAATACAGCCGCAGTGACTTCACCATCAACCAGAGTGAGGATGAAGTACAGGAGATCTTCCAGAGGACCATGAGGAACCGCCTTGAATCCTTCAAATCTGCCAAGATGGGTGCCTCTCCTGCCAAGAAAATCTCCAAACACACAAAAAAGGATCCAAATCAGAAGGTGGGAGCTTTTAGAAATAAAGAAATTGTGGAACCTATTTGTATTGACATGATGGTAGCCGTGAAAGCCAACCCAACAACCTTATATATTTACAGGGATTTAATCAAAGGACTACAGATCAAGGCAAAACCTATTCATATGGAGATGAAGGTAACACTGCAGTCCTAACATCTGTTCATATGTTAGGCTCAGACTGAGAGTGTGCTTTAGACTAATGGTTTCTTGTTCTGCTGTGAATCTCTCTTGTAGATTTTGAGTTTTCAGAAGTAGACAGTGCCTACAGTGGTGATGGCACAGCTGCAGGTGGCAGTTCTCCTATGAGAGCACCTGCATACACAGTGGGAGGTGAGCATACAATTTAGAAATCTACAGAAGCAGGAATCGTATTGCAGATGTTGAAATGGTTCATATTTTTATTCCTCCAGTTGCTCCAGCATATATTTGTACATTTTCAAGAAAGAGCAACCGTTCCAACCAATGAATGATGTGTGACTCTTCTGTAAATGTGGCAATAAGTTTAAGGTGGTTGCAGAAGGAAACTCAAAGTAATCCATAACAATTCGAACAACTACACTATAAAAGTTCCTCAGTTAATCTGATCTCATTCCTTTTTAATTCATCAAAGTTCTTGGGACAGTTTTAAGTTTAATTAGAATAGTGTAATAATAAGGCTAGCAATGAGAAGAAAGGTCATTAACAATTTTAGAGCTTTAATGTTGAAAAGGTGAGATGAAGGAATACTTTGTGCGTTTCATCCATGACAATAATAAAGCTTAAAAAAAAAATCTGCTCTTTAATATGTCAAAACAAATGGAATTTCAGTATTCGGATTAAAACTATAAAATGAGAGGAAAATTTGCCATCGTATCACTATAGACAGCCTGCAACGTTTGCTTGAACTATTTGAAGGGGAAGAACCCGAGCAACATAAAAAAATGTAGTAAAACTTTTTTTGTTTTGGCCAATATGAGAGCCCTGCTATTATTTTGGAATTCATTTGAAAATAAATTAACATAAATATGTTTACAAAATGTTTGACACAAGTTGAATAATTTCATCAGTAAATATTGTAAAAAATACTAAAATGAGTGAAAAAAAAAATTGAGTAAAAAATACTAAAATTAATAAATAAACTAATTTGAAATTTTACACATTTTTGGAATTTTTATTAAGTCTCTTTGGAAACTAGCCTGCATCCAGGTCCTTACAGTGAACTGATTAATTCCATTTCAAAATGACATTTTTTCTCTTGCGTCTGAAAATGTTTTCTAGTTGATTGTAAAAATAGACTGTTCGCCCTGCTGTTTTCTTCTCCAGTTCTTATCCAGCCTTCATGGGGCAGTCTTGTAACTGTAGGTAGGAAAATATGTTCCAAAATTCCCTTTATTCATGGAATGTTTTGCCTTTCCTTTCTGCAGCAGGTATAGAGAATCCAGCATTCATGCCAGATATGGAAACCCCTCCTCCTCCATGGCTCACAGAAGCTGAGAATGACCCCAGCGTGGCGCCTTCTGAGAGAGCCCAACGCCACTTACCCTGGAGCCCCAACAACCTTCGGCGTCTTGCACCTCTCAGTATCAGTGCACACTCCACAGATTCCGTTATGATGGCTGGTGTTCCTGCAGCTGAAGATTCACCTGACGACTTGCCCGAAGCACCACCTGAAGACCCTACTCACAGGGATGGAACCCATATGTAGAATCTGTTTTATTTAACAAAAATTTGCCATATCATTTGGTCAGGTTTGCTGTATTGAAATCTTCATTGCTGCCTGCAAGCCTGAAGTTTAAATATGTTAGAATCCTGCCATGGAATTTAAAGGTTAGATGGTTTGGTGGTAAGATTTTACTGAAATGTAGCATTCAGAAAGATACATGACTATTGACTTTTACCTACAAAGACACTTAAAAAAAGTTTTTTTTTTTTTTTTTTTTTTTTTTTTTTAGCAAGTGTCTGTTTTCATTTACATCTTTGGGTAAAACTGATTAAAGAAGGTGGAGGTTGTCAGGATAAACCTTAAAAAATGAATAATGGAGGTTTATGTCAATTGTCTTAAAAAGGCTTATGTAGATGTCATTAAGCTTTATGAACTCTACCCTACAGTAAAATGTTTTAGTTCTTCTTTCCTCATGTGGAGACATTTATAGTAGCACTTTAACACATTAATAGCAGGCCAGAAAAACTCAAATGGTGGTTACTTTTAATTATGCACATTTAGAAGTACTTCCATGCACAGTGGCCGGTTACAGCGAGGTTTCATTGTGCACTTTTTGTGCACGCCTTAAAAATGGTTTTATATCGAACTAGTTATTTTTGGACACTACTGTGCTCTTCCGTAGCAGCTGTTCCACAACCAGAGATGCAATTTATCACCCCATACTTTTATTGTCCCTACAGTTATTCAGCGTGGAAGATGTGTGATTTGAAGTTGGTGGGAATGATGGTTTTGAATCTATCGGTACATTAAGACGATGGTTTCGCTCAAGCACTTTGATTTGTGTATATCTATTTATAGTTCAGTATAGTTGTGCAGTAAAACACAAACACTACCGTGTGAAATAGCAAGTTATGTTGAACTGACCATTTTATCCCATTTATTAAGTGCACTTCTCACATAAAGCCTTAATGAGATACAAGCCTGAAGAACATTTTCAGATGCATGAGGAACATCTACTTAATGTAAAGGTTTGAAAAAGAGCCCTTCATTTCTTTGAAAGTGAAAAAGTGAACACAAACTTTTAAGTGAAGTAAAAAAAAAAGTAAAAGTGATTGTCATTGTGAAACACAACACAATGCAATCTCTGCTTTAATACACACCGTGTAGCAAGGGGCAGCTATGTCCAGCGCCTGGAGACGGTACCTTGCTTATGGGTACCTCAGGGCAACCTACTGGTCTGGGATTCAAACTCATGACCTTCAGATCCTGGGGCCTAGACCCTAACCACTAGGCCACCACTGCCCAAAAAAGGTTTTAAAAGGTTCAGTAAGATGGTCTTTACAGATACTTTCATCAACTGTCTGATGAATCTCAGAAGATTATCAGCAGCAATAGGGTCAGGTTCAGGTTTAGATTTAAAGTTAAAATTGGGATTAAGATTATACTCTTTAACACTCAAGGATTTAATAGAATCTTTTATATTCAAGTTTAGTTAGCATTTACAGATATTTACTTGAATTACGAGATGGGCATTTACAAGGCATCTACAGTGGAACATCCAAATAAAGTGTTGGAAATGGTTTTTGAAAAACATGACCAAATAGTGACCATTCTTGTCATTGTGAAACACAACGAAATTACACCTCTGCATTTTACCCATACACTCACCCACATGCAGCAGGGGGCAGCTATTGAAAGCAGCCCAGGGAGCAGTGATGGGGGTGGTACCTTGATCAAGGGTACCTCAGGGCAATCTACTGGTCTGGGATTTGAACCCACAATCTTCCAATCACGCTCCACCTTGTTTTTGAACTTGGTTTTTCTAAGGCTTATGTAAAACCTTGAGTAGCATTTAAGGTTTGATCTTTTTCCCATGAATGTGGTGATATTGTCATTTATTTCTGAGCAAAAGTTGCCTTAGATTACATGTGAACTCCAAGTTGGTCAATACTGAACTATTTTTGAGTTCATGTAAATTATATTTGCTTATTTGTTGATGTA
Organism: Hepsetus odoe; assembly: GCA_017165825.1. Taxonomy (NCBI): domain Eukaryota; kingdom Metazoa; phylum Chordata; class Actinopteri; order Characiformes; family Hepsetidae; genus Hepsetus; species Hepsetus odoe. Next base: position 19,617,226 of record CM029368.1, read on the forward strand.
TTATTCATTTACACCTTAGTGCCTAAAAATGTTAATGTGAAATATGCTGATAAACGCTGTGATTTTCAGTATTTATGTAATCTTAACGGTCAAGCTTCGTTAAAACGTATTTTATGAGAACAATTACAATATGATCACGTCAATTTGGAAAACGTAAACTACAGAGTAATAAGTAACAATAAAATGGTGTAAGGAACGAGTAAAAGCATTGATTTTTGTGTTTGAAAATATTGTTTAAGAAATAAATTATTTATTCAAATAGTCTTAAATTTGGGTTTACTTTCTGGGCTGGAACTTTCTATTTCTTCTGATCCTCTGCATCTTCCCCCATAACACCGACTGCCTACATTCCTGTCCTCTTCTAACCAAAATAAAACTGAAAGCTGAACATGTAGCTATTTGCAAAAATTTGGTAACCCCTGGTCAAATATTTTTAACAACTAAAAATATGTACACCCTCTCCAAAATATATCAATTTAAGAAAGAAATTGCTGAATTTCTCTCATATAATAAGTACTTTCACAAGTGAAAGTAATCATCATTGTGAAACAGTGAACCACAACAAAATGCAGCCTCTGCATTTAATCCACACACACACACATGCAGCGGGGGCAACTATTGAAAGTGCCCGGGGAGCACTGATGGGGACAGTACCTTGCTCAATGTTACCTCAGGGCAACCTAGTGGTGTGGGATTCAAACCCACAACCTTCCGATCCTGGGGTGTAGTCCCTAACCACTAGTTCACAGCTGCCTCGTTTAACCTAGAAAACGTGCACACAGTTCACCAGCCCACTTCCTTCCCTGACTAAGCATGTCTTTGTTTGTATCATCCAATAAATTAGCTCGATCAGATTCTGGAAATTTAGAATAGGGTTTGTGAGCACTGGTCTAAAGATGTAGCTAGATCGATTAAACATGAGGGAGTGCTGCAAACCTTTGTGCACCACTTTGCTTACCTGCACTTTGTGTGTCAGGAACAGCTCAATTAAATCTGTATATACACACTTATATAAAACAGATAAAATCCAGCCATTTAAAGCACTTAAGAAGGTGCGGAGACACATTCCAGCCACGTTTAACAACGTACATTTTACCAATTTATTTTTCACTTCTTCTACAATGCAAATGTAATACAATGTCTCATCTTACTACAACGCCAATGACAAATGACACATTCATGAGTTTTGATAAACTGTTTTTCTTTTGAAAAAAAGAGGAGCTTGAAAAAGATGCACAGTTGATGGGTTGATAAAACCGATTTGCATATAAAATTTAAATCACACAGTAATGGAATTTCAGTCTGGCTGACCAGAGACACATTTGAGCACCAAGAGCAAAGGGGTGTAGCTATAAAACTTATCAGGATAAAAAACAAATACTAGTCACGTCAAGTATACATATCAGGTGTAAGCAAGGTCCAAGTGTCTTCTCCAAGTGCATTCACCGTCAAAACATTAAAAGACTGAAATTCAAGAGAAGCACACACTGAAATTCTGCATACATATATATTTAATTAAAATATTGACAATTAAATAGAACATTAGGACAAAAAGGCTCAATGAAATATAAGAATTAGATAAATGTTAAGACCAAAAAAAAAAAAAAAAAAAAAAAAAACCCACAACAACCTATCTTCAAAAAACAAGAAAAACATCCATAATCTGGTGATCAGGAGTATTATCCATTATGCACTGTAACCAAGGAAAACGGATTTGTTTATGAAGTGTGCACCTCAGTGTGAGACGTGCTGCTTTTGGAGGTTTTCATGGAATGCCTTCAGGGTGAGAAGGGATTGACATGGCACTAGAGCACTGACCCAGACTTTTAGCAGCTCTCACGAACATCTGATCCAGGCCACTTCAGGACAGGCATATTCATAGCCAGATTCATAGATCAGCATCGTGGAAATCCTGAGCTTCCTGTTACAGGTAAAGCGATCTAAAGCTATTTTTGATCCTCTCGTCTTGAAGTTATTTTAAGTTCAACCCAAAGTTGGGCTTACGAACTACTAAAATCTCAGACAGAAATGAAGACACAACATGCAGGAAGAGCAGTCACACAGTCACTTCCCTTTCAAGTGAGAGCACTCTGGACCTCTCATGATGCAGGACATCAAAGCATTGTGTTCTGAAGCTGTGCGATGATGAATAACCGTTATTGCTATTGTTGAAAAAACTGATTCCCTAACTACTATCTGACTGTCATAAATGTGCAAACTACAATGACTTAGACTAAGACAGAGAAGTGGTTATTGAAACTGGCTTTTTGAAGTTGCTCTCTCAAATGAATTGTCAGCATCTAAAGAGGTGCTTATGCCATGCCAGATGCCCTTAACTTGACTGCAGACACTCCTGAAAAGTTTGGTCCAGACACAATGTAACTGTCGAACCAAGCATGTCGTGTTCTTGGCAAACAGGGAAGTATGGTTACACACACTTAACACAAACACACATTATACAGTATATCTTGTATCAATATATACTCATCTTCAATGTAGACAGAGGCTTGTTGTGCCCTTTGAACATTTCAAAAGTAGTTTTTTTGTCCTTTAATTTACTAGTTTGAGATCAGCACCATCAAGAAAGGCACATTCCACTCACTATTCTCCCCTTAGGGTGAACCTTCACCTCCACATAACACAACAAAAAGGGGGGAAGGAAAAAAGAAAAAAAAAAAAAAAAAAAAAGGTTACACATCAGTACATTTCTATCTATAATTGATGAACTTTTACTGCATCACTTCTGTGAGCTTCAATAACCATTTCAAAATGGCCTTTTACAGGGCAGTGTAGTATCGCTTTTTAAGTCATGCCCTAAATTAAAAACAAAAAAAGCTCATCTGTTTGTTGAACGACATTAGCCACAAAACAACTTCAATACCGAAGGCAGAGGTCTTCAACACGACAGCGAATCCAGTTACCCATCCTGAATTTTGAAATTACTAGTTAACCAAACTCGTCTAGCTGACTGACTACCTAATGTATAGCCGGTGATGACAAAATGCAGGACTAGAAACTAAGGAAAATGGGAAGACCTCTGCCGTAAGACAATGTAGTAATGTTACATTTCTAAAAATAAGACAAAATCTAGAGGTCAACAGTCTATTGCATTATAAGTGACACTCATTATTTAACCTTAATGTTATATTATCATCTTGTATCTCTCATAGACTTTGTTAGCAAAAATAAGTGGTGTGCATTATACAGATCCATTCTTTAAATATACAAATATACTTCTGCTCTTAATTAAAAACGCTCTGAGCCAAGGCATCCAAAGTCCAGCTTTTAGCAAAAAGGGGGGAGGAGCAGTGTCTTACATCACAGTTTTTATGCTCCGCCCCTACACAAAATGCTCCACCTACTGGGATCTAGCGACTGTTTCCGTGGCAACTTGAGTAGATAGAATTTACTTTATACAGGACAAAAACAGGACTCCTGTCTCACAAGCATGGATGCCTGCTCTACTGATCAGTGTCAGTTTTTTCAAGTACAATGAAATGCTGGTAGTGCCAGAAAAGTAACAGTTAGGCTCCAAATGCATGGAAACTTTGGGAGTTTTGAAAGTGCTCTTTGACAAGGACAAGGCTCTTTTACATTGCACAGTTTTCGTCAGAGCGAAACGTTAGAGGGCTTGTTGTCTGGTGGACTAAAATGATGATCAGACATGCAGTCATTGGTTGATCATTTTAGAACATTGGACAGACATACAGAGTGAATTGTGCAGTGAGAACTGGAAACCGCAGCTTGTGTAATGTGAAAGAGCCTTGAGATCACTCTGCAGCAGCACAGGTTTTCAGTTTTCACTGTGTGTAAGGGACCAGCTGTTCAAAAGTCAACTGCTCAGATTTTGGATCCTGGATTGAACACTGCACACTCAGAGTGAAGCGGGTTACTTTGACATAATAGACTAGATATTTTCAATCAGAAACGTGACTAAATGATGTTCAACATCTGGCTGATTGAATTCAAACAGTTATGTATTTAATTGCAACATTTAACAAGCTCCCCAAACCTGCACCAAACAATGTTTTAAAGCTCAATCCCAAATCTTATTAAAATCTGATATCTCAGCCCTTTCCCCAGAAAAAAAACAAAAAACAAAAAACAACACCCCCCCCCCCCCCCAAAAACACCACAATGAAAACATGATGAGGGTTCACGGTTAGCTGTGGAACGTTGAGGGACTGGTATTCTACATGTTCCAATTCCCAGGATTACAGCACCGGCCCTCTTAGCACCTTAGGTGTTTAGCCCCAACTGAGACTATACAGTGGGTTAAAACAATTAAGTGCAGTAAAATCTTTGTTATTCCTCACACAATCTCTCTCTCTCTCTCTCTCTCTCTCTCTCTCATTACAAACACAGATCTCTTTCTGGTATCAGATTAGCAGCTACACTGGTGGGTATTTCACAAAGATGGATTTTTGTACTTAGCTAGGTAAATTACGCTCAAAGTCAAACCCGTCCAATAGTAGGACTGATCTAAATGGACTGCGCTCATTTAAAGCTCAAGCTGTTTATCCGGCTGAAGAAAATCTTTGCGTGAAAACCCCTTGTTTGTGGCTTTGAGAAGAGAGAGGAAACAGTATGTGAGCACATCCCCACTCTTGGCAAAGCCAATGCCACAGGCAATCGGAGGTCACAGTTAACAAATACAACAGTCCTCGACCTTTAATTAGGACCACAGTCCAGAAGGAACTCATGACTTTCCCCCATCTATCGAGGCACATTGGTTTGATCCGAGAACTCATTAAGACTTTCAAAAAGTCAGTCGCGGCTGTTAGTCAAAGTTTTCCAAAGCTCAACAACAACAACAAAAAAAACTTCTTTTTGAATTTTATATATATTCAAAAAGCTGTTTTTTATTGAGCTTTGGAAAACTTAAATATTTATAAAATAAAAAAAATAAATAAAAAATAAAAAAAAAGTCTGCACGACCACTTGTTAACCCGATTACACTGTATTCCAGAACAAAAAGGACTCCAGGCAAAAAAGGCTGTCACTTCCTGAAGGGTCATCGGTGGAAGTGTACAGAGGAAAATCTGACCAAAAATATGACAACAGCTAGTATTCACCCAATGGCATAATTATATAATTTGCATAATGCGAATTGGCAGCTGCTAGCTTTGATTAGCAAATTTAGCATTTTTGGCCCAACTATCCCATAAAATAAATAAATAAAAAGGAGGAGATCAAGAATTAAGTCAAAGGGGCTTTTGGAATATACCACAGTAATGCTAGTGCGCTGCTATTACTCCTCAATATGGCAGTGTATGCTTTCGCTCACTGTCCAATTAAAAGAAAGAGGGAGCACTAGAAAAACAATGAAAAAACAAAAAAAGAAGCAAGGAACAAAATGCCCTTTGACTGTAGAAGTCGATTCTAAAATGCAAAGGCAAATTCTGATGGTCAGAGGACAGTCTCATCAGAGCTGTTCAATGGATAAACCCAAAAGTAGTTCCATTGTTCACATGTTTCAAGGTCAACCCGGTGAAACTTTTAATATACTGCTTTGCAGCAACTGCAGTCCAAGGTTCAATGGCACGGACACTTAAACCTCTCCAGATAGGCCCGGATGCGTTTAGAAAGCATTTTCAGGCACTTTGTTATCGAACACACAACCAACATCCTCCCAAAAAAGTAAATCCTTCCCTACAACACTCCAAATATACACCCTTCCCACTATTCGAATAAATCCAAGCCCTGTTTCTAAACATTCAAAGTCCTTTATCAAATGCCATTTTAGCCATCATGATAAAATCTCATCCACTCAGTTGTGGTATGTATTAAGCAATGACAATATACCAGAGCCGCCAACGGTTGGCTTATTGCACTGAAAGTCTTGACCATGTTGATCAAAGTCAACAGTAAAAGGATGAAGGTGTAAATCAATCACTGATAAGTTATTTGAATGATTTAGAAATTAACCACTTAAAGATAAAAAAAAACATGATCATTAAAAGCCCATGTGACATAGGTCTAGTACTTTTAGGCCACAGCTCTCTACCCTTTATGAAACACCTGAGTCAACCCACGAGCTAAAGAGGAAGGCCTTCATGAACTGAATTTGGTGTGTAAGAGGACATGGCTCAGAATGAACCCAGTTTGACATGTCTGGCATGAAGAATTTACGATGTGCATACAAATATCAAGTTATACTTAAAAAAATAAAATTAGCAATCATTCTGTCCTTTCATGAACACACTTCTTCAGTAACTTCTAAAAGCCACAACCACAAGCCACTGACTATTTTTAAAAAGCCTGCACACACCCTCATAACAGAAATCGTTCACCAACCTTGGTAAATGTGATGGATGTTCAGGTTGTACTTTAAGTGAAAGTGCAGTTCTTAGCTAATGTGTTACTCTGCTTGCACAGGAGAGGAGGGGATAAAACAAAATGGAATAAAAAGCTACAATTTTTTTTTAACAGTGCATAGACACAAAAATGAAATGTGTCTCAGCCGTACAACAGAAAAAACAAAAACAACTTAAAAACTTTAAGACAACCAGGAACAGGATGCAAGACACCTTAAGTGTCCCATCGCATCAGACAAAAAGTGTTGTTTGGATTCATTATTAAATAATCAGATTGATTATTAAAAACTCATGATCAAATCATTTAAAAAAAAACAAAAAACAAAAAAAACAAACACAAACACAAAGCACCAAATGCACTTTCTGCCTGCAGTAAAACTTGGACTAAATCAACTCCTAACCAATTTTAAAGCACTGCTCTATGACCAAAAGGAATCAAAAGGCCATATATTCCAAGCTCTTCCAGTCTCATGCTATGACCAGTCATGTTTCTTTGTGCCATACTGGCCTCTGGTGGTGACCTTTGTTTCAGCTTGACCTTCCTGAAAGCATTTATTCTTTTTCGTTGAATTTACCTTATTCATGCTGCTTTACCTCAAAATTATAAGAAGGGCTCCACGAGGCTGAAACACAACAAGGCAAACTGACAAACTCAAGGCTAATAAATTACAGTACACCTGTTACCTCTTTCTTAGGGCTCACAGATAAACACATTGAAAAGCTGAAAAAGAAGGAGTGGGTTCTTAGAAAAGACTGGCTGTTTTTTTTTTTTATCTATTCTATTGCATAACTGTGTTAAATCCCACCCCTCCCGTTACATAGTTACGTTTGGTTCATTTTTAGCAGCAAGGCAGCCTGTGGTTGGTTGCCAGTGCAACTGGGAAGAGATTTTTCCAGCTCAGTGCACAATGCCAAGTGACTGACAGGTGAGTGTTCGTGAAGAGGAGGCAGGGCTAGGCGAAGTACATCGTCCTCAGAGTGTCGTGGTGAATCTGCACAGCTTTGGCCAAAGCTTGTGGATCCCGACCATTACTCTGACCGGACACATGACTTCCTTCCGCACTGAAAAAAGAAAAAAAAAACAAACAAACAAACAAACAAAAAAAATTATTTTAAATCTAAAGGAAAACTAATGCCACAATTGAGGAAAATGAGTAACACTTTCCTTCAAACAAAAGTATTAAAAAAAAAGCTGATTTAATTGCATCAGCACCTCATTAGATAACAGTAATGCAAAATCCACAAAAACGCATTCATCCCATGTGAGATTACTTCAGCATCTGGAATATTTCATAAGCAACTACATGTACTGAGAAGTCATAACAGTTCAGATGAGTGAAAGACAGGAGATTAATATATATAGGAGATTAACATATATAAGATTTATATATAATATAATATTATAAAAAAATTAGGGTTGCACATATTACTCGGCTTTAGACCAAAATATAAATTTACAGAATCACAGGAATACCTTAATTTGTCCCAAAAGTTCTACAGACAAATCCTTATCATTCATTGGAAAGGCTTACAAATGTGTTCACAACTACAATGCACTGCCTTTTGACCACACCAAGGCCCCTCAACAAATATGCAGTAAAAAGTTAGTTTAAATTTTAAATATTAAAATTGAGTTTATAAAAAAAAATAAAAAGTTACTTGCTTATCTTAACTTCTATCTTGTTAGTCACAAGCTCGCACTCACCTGTCATGCTCTTTGTCCACCAGGTGGTAACGGGCTCGAAATGCAACCAGGTGGGCATAATAGGCTGGCGCTGGGATGGAGACAGAGCGGGTGCAACGCACATAAGTGTGGCACAGCTGATAAGTGAGGAGCTGAAACTCATCAGCTGTGAAGCAGTTGTCATCCCACAGCACATGGTAGTGTGAGGGCCGACTTGTGCCCTGTCACAGGTATAAGAAAAATGACGGAGAGAGTTGGGGTTAAAAATTATTTTGTCTTTATTGTGACTCCTGTGAGCCCTTGAGAGACACATTTAAATTTTGCAAGCATACAGAGAAAACAAAGACTTGTTGCCTAACAGTGGGATATAGACCTTTTTATTACTATTTGGCCTAAAACATGGAGCTCTATCTTTAAGCAGACTAAAGTGTCTGTAATTACAAACAAATTCCAACATATACATAGTGTGCTTACTGACAAAATCAAATTATTGCTTTAAGATGCGTTTTTAGGTCACCTGATTGTGGGTACTTCAACTATAGCCAGTTTTTGAGATATACATTACTCTGACTCTTTGCAAACCTCACATTAGCCTTTGTCAGCCTCAACAGACAGCACAGCAAAGCAAAGTTACAAGCTTAAAAATATTCGTGACATTCAGTGGAGCTCAACATCACTGCAGTTAAGTTTAAAACACAGGAGGGAAAGAATGAAAGTACCATTGTTAAAGATCAGTCTTGGCGAAGAAATGGGTTGTTTCATCACGTGCATTTTGCCATCGAGCTAACCTCAGTTTCAGAAGCTGACTTGCTAACCCTAACCCCTCGGTGCAGCAGGGTAAGCGCTGTCCTCTTGAATCATAAATTGCTAGCTTTTTTTTTTTTTTTTGCATTTAGCATTTACAACAACATGTTTACAAAATGCCATTTACCATGAATATAGTTCATGACTTGTGTACTGTTTGAATTGACATCGGCTGGTTCCAGAATATTCCTCTATGCCTATAACCTTTCCACGGACCTGCATTACACACTGCTCAAAAAATTTAAGGAACACTTTGAAAACACATCAGACCTCAATTGGCAGCGGTGGCCTAGCAGTTAGGGCGTTAGCCGCATGATCAGAGGATCGGGGGTTCAAACCCCTTCCCAATAGGTAGCCCTGAGGTACCGTCCCCATCACTGCTCCCCGGGTTTGAGTGTGCATGGGTTAAATGCAGCGAGTCCAATTTCGTTGTGGTTCATGTGTGCTGTGCCGTGACCTCGCAATGACAAGGGTTGTCACTTTCACTTTTGGGTAATGTGTTAGAAGAAAAAAAAAAGATGCCACATTTGATGAAAATTATAAACCTACAGAGAGCTTAATTCAAAGTCACTAAGAAATTTAAACTGAAAAACTGATGCAGCAGGCTAGTCCAATTTGCTGAAATGTCATTGCAGCAACTCAAAATGGTACTCAGTAGTTTGTATGGCCCCCGCATGCTTGTATGCATGTCGGACAACGTCCTGAGGTATCTCCTCCCAGATCCTGCCCAGGGCATCACTCAGCTTGACAGTCTGAGGTACAACCTAAATCTAAACCTAAACCTAAACCTAAACAAAAAATGCACAAACACTGCTCTTATTTCCATATCTGATTCTTTTGCATTTTTGCATCACACTTTGGACAAAACTGTCAACTGTTAGAGGAAAAATCTGGAACCAACCCATGTTCTGTCAAACACTGGACAAATTATCCACTTGTTTTTAGAAACAACCACCAAAAAAAAAAAAAAAAAAAAAAAAAAAAAAAGTATCCTTTAACCTGTCATTCAATCCACAGAAAGAGAGGTGTGGTCCAATTTTTGTATTATTTACCTGTATTCCAGCATGACTGCAGAGGTAAAAGTCAAACTCATATGGATGGGTGATGTCTGTGTCCACTGTTGTACCAGCAGGAATGTTACCACTTCGTCCAACCTAAAAAAGAAGCATAGCAGAAAAAAGAATTAAGATCTGTTATAAGTCTTTTAAAAATAAAAAGATACAAATCTGGTCTAAGGCGTAGGCTTTTTCTCACCCTCTCGTTACGGTCAGCACAGAAAAGGCGTGTATGGTGGCGTTTCTGGACAACAATGTAGGTGATTCCAGGCTGGTATTCTCTCTCCAAACTGATGCAGGCCTCACGAATGGCCACCAGCTCATAGTACAGCACCTAGAGGAATATTACAATCTTTTGTTCAAAAAGGGGGATTACATTGTAATGAAGTACATTAATATTATACTATATTCACACACAGTGGGCAAGGCACATTACATCAAGTTAGCCCTACAAGTCACATTGGCTATTTTTTCATACTTCTTTGTAATTTCCAAAGACTTGTTAAATGAGAATGTCACTGAATTCCTTATATAACATATCTAACCTGTCGGAATTGTCCCTCAGACACACCATCCCTGTAGAAGATGAGCCTGGTGGGTTTGTAACGGGTGGATTTGTAGAACTGGATGAGCAGCTCTCTAACCATAGATGCCAGGTCCTGGATGATTTCTTGTCTGGGCCTCTGTACCCGCACTGTCGCACAATATCGGCTTGGATGAGCATCCATGCTGCCCACCACCTATGTGCAGAAAATACTGGTTGATAAAAGGTTGTCAGCATTATGAATGTTTCTGGTTGTGGGGTTGGGCAGGAGTATTAAGAGGGTTACAGAAAGTGGAGAATTTCTAACCGCAGCAATTGAGGGCTTCTTGCCGTCTCCAGCTGGTGGGTGAGTCACATCAGCACCGAGGAAGATAACTGGCTGCTGGAACACAGATGGACTGAGGAGGAGGAGAAAAAAAAACCAAAAACAAACAAAAAAAAAAAAAACCATGCATAATTTAAAAAAAAGGCACATTAATCTCCTTGTTCAACCTCTATTTCTATTATATCTGCATAGCAACAGGACATATCAAAAAACAGTACCGTTGATGTGGGACCAGGATATTATTGATGCCACCTAGTTTCACATTGATCTTGAGACAAAGATTAGAGAGAGTCTGTGGGGAAGTCTTCACAACATTCTTCACTTGCACACACTGAGTGGCCATTCCTAGAAGAGTGTCTCCAACACGCTTCACTTCCGCTGCACACAGAGTTAAATATGCCAGCAGATGAATTCCAGTTCAGTATTTTAAAACACACATCTTGCATTTAAGTACATCTTTTTCTATTTTTTAAGTAAATAAGTCTTGCGCATGTGTATGTGGAAGGAAGGCTTAATTGGGGTAGTGTTAGTCTAGGTGTAGGAAACTATTAATGCAATTCATTTTACATTTCAGAATGTTCTCCTGCACTACTGTGATGCGAGGTTGTAAACAAGTAAAAAAGCGCAGTACATGTTCACACTATCCTCTTCTGAAATATTACTCAGGAATTGACATCGTAATAAACAATTTCAGATCCTCTAAAGTTTTCCTCATTTTGTTACGCATCACACTCATTTTAAAACGGGGTAATTTCTTTTGTTTTAATCAAATCAATACACAATAGTCTGCAATGACAAATGAAAAAAAGGGGACGGTTTTGGATACATTTTAAAATTAAACACTGCAACATTCAAGGGAAGGCACACATCTGTTGATTTAAGGACCCAAAGTATCTGCACTGGAGTTGTCCAGTTAAATTTACACCTGAACACTTTAGAGTGAAGATCCAATAACAGCTGTACTTTTTTGTGATGAGCTTTATACACTTTCCATAAGAATGGAAAAACACCCGAAAGAATGATGTTCCAAGCTTGCAAAACCCTTCCCTAATAAGACTGAAAGCTTTCATTGTTGCCAATGGTGCTTAACCAAGTGCTAAGAGTTTAAAATTGTAATTTTTCCAAAAAAACTAAAAGATTTTTTACAAAACACTCGCTTGGTCATTTAAAATTTTTGTGAGTTAATTGCAGAAGAAAAAAATGATCCATTCTGAGGTGAATGAGACAGAAAATGTGTCTCTATAGCTGGAAGCCAACTGGGACACCACACAAATGTGTTTTGGTTGTGCTGAATGCTGTATTTTCTTAAAGTGAAAAATGTTGAGGAAACTATTGCATCATGGACTTAAACATGTCCACATTAGAATTGGTTTGTAGTATTTGTACACTTTTGGATCATTTTTGGCTGATTAAGGCTTTTTGTGTAGATTAGCATGCTGGCATCTTGTGCAGGTTTTGTCAGGTTGCTGAGGTGAGTGTGTTGATGTGGATCTCTACCATAGACGGGGGTTTTCCCAGGCAGGATGACAATGATCAGCTGGAGACCAGCATAAGTGTTCTTCAAATGTCTAAACATGGGCTCCACGCTGTCTGCTCCCTGAGCATATTTGCAGAAGCATGGCTGGCCCTGGATGGGCATACCCGCGTCTTTTGAGATCTTACGTAGCTGGTCTGTAAAGCTCCTGCCCAGAACAAAAACAGGGAGGTAAAAAATAAATTAATCAAACAGGCCTCTTTCCACTCTCCACCCAAATTTATTCTGATGTTTTAGATGCTGCTTGAAGGTTCAGGATGGAATAGGCCTACAGCTCCATTTGCGTTGAATTAAAAAAACAGTTACATCCCATGTAAATAAAAACAATTCAGAAACATGCAATATAATACTACATTTAAATGTCTCAACTATTATGAGCCTTTACATTCATTTAACAACTTAAAAAACTTTACTTTTCATAAATTCAAAACTGAAAACTGCTTACTAGCTAACTCTTGATTAAAGGTGTCTATCACATGCTACTCATGTAATGACTGTCCAAAAGAAACAAGTAGTATGCAGTATATAATCAACAAATTTCCCCAGCATACCAATGATACCCAGATGTTATACTGCTTGAAACACATATTATTGTATACAAGTTACTAGCTTGATGTGCTGCATTCTGTTGTTACTTCAATACATTCAGATCAGGAAAACAAGGACATCAACACCTGATGGTATACAGATGAAAGAATAGGTAGCATATACTGAAATATTAAACAAACAACAACAAAAAAAGATGTGTTATGATTTGTTCCACTTCTTATCATAAACATATCCCTCAACACATTAGTCAAAAAATAAAATCATTCTCAATTTGAGAATTGTTCATTGTTTTATTTCATCATTTTAAAAACAAAGCAGTCCTGAAAGGAGACTCTTAAATGGGCCATTTCTGCACCATATACAACTCCTAAACTACACAGTCCAATTAACTATTAATTGTCCTCCCCTGATACCTATGGTCTGAAAAGCTTAATTCTAGCTGTAACAGACCTGATCAGGAAGATTGAAACCTTAAACACTGTTTTAAGTTAGGGCTAGAGCTAAAATATGTAGGAGGATTCATCAGTAGTAGGGTCTTGCTAGAAAGCCCCACAACAGGGACATCTTAATACTGCATAAAGCAGAAAAATAAATCATAGGTGTAACCTCTCACGAAAAAAAAGGAAGGAGGAAAAATAGACCAAACATACTTGAGGATTTCCTCTCGGCACTGTCTCTGTGTGGCAAAGCAGGCAATGGCCCACATTTTGATTTCGACACCAGTATGAAACTGCTTTCCTCTCATGTCCCATACACCATGGCTTGGAGTGGCCACGGTGCGATTCTGTACACACACAAAAAAACAAAACAAAAAAAAAAAATCTACTCAGAAATATTTAAATATATTAACAGAATATTGCATACATGTCATTGTGTAAAGGAACAATATTCCCATTAAGGAGAATGTCTGGGTGCTAAAGCCTTGACAAAAAATCTTTTTATATGATGCAAAGTGAACCTAGAACCTACAAATGAAACAATAAAAGTGAGATGTTTAGAAATTATCATCTTAAGTAGGGTACATGCTACAAGCTAATTAAATCCATATTTGGATTCAGGTCAAATATTTGTATTGCTATTATTCATTTCAAGAGCCTTGTGATACCATTGAAAAGACACAGGCATCTCAAAATGGCTGACCAAGCATTCAATTTTAAGCCTGTGTAACTTTTAGAAAAATCCAGAATTGATCTAGCCTAGCTCACATTGTAACCCAGGGTCAAACAAAATGCAAGGAAAGGGATACAATCTGAGGTGGCCTTGTGTTGAAGTAAGCCAGAATGGCCCAAAACGGTCATTCGAGTTCAGAATTTGTAATCAGGAATCCATCATGCGTCAAGGACATACAAAATATACAATTGCAGATAAAACACCAGCGCCCATAATCTCAAACCACAGCATCACAACCTACAACCAAATCTGAGAAAATAATAATAAAAATAATAATAGAAATACTACTACTACTAATAATAATAATATTATTATTTTCCTGCTATTATTGTGATTATTATTAACATAAAGCCAACCCAATATAACTCAATTCTATTCAACTACATTGAAAAGCACACCATTGAACAAACATACAAGTGGCATGATTGAAAGGAGAGAAGGTACCAGAAAGTGTTCAGAGCTCACCCTGCCGCCGTACTGCAGCATAGGGGCGGGCAGGACGCGGCCCGTCACTTCAGCCATCTCATCCCGCACACGGAATTGGAACTCCTGAACGAAAGGGTCTGCCTCGTAGTTTGCACTGCGCACCTAAAGGATGGAAAAAGAAAGCAGGATAAATCAGAAGAAGCTATTATATATTATTTCTTCCTTCCTCTCTCCATCCTTAAGTTGCCCCTCCCCTGCACAGTACTTTACAGCTCTAAGCTAAGCTTGCATGCAATCCCATACCTTGGTCAGTGGTCACTAACCCCAGCCCTGGAGATTTATCTTCCTGAGGAATTTAGTTCTAACCACTATCAGCTCAGATGCAGTAGTGTTAGATGAGTAGAGGCAGCAGGTTAGATGCATGTTGGAACAAGCCCAGGAAAAGAGATCTCCAGGAGAAAAGCTGATGACCACAGCTTAACAATGTTTTTTTTTAACATCTCCAGGCCACTATAGGGGGAAATGAGACACTTACCAGTCTGCTAATTTCCTCTTGCCTGTCTGGTGCTGAACGAGCTGTGGCTTTAATCATGGTAGAGGTCTGGTTGTCTGTCAGTTTTTTTATGCAGCGCTGCCCAGCTACAATATTACACACCTGTATGAAGACAGATTGTAAAATCTACTTCAAGCTGCCTAATATGATTAAGGTATCAGAAACAGGGCATCTCAAAACCTTTATCAGGATCAAGTTTTAAATGAAGAAATTTAACCTAATACTACAAGGCCTGATAATCAGAGTGAGAGCAATAAGAAGCAACCGAACACCCACATGCTATGACCATAACAGAACATTAAGTAATTGGGCATCAGGCTCAATCTAAAAAATTGACTCAAATTCAAGAGTTGATATAGTGATCACTTAAAATATGTTTAAAAAAAAAAAAAAAAAAAAAATTATGGAATATCACAATTTAAATTGCTTTTAGAATAACAATAACAATCTTGGTTATTTTCATTAATTTGGTATTTCTCTGAAAAGCTTTAAGATGGTCTAGTGGTTAGGGAGTTGGCCTCGCATCAGAAGATTGTGGGTTCGATTCCCTCACAAGTAGGTTGCCCTGAGGTACCCCTGAGCAAGGTACCGTCCCCGTCACTGCTCCCCGGGCGCTTTCAATAGCTGCCCACTGCTGCACGGTGTTTGTGTGCATGGGTTAAAAGCAGAGGTCCAATTTCGTTGTGGTTCACGCTTGCTTTGCTGTGACCTCGCAATGACAAGGGTTGTCACTTTCCCTTTTCATAATGTATACTGGCCAGAAAAGTCTCTTTAACATAATTTAATCATGATAATATAATATTATATACTTTACATCACATATGACTTTGTCTTCAGTACAGTGCCACTTTTAAAGAATAAGACTGAATGCTACAGAAGTAGCCAGCATTCCAGCAAAAAAGTGTGCACTTCTGCATATACTGAAGAAAATTATTTTCAAGCAGTGCAGGGCTGAATTTTCAGGGTGAGCTTGATAAATGTTTAAGCTAAGAGACAAAATCTCATGAGGACAGTTACCATGGTGGAGTTGTATCCCAGCAGAGACAGAGTAAGCTATCTTCACTATTAAACATTAAGAGTAAAGGGCAAGTGGCTCTCACCTCCAAGGGCAGATAGGTGTGCTTCTGCTCTTGGCCCACCTGCAGGCAAGGCAAATGGGGATATTTGAGCTGCAGATTGTATTTCTCTCGGAAGTACTGCGCAACTGTTCTCTCCACTGTCTGCCCATTCTCCAGTTGCAGGGGAAACCTGAGGGAAAAATCCAGGAGATATAATAAGACGGAAATAGTTTTAACTGTTGCTATCACTTTTAGCTTGGTTTAATTTTTGGAAGCCTTCCGGTAGTCATATTAAATCCTCTTCAAGTCCTCGGTTTCACACTTCTCCTCAACTTTAAGCTACAAGATGTACCTACTGAAGGTAGAACTAAAGACCATGGTGTTGGAATAATCTTTGAGGCTATAAAAGATTTGTGTTTGGGAATAATAAAACTAGTCATGTTCTGTGTTCCCTTAGTTCTCAGCCCATCTTTAAAATGACAACACCCACTTTAAACTAATAACAGGCATGACACCAAAGGACTTACGTTTGATGGTTGGCAGGTCGTCGAGTGACATTACAAACCCTGTACTTCCTCCTCATAGTGCCACAATGGGTGACCTCCACCTTCAGACCTAACAGAAAGAGCAGACATTCCACATTACAATTTGCTTGCCTGCAAAACTCAAAAGTACATCTCTGGCATCATCTCCACAGGTATGGTCAAGACTGGTGTGTCCATATAGATAAACCAGGCATCAAACTAGAATGGTATTTGAAGAGCTGTGGCAAAATGTATCATCAACGAGGAACTTGCGTCCAGATCATTTATCCAACCACTCTGATTAAAAATGTGTCACTTGTTGTTCAGGCTGATGTCGCCAATCTTGGCTTTAACCCATCTCTAGACATCAATTGATTGCTTAGCGATTTGCACCTCTGAGAACCCTTACCCCATGTCACAGCTTTGCATAAATCGGATATGCCTTTTCTCAGGAATTTGGAGTGGGGAAAGAAATTCCTGAGAAAGACATTCCAGGCTAGTGAAGCAACGGGTCTGAGCAGAAACCAAAATCTGTGATTTAGCAATGTATGTGTTTCTCTCATTGACAAAAGAAAAAAAACAAAACAAAAAACATAACTCCTTGCAGTGGAAGAGTGCAAAGGCTATATGCAGTGGTGAGGAAGACTTTGTGAACCCTTTAGAATTTACAAAACTTCATAAATGTGACCTAAACAAAATTAGATTTTCACTGATCCTAAACATGGACAAGGAACAAATAATATACACATTAAATATTTATAACCTTCACATTTTAAAATATCATGTACTGTCGTTTTAAATGTTTCTGAAAATAATGTGGATAAATGGGGGAGTTTAATAAAAATGACATCCAATAATGATGAGGAAGTCTAGAACATTACATTTAGGTTATACACCAAGTCTGCGCAAAATGAACTTGTTTGTGAAAGAAGGACAGGTTTGTATAAAAAAAGGAGGAAATTCACGAGTATTGTTAACCAAGCAAGAAGTGAAAGTGAAAATTTTACGTGCAGCAGTGGGTAGCTATGTGCAGTGCTCGTGGAGCAGTGACTGGGATGTCACCTTGCTGAAGGGTCTCTCAGGGCCTACTGGTCAAGGATTCAAACCCATAACCTTCCGATCCTGAGGCCTCTCTCATATTAACTAATGCTTCAGTGAAAGTGAAAATTGAAAGTCACTATTTTGGCATTGTGAACATGTCACAGGACAGCACTTGAAATACTTCTTCTGCAGTTAACCCAGACATACAGTGGAGCAGTAGGAAGCCATATATCTAGAGCAGGGCAGAGTGCCAGTCACTGCCCTCCAAAAAGAACATTAATGCTCTTCTACAGTTTGTGAAAGTTCATGTCAAGCCAGAAAGCTACTGGAAAAATGTTTTGTGGATGAATCAGATTAAAATAGGCTTTTTGGTTAAAAGGAAATGATACATTTGGAGGCAAAAAACAGCATTCCAGAATCTTATTATCCCAAGTTGTTTTAACCAAAGAATGGTTAGCTCTCTGTTCTCCCATTAAACATTCACTGCTGGTGAGAATATACAAGACAGTTTACACAAACGGCACAACCTGTAACCTGCAACTGTTAACTTTTTAGTGTAAAGTAGCGTAAAAAGCACATCACATCTGCTTATCCATAACTGTGTGCATGTGAATGTTAAGCTATGCGCAGTGGGGGAGGGGATGAAATGTGAAAGAGTTTGTTGCATAGTCTGAGTTTGAGTGCATTTGAAAGAGCTTGCATTTGGTGGAGTTTTTGAATTGCTTTTACTATTTATTAGTTTGAATAAACCAAACAGACACTTTTAGATGTATATAAAATATATGTAATAGTCAATATGAGTTAGGTCTTGACTTGATATAAATAAATAAATACATACATACATAAATAAATCCACCACCATTGTAAAGTGCCTTGGGGCAACTGTGTTGTAAAAGGCGCTATATAAGAATAAATTGAATTGAATCGAATTGAATAAATAAGAAGTTCTCGAAGGACCTAATGTAAGTAGTTCATGTAACAAAATTGAAGCTGTTCAATAAAAGAGCTAAAATTCATCCAATCCAATGCAAATTATGAAATTAACTGATACTGTTATTGTAAAGTTAGTTACTACTGCACAAGGGGGCTATGCCAGAAAACCTAAAGCAGAGGTTCACATACTTTTGTCACACAGATATATAAAATCTGCCCTGTATAATATTTGTCTTCTTTTAACTGGGCTTGATTTATCTACTTTGGATTTGAAGTGGTACATTCAGATCACTTCTAATACTGTGTTAAAAGACATGGAGATTCAGTTTTTACTCTAGCCATGCTAAGAAATTCCACGAAGGCTGCGTTCCAGTGTGCATGTGTTGTTAAAGATCAATAAATAATAACTTTGAAGAGTAGGGTAAGGAAGGCTTAGCTCATTGTATTTGTGATTTTTGGCTATACGCCTGCAACAGAAATTGAATAATTAACTGAGCAGGTAATATCCTGACTGTGCTACAAATATGTACTTGCTGAATTAAACAAACAAGGCACTAAACAATGCTAATGCAGTGCGGAATTTTCACCTCAAACTAGTAATTTTAAAAAAGGAAAACAATTATAAATTTAATGCTGGTTCATTTTTACAGATAAACTGCGGCTAAGAAAGCAAAGACTGAACTGAACTGGGAAAAGGTCGAACTGTGAGTTTCAGTATGTGAAAATAATTGGACTTTGAACCTGGGTGATATAAACATAGCACAAGTGTCCTTAAAGTCAGATTATACCAGTCATTAAAATCTGTTGTCAGTGTCCAACAACTCAATAAAATACCTCCTGCTTTAGATTATATATGAGAGAGAACACACACCTTTGATTTCTTTGGTGAATTTAACTCTGTGGGAGTCTGTTAAAGGACGGGGCTGCTCATCGATGTTATGGATGTCGAGAACCTCACACATGAACTGGATCACAGGCTGCGCTTTGTAGAACGCCGTAGCAGACACTGCGGTCAGTAGAAACAGGATGAGTGAGGCAGGGCGATCAAAATTAACAGTAAAGGAATATCATAAGATTTAGTCAGTGTCGTCTCTGTCACAATTTATTCATAGTACTGGACAGATTTCAAGCTATGCGAGCACTATGTCATCTATATTAAATATCAACCAAACAATTTAATAGAGTAGCACAAACCATCTATGTTCAGCATCATTTTCCACATAGCTGGTCGCACAGACTGGTGGAATCCAAACCACACCTCCCTGCCTCCACCCAGTGGGTGATCATAACCCTCAGGAGAAGAGAAGAAGGACCGTCCCACTGGGGTGTACCTGAAGAAAGAGACCAGATCTTTTCAGTTCCATTTGGACACCCTATAATGCCACATAAATAAATAAATAAAGATATTCACCTCATGGATGGCAGGTGGCGCAGGACTACGTCTACAGCATGGACAGGGTTGGTGCTGATTGGCTTGTCCAGCTCTAGAGGCTCAGGCATGCTCCGCCCTGTAAGCACCTCATGCAACATATGCCAGCTGACTAGTGACACAAACTTGATGGAGACTTTAAAAGGCCGGTCCTTACCACCCTCGCCAGGCAAGGTTACATCAAGATCCACCTGCGCAAATTAAGCAGTATTTACAAATCACAATATCAGCACAATTATTGTCCACCAGAAGCCTTATGAATGGAGTTCCTATGACTGAGCAGCTGCACACGTGGCTAAGTTCAATTTGTGCAACATCACAGTTCGGCTGGAAAAGATGCCGCCACTCTCTGTGGCAAAAAAAGTCTAAATTTAGAGCTATATTTAGACCTATTTATGGTTTGTCAGAAGCGTGGTGATAATTGGAAACATGTTGTCTGGAGTGCTTAAACATGGTACACAGTATCTAACAATATGTTGGGTGAATCTGGGTTTGGTGGGTTACAGAAAAAGGCTACCCACCAAAACACAGTTCAAATAGTGAAGTTTGGTGGAGGAGGGTTAATGATATAGTGATCTTTTTCTGAGCTGGGGCTAGAGCATTTAGCTCCAGTGCAGGGAAATATACTATAGCCCATAAAGATATTACGGACAATGCCATGCTTACAACTTTGTGGCAACATCTTGGTAAAGCCATTCCCTATTCCTGCATGACTGTGCCCCTTTATCAACACTTCTGACCATATATGGTGCTTTCAGATCAAACTGTTCTAGGGAGTTACTGAGGAAAACTACCTGCTGGAAACCACCCCTAGAACTTCAAAATATCTTCAGGGGTCTTCAGGAATGTAAAATGCTTTTATAATATTTTTTTTAGAATCGTAGACTGTACTATCATTCCATTTGTCTGTGCTTCCCATTTTTTTTTTTTTTTTTAACCCAAAGAGATGTTGCTTGCATGGCTACCATCTTACAAGGATTTTTAAAAGCTGCAGTTAATCAATGCACACTTGTGGCTCTCAGGGTTCTCACAGAGCTTGGAGAGAACCTACCATGAATTTCCTCAAAACTGTGTTCTAAGAACTATGATTGTACTCAGTTGCTAAAGTGCTGACACACAAAACAAAGAGTGATAATTTTTCAACATTTCTAAGAGCTGTGTAAAAGTGGTCCCAGTGAACTACATATTTTTTGTAAAGGACCAGCCCTGCCAACTAAAAATTAAACATGAAGCAATAATTTGTCTGTATCATACCCCTCCTGTTGCCACTGGTAGGGGGTGTGCTGTATAGAGGCTCCGCTTGCCATCATAGACCGGCTTTCTGTCCCCAAAGATGGTAACCTTAAAGTGCTGCACCATGGAGTCCACCACTTCCCTGGTGAGTGCAAGAGACAGAATGAAAATGAGAAATAAGAGCATGTATACATTGATCTCTTTGTTAAAAGGCAGTACCATACAGCCAAATATATATATATATATATATATATATATATATATATATATATATATATAACAATTTGTTCCAAAACTCTGGACACGACTGGACAATTACCCCACAAGATTGAATGTAAAAATGATAATCTGTTCCAGAGCGTACAAATTGTATGTAAATATTTACATTTTTTAAAAGATTTTTTACACACAAAAGGTGTTAATTATACCATAGAATACATGGTGTAATAGTAAAATAAATGTAAAAACATTGAATAACACTGAGAAAACTAACATTGCAAAAGTTTGTGCGGAAACGAGTTCGCGCTAGACCCTTACGAACTGCTCGCTGTAAACACCGTTTTTTTATTTAGCTTTATGCACAGGGAAAAAAATTAAGTTTGAAGAATACTTAATTTATACAAAAACAAACCTAAACAACCATGAAAACTTACCTTGCATGAACTTTGGTGCATAGAATGAACCGGAGGGGAAACTGGTGTTTTGTTTGCAACCAGAAATTGTGGTTGTGAACAGATGCAACATTTTTTTTTACTTTCTGATCATAACCCGATTTGTACGTGCTAGGAAACATTTGTGACCAGAGGTTCCACTGTATATAGTTTCTCATAGGAAGAGTGCTGGTTAAGGATGTGTTCCTGTCCCAGCAAGGACATCTTAAATAAATCATATTGAATTCGCTCAAGAGAAGATGATTTTTATTATTAGTCACCTATTGACGCGGCGCGGACATCTCTCAGGCTTGATGTCCACCTCATATAGGTAGACGTCCATCTTGGGGATGTCCACCTGGAAGCAGTTGGCCAACAGCTTGATGGGCTTCCCCATGGTGCCATAGCCAGGCCTCCGGGGCACGGAGAACAGGGGCGCAGCCCCAACCGCTCCTATACACATTATAATTGGAATTAGCTGAAGGAAAAAAAGTGTGTGTGTGTGTGTGTGTAATATATATATATATATATATATATATATATANTGCAGGGGACAAATTCTGTGCTCATTGAACAAGCATTCTGAATATTGTCTATGTTTTGTTGAATTATTAAATGTAAATAAAGCCATTCAAAATGTCTTGAAGATATGCTTACCTACTGGTGTGTGTGTGTAATATATATATATATATATATATATATATATACACACACATACACATACACACACACACATACTCTGGAAGCACACACGGGCCTCAGTATCAGTGCAGCATGCTGTGAACCACACTGGGAGCTTCCCTTAAGGTCGAGTAAACACAATTGCCAGAAGGGGGGG